>CACRXP010000275.1:692716-711895 GCA_902702965.1 Spirometra erinaceieuropaei | reverse complement strand
AGTTTATATCCCCAAAGCCTGAAATCATTCTTCATTCTGAAGTTCCTATTCACTAATCACAATTTCTGGCTATTTGCAAGACATGTGGAGTAAAGTTTTATGAGGATGGAAAATTAATTACGTTTTGTTAATTCGGTGAGAAACCGGCTATGTACAGCACGTACCCTATCTCATAAAACTTGCTGAAATTAACTGATGTGAGAATTTTCCGACGCCTTAAGCGTCGCGCACTTTTTTTACCCGTCCGACCTCTTCAAGGGAGCGTCTTCTTCTTGTGCAAAAAATCTGTTCACGCAATTTTTCCAAGAAAAATGTTCATAACGTCTGGGCGAAAATGGACGTTGCTATATACCCGGGCAATTTCCTACGCTAATACCTGTCCCAGACTTCGTTTGCGCATTTCGGCGAGTTTTTCTTTGAGAGAAAGGAAATTTACTCTCGAGAGTCTTAATAAGCGGAGAGTGCCGGACTTGAAATTTGACTTTTTGTCCGATGCTAACTGCGGGCATCAGCTTGAAAACACGGTTATTTTGGGAGAAACAGGTGATTTATGGAGTTTTAGGAGCCATATCAGGAGATCTCTGAGATTCGGTGAGTTGAAGTGCAGCAATGACGCACACAGGCAATCCTTTGTAGTGACATTTAAGTCCGTGTTGTTTTAACCAGTTATAATACGCTTGTTAAATAACTTGGCGCAACTTTGAATGAGACAAAGAGCAAAGTCGTCAGCAGGTGAAAATGCACGTGCTAGTTCTTTGTCTCATTCAAAGTTGTGCCAAGTTATTTAGCAAGCGCATTATAACTGTTTAAAACAAAGCGGACTTAAATGTCACTACACCTTCGTCTAAATGGGCTGAAATTGTCTTGCCTTTTGGAAAATTCTGCTTATTGTCACAGAAGTGACCACCACCAAATAGTAATTTTCAGTTTTAAACGTATGAAACATCACCTTGTGTGCAGCCTATCTTCTACACATACCTAATTCAGAAATGGAACGAACCAGCCATTAGCAGTTTAAGCAAAATATCTGTGTTTATATGGGTATTCTGCCGTACATTCATAGTCGTTGAGCGCCACATAAAATTGAGCAATGATAGCGAAAATAGACGCAATATAAACACAGAGCTATGTTCTTGCGTTTACGGTATAAATATATCAGTATTTTGTAGCAATATGAGTGAAACGACCAAAAGTGTCAGGTTTTTCTTTGTCGTACCGTCCAAAAATGCAAAATACACAGAGATTCGTCAACGGAGTGCAGTATTAAAGCACTGCTCAAAGAGGACTTATCAGAAAAAGTTTTATAATTGATCTAAGGCATATTCGTTACTGACTTTCGTTGTGGACGTTCATTTTATTCAATGATGAGGTTTCTTGTTTGAGAGAGTCTTCAAATATGACCCAAGGTACCGTCTAAACTAAAAAGAACAACCAAAGATCCGCTAATTCAGTAAATACCTCCAAGAAGTACCTTATTTTAGGGTTTTAACAGACACAATATGGAACCTGTCTCTATGGGCGATCAGATGAAAACACAGAAACTAATAATGTATTCAGCGATAAGTCAAGGCCGATTCGAAACTCAGCGTAATCCTGAACAAACGAAAAGTAAAATTTATTTCACAAAAGAAAAGTTCTCTTTATATACACAAAATGGTATGTTTACAATTACACCTGTCAATTCTGTTTACATTTGTTAGGCACTGATCAACCCGGAAGTATAAAAACGTTTGTTCCTATGACGTACCTATCGGTGAAATCAAGCAAAATTCTGATTCTTCTACTGAACTGCATCTCAGTCAATTTAAAAGCATAAAAATGTCCCGAAACTATTTTAAACTCTATACTCAGACTGTAGGCTGTAAGCAAACCGCCATACCTGAAATTACACAAAATCCCAAAGGATATTTAAGTGTAAACTTCCCTAAAACACTATCATTGATTGCTGTTCTATTTCTGCTTTCATAATTACTCCGCTTTTTGAATGGGAAGACATTCCATAATCTGAAAATAAAGGTTAGTAAAATTCAACCATTTTTGACGTTTTTGGGATTTCGCGATTTTCAAAAAAATTGGCATTTTATAACAAAGCAAAACTGTGTTAAATATATCTTTTATGTTTTGACTTCTTTTAAAGTTTTGCTTTATTAACATGGTTATTGGGTCTACGGATTGGTGTCGGTTTGCGAGTGATTAGTAATCATTCGTAAATGTCGACATCTTTCACGAGTTAGGTTACCTATTGTATGTACTATGGACAGATATGTACTGAACGTGAAGAATTTCGGCAGGATTCTTCCGGTGAGCGCACTGTCAGGCTTATTAATCCCGATTTATTTTGGAGCCCAGCAGTCTACAACTGATTAATATGTGTTTCTACGGAGGGGCTTTCCCTGTTTTATGGTTGCTGGGCCGATGAGTATAGGGAATGCATTTTAGGCTGAGAAGTCATCAGTGGTGGCTGTAAAACCGTTCTTACATTAAGTTTGTCATACATTAATTTCGCTTTTGAAAATGAACGGCTTACACAATCGGTATCAGAAGTTCCACCACCCCAAAGCATTGAGCGACGAAAAGTCTGCCTTGTAAATGCAATAGACATGACTTAGGTCTGAACGTTCATTTTTAGTTTAAAAGATATTTTTGTGCGGATTTGTTAAAGCTAACAGGGCTTCCGCAAAGATTCCGGAAATTCTCTAAAGAACGTGAAAAGGAAATTCGGTACACGTTGTCGCCTTTTGCTCTTCAAAGAGGTTTTCAGCGGATGTAGTCATGGTGGTCGATAGACTGCTGTCTACAAGACCCGCGAACTGCGAAACTCAGTCCCGACTCACGTGACCAGTGTTCAGAGACGATCATTAGACTTTAGAGACTATATTGGTCCGTAGGGTTCGGACCAGAATTCTCAGCTGATAAAAAAATCCCAAAAAGCATCATGACTTAATAAGGGGAATTTCTTGGCGGAATAGTTTCCTTCGGTTGCAGTGAGGGTGAGAGCTAAATGTTCATCCCAAGTAACCATGTAGCATGACGTTTGGTCTCCTTGTCGGAGCCTGGTAGAAAGCCGAGGAGGATGGCATTCTGAAAAGGAAGTTTAAAATGTTCACATGATGAGTAAAGTCTTTGTCTACACCATAAAGAAGGTATAATTAAGGATACAGTCGGCGAGCTGCGTGATGCTACAAAAACAGGTGGGTGTTTATCTACTATGCTATCCGGGGGGTCTCGCGACAACATATCCTTCGCCTGATTAAAGAAAAAAAAGGACACCCACTTTAATTCTGCCCAAACAGCAGTCCCGTAAATTAAAAATCTTCCAATGCATCCATGGGCGGGGGTTTAACCCGCAGTAATTATTCTTCAGTCAGGCCTGCGGACCCCGCCCACGCCTGGGCGCGGAAATCGCAGATCTGACAAAGGCGTGACTTGCCGCAAGCCCTGATTGGTTGGTCGCCTGCCAGTGCGCACGTGCGCACAGACCACCCACGGTTGTGGGATCATGGTAACTGCCCTGCGCGCATCTGTAGTCATCATGACTTTTCCCTGCCGTCAGGGCAAACTGGATGAGCGGAGGTGCGTGAGGTAGATGCGGTGAAAGTATGCCTCACAATCGACCATTTCACACGCAAGACGGCGGTGACCACTTTGTTGGGCACGGGGGGGCGTCTGTTTTGATGGTCGAACTGCCATGGTAACTGTCAGCGTGAAATCATAATGGCGGCTCCCTGAGGGCGTCGCGCAGCACTGTCTACCCCGGCACCGGCCCCTGTCTTAAATACTTGCGTAATGTGAACCCATAACTAGAATTCGAATATATGCGCCAGTGTGTATGATAAACGTGATTATTCTGCAGAAATCGTCCAGCAGTCGTAAGCTCAAGGTATTAGGGGATCAAGACGCGAATATGACGTTTCAAAATTTGCGGCAAAACAGGCGGAACAGTCCCCTAATTTCACTTTTAAAAAACTCTAACCAGGTGCCTATTTGAACCGTGCCTGTGGCAGTAACTCCTGTTTGGGCAGAGTTCAGTTCCCTAGTTAACAGGTGCGTCATTGGATGCCGATTGGGGACCTTAATGGGGTTTGTGTTGTATCGAAACTCCTCTATCCACCTCCACGACCGCGTACGCTGGGGAGAAGTGAGAAAATCCGCACGGCCTTCTGAGTGACATCAATTCAGGTGGCAAATAGCATGTTAGAATAAAGATACAATTTCTATAAATATTCCGAAATATGCTGAAAAAATTTAAATGCTCCGCAAACGTGAATCGGAATCGAGGGACATGCTCCAACGCAGTATCACAGAAAACGGAATGCTCTAGAATATGTTCTCACTTCCCGTTTATCGCTTAAGGCTCTGATGTTTTGAGGAGGAAATTTGTGATTTCATCCGTCTATGCGACGCTATATAATTAATCTTTCGTTTGCTGCTTACGACAGACGTGTCGATCATGTTCTCGTTGTTTGATTTTTCAGAATTTCTGTGAAAAAACACTCTCGTCCAAGTGTCTTCCCGAGGCTGGCGTCCACTTATTCGAAAAATAGTATCAAAAATAATCTAAGAAAAACCGCACATGATATTTTTCCTCCGCGATGTTGGGTGGATTTCTTTCGCACTCAAACTGCCACTTTTGAACCTAGCGAGTTCAAGATTACTCTAATAGTGTCGCTGAGCTTTGGAAAATAGGCATACGTCTGCTTGATCATTTGTCATGTACATCGGTTTCCTGTTCTCAAACGTTAGATTCGATAAATGAATTTGGGGGGTAGCCATTATTGTGTGAGTATCTACGAGCAGCTGTTACCGAGCGCTGACAACAGTTCAGTTGTCTAGGTAAATCAGCACCTGACGACTAATTATTTGGTTAGCACTAAGTGAGTCAGTGGGATAGGTGACATGCAATGTTGCGGTCCAACGTGTACTCCAGTAAGTGGTCGCGTGAATTAGTTTATTGCTGGGGTGCAGTTGTAAAACATCCGCCTTAATGTGGTGAAGGTTCAAAAGTTTACGAAAAGTAGAGGAAACACTACGAACAGACTTCTGAAGCATATGAGTGTTTTCATGAACCCGCCAAGAAGCGCGATTTTCAACTTGGAATGCCTAGAATTGGATCAAATTTTAGGGGACCTAATAAAGGTTAAGAATCGCTCCTAGAAAGTAAATTGAGTAGTTAGAACACGAGCGGAAATTATATGGATTACAAAGAATGGCGTCAACAGCAGGTATACAATTCTGAAACAGACAAATGCTACGGGGGGGAGAGTTGAGAAGCAGTTCTTCGAGCAGATTTGGTTAACCTGTCTGCTACCAATCGAGTATATAAAAGAATTTTTCACTATGTCTTCTCTGGAGTGTTTTTATCGGATAACCGGAAAGAAGCCCGTTCAAAGGCCGGTAACTTGGCGAAATTGAAATATCTTGAGGTAATATCGAATACCCCACTTAAGTAGTATCTTCAATTTGAAAACAGATTCCAAAATGTAATCTAACATCTCGTGAGATAACACATTTACTGTGCATAATGCCTAAGGCCGTTAAAAATAACGTAGTCAGGAAAAACATTGACGTAATCATTGAAGGAAGCAGAGTCTCCAATGGTTAAGATAGCAAAAAGTCGTAGACTCATGCGATTGAAATTGCCGCATTATGGGGCAAACGCTCGTGGAAGAGTGAAACAGTGCTTCTATCACGAAATTGAAAGTGTAGGCTAAATCATCTACGCAGACTCAAGAAAATCATTTGGTAATCCAGAGAAATTATCTTAACCTTTGTAAAACTGTTTGCACCGCTTGCAGTAGTAATCACTATAAGGTCATAGGAGTCTGTAAATTAAGGTTTACAATTCTGCGTCAGTAACGACTCATCTATCTCCTGCGAGTTTTATTGTTGTTCTGCAAATAGTCGGAGGACGAAGACGTCATTATTTGAGAATTAGTTCTCGCGTTATAGCATGCCTACCTAAGATAAGG
Organism: Spirometra erinaceieuropaei; assembly: GCA_902702965.1. NCBI lineage: Eukaryota > Metazoa > Platyhelminthes > Cestoda > Diphyllobothriidea > Diphyllobothriidae > Spirometra > Spirometra erinaceieuropaei. Next base: position 705,926 of record CACRXP010000275.1, on the reverse strand, counting down.
CATTTCGCCTTTGCAGGTGAAGGTTCATTTGATGAGTTTTGCTGAAAAGCGGACGACAGTTTAACTGACGCTTAACTGCGACATGCCGTCTGTAGCTGCGCTTATTTCAACTTAGATAAACGCGTTAGAAAGAACTGGAAGGACCACAACCACGACGCATTCACTGCAAAATGCATCTGCTGACTCCGTGGAAAATCCTAAGTGACTCCGCTGTTCAATTCTAGTCAGCCATTAATTTCTTTAAATGGGTGTTCACGTAGTTTAATGACAGCATAGAGAAAGGCGAAAAAAGCAGCATATTCTGGCTGGCATAGGTCGGGGTAAGGCAAAGAAACTAGTCAGACACTGGTGGCCGTGTGTTAGCTTCCGGCGACGATATCGCAAGGCCGTGGGTGATACGGGTTATCCATATTTCCGCCCTGCTGAGAAAGAGACAGAGAAAAGTAGAAAACCAAAAATAGTAAATTAGAGTCAAAAGGCAGCCCACAAGGAGAAATGAGCTAGTGACCCCCTCGAGGATGTCAAAAGACGATTTAGCATCCATGCGCCATCCATTTTTGTACTTATTAGTTCACAGTTTTCATTATTAAGACAAATAATGGCACAGTCCGGCGGTAAAAATTCGATGTTTTAGGGGGAAGGGGGGGCGGGATCGTGCCGTCCCTCAAATCACCTTCTCTCCTCACTGTTAAAACAATTCGTCATGCCCAGCTGAACACTTGCATTCTGTTTATTTTGCGCGAACATCTTGTACAACTCCCCGAACAACCGCTAGCTCTGTGTGGGCGTTTGCAGGTGGGATTCTATATGTGTGCGTAGGTGATCGCACGTTTTTTCACAGCTTTATTTGCTAGGTTTGTTCCAAACGTTTAAGCTCTTCTCTTAGATCCACCTGTGTTTTTGATAAATAGCGATATAAAAGAAATTTGGCGAACCTTAGGGGGTCAGCGAGGAATGCTTTGGCATATTCTAGTCCAGAAATAGTCAAATTTTCGAGAATTTATATGACATGTCATATAGATCGTATATATATATATATATACATATATATAGGATCATAGAACTATATGTATAGGATTGTAGCCCAGATGGACACCCGTTGATGACGCATATGGCACAGTTTCTAGTATGTCCCTGAGACCTTGTTAATTTTCAAGTTGCATCCTTTCAGCTAATAGTGAAACAGGCAGGTGAATTCAGTACTGCGATAAGTCAGAGCGTTCTGTTAGTGGTTGGTCGTAACCAACCTAAAATCATCCCACTAATGGCCGAAGAACTAAGTTGAAGAGTTGCTTATCGAAGGAGCTGGATTGCAAAGTATGATATCTTTGCCATCATTCTCCCGAGCCTGATAAATGATGTTAGAGCAATTCTCTGGTAGTGAAATACACTTTATCACCCAATGAAAATTAACAAGATACTTAGCGTGTCAAACAAACGTGACAGATGGCGACATTGTGTTGCAGACTGCGGTTCCGCATTTCTTACGGTCTAGCGTTTTACTGCCATAAAAATGATTCAATCAAGCACAATTTTACCAAAAAAAAAGATAAAATTGCAAACCTCCTAAGTGCTCAAAAATTTATGTCTATTGTGTTTATTCCGTGTCAACAATTGGTCTAACCGTCAGGTTTTTTTACTATAAAATACAATTTTAACTTACCAACCCACCTTCCTTATATGCAGTCTGATGAGGAAACATGCAGCGGGCCAATCATTTAACTTAACACCTCAATACTACTCAATTCACACAGTACATGCAATACTCATATGGTTGGCTACTTAAGTATAGCTGAAGTAGTCTAAAAAAACATCATGCGCCGTTTGTGGTGTGGTTTTTTTTAAGTTAAACGGGAAAATCTTCATCCCCTCGCATACGCCAAGGCCGAGTGGGCTTAAAGAAGGGAGACCTTCTATTCTTAGTAGCCTTGTGAATTGTGGACAGGCGACGGACATTTTTCTTGCTAAAACACTCGTAGCGACAACGCCTGCCCAACGCAGAAAGGTCACGGACCGCTGCAGGCAGTGCAAATAGAGGAGGCGTGCAACAATGGGCATGACTGTTTAAATGTCATATTTAAAATATTAAAGAACACAAGAAATCCAACGCAACCAATCCAACGGGGTGGCGGGGAACAATAGGTGCCTATTTACGCAAATAAATCTTTTACTGCAAAAGTAAACGTGCATTCTGTACACTCTGAGACGTCTATCAGTAAAGTGTAGAAGTCAGATATTAAACTGATGGGGAGGAATTCCTTTGCTCCCAAAACATTTTGCCGATTTCAAATGTACCAGCTGGTTCATGAGTTGCTTTACCGTCCAAAAATGTAATCATTTTCTCGTAGCTACTTTTCTAACAGTTTTCTTTCCATATTTTGAAAACAGGTTAATGCAATTTTTACGGGAGAGTTCATGGTGGGGCAGTGCGTTAAACTTTCTGAAATCTGTGTCGCATTGTTTTTCCTAGGTGCATTTGCATCATTTCTATTAGGAATCCGATCATGAAACGTACTGCGTCACTTTATTCGACGATTTCTGCATCTAAGACCCAATCCCACCTGAAAGTAATATATCATCTTTTAGATCATCGGACAGTCATATGTCATTTATCAACATGGCGTAGACACTAGGGTCACAGTTTGATGCGATGTAAGCTCCGGAGGAGCGATCGAACCCTACTTGTTGATGACAAACATGGCAATGAGATTACGATGACCTTCCATCGAAACAGATAAATCTTAAAAACGTCTGTGCGTTTTCCTGTAGAGGACAGTTTTGAAAGATGACAGCGAAGTAATAAGGTAACAGCCTATGCTGCTAACACCAAAATGTAGTTACAAAAGCAGGTTTATGAAGGGGCGAATAATTTTGCGATATTTAGAATTATCGCCAACGCCTAGGCCGTGCATGAGATCCCTGGCAACCACGATCATCAGGCCCGATCCCAAATGGAAAGAGAAGATGGGCGCCAGTTGGGAGGATTGTTTATTCTGTAAAGGACAACAGGAGACGGGGTTGGAGAGCGTTGGCAGCCGGACGAAGGCACGTCCGGCGCTGGATGAGCGGCGTCCCCAGTGTCCTTCAGTGAACGCGTCAAAGCATCTCAAGCCAGGCCAAGTCTGACCTGACCTTGAATCTGATTGGCCAGCTGGAAAGCCGAGTGGCCGAATCCCAGACAGGCTTGGTGCGCACGCGCGGACACTCACGAGAGGCCCAGCGTTGTGGCAGACGCTCGGAGTTGAGCCCCAACAGAATCAGCCAGAATGCCAGAATGACATCTATTCTTCGTTGTTAGTAGTTGAAGGATCAGGTGTATGTCGATCAACAGGGGGAGGGCATACAGCCGCTTACTGACAGCATTCGGAAGCTAATTCAAGCGATAGAACCAGGCATTCTAAAAGCCCCCATGAAAAAGGCGGCAACAGGAGTCCGTGGCTGCGAAGCTGAGAGTGAAGGTCAGTTATCTGACAGCATTACTCAAACGCAGTTTAGGATATCTTGTTTTCGGCACTTTATAGCAAAAAACTGAAAAAAAACAATAAAAAACATTCATTCAATTACTGTTTGATAAAATGGGTTATGGGTTTACCTGATACATACAGTAACTGATAAATCCCACGAAATTATAATCGACATTCCAAAACGCGCCTGTGATAAGAAAGGGTTACTGGTGGAGATATGATAGCGATTTAGGTACGATATAATCTAAAGATATTTCACTCACTTAAGGATGCGGCACCTGAGTGTACATCCTCTCGGTCGACTGCAAAAACCACAATCCGTAAAAAGCGGTTACACAAGCGATATGAATTTTTCCAATCAATTTACGATGCCCCTATAAATTTATATATACTTTATAGAAAACATGTAAGACAATATTCCTTCTCAGACACAAGTAGTACACCCATCCACAACTACCTTGCGCACGCAGCTTGCACAACTTAAGTACAGGGTTGGCTTCCCAAATAGAAAAGGTGTTGTCTGCAAGATCCCGTGTACCACTTGTGACGCCGTCTATCATGGCTAGACTGAAAAATCTGTTGCGACCCATATACACGAACACCATTTAGTGGTGAAGAGACGAGATCGTCCATCCTAAGTAACCATGCACACACTGGACACTGTGCAAAAACTTGCATGGAAGGGCTCTCGCATTTTTGGAGCCCGCCTTATAAGGAAAGGCAGTGAATTCTGAAAGCAATGAACTCATATGAGGCATACATCAATAGACATATCTGTTTAGATGCTACTACAAATTTTCCAAGGAAAAATGGAAGTGGGCGAAGTTTATGCCGAGGGGAGGACGAGATGCAATTGATGCACAGGCTATGGTCCATCACAGAATCACATGTTTCCCAGGATTAAATAGTTGATTGTTTTTTTACATGACCTATAAGTCTGACGATGAACTGGGCAGTCAGTCTTAATAATTTATGCAGTGAATATTATTTGGTTTTCAATGGATCTTACCTAATTCAAATTGAATTTCTTGGGATGGACGTTTTCTAACTTACACACATATATATCTATCAGATTAATAATTTCAGAAATTAAGCAGTGCAGGACTTGGAGTTAAATCTGCGGAACATGACTATTTAGGGTCAGATGGGCCCATCTAAAAAGGCCGAGAGTTTCTTGAAGCCATGCACTCCGATGAGTCATGCATCAACAGGCATATCGAGTTAGATGCCACGTACAAGAATCTCAAAGAAAAATGGAAGAGACGAAAGCTGATCAATACGAACTGACACATACGACGCAGCTTAATAGCTGAGGCACCAAATGAGTATTGATTTTGTAGCACGTTTGAAATTTAAATTGTTTTCTGCACATTTACTCTAGTCTGACGACGACACGGGGAACCGACGTCGAAAATTTGCTCAATAAAGTTTTCTCCCTTTCCGAAAGAACGTATCTAATTTCAAATTATATTTCTTGGGATGCCTGCGTTCCAATTCATATGTACATATATATATGAGGTGATGCCGACAAAGACAACGGAGACCGGAATGGCCACTTCTGGCTTATTAGCCGTCATCAGCCAGTCATACCCAACCCCAAGTGTGGATCTCTTGAGATTCGAACTCGGGATCTTTGATCATGGAGGTTGACACTTTACTATTGAGCCACGGGCCCGTTGTCCAGTCGGTTGTGATCGGGAATATCAATTATTACAGTGGGCGCTCACTGATCAGGTTACAGAACATGCTCGTTCCGTTGTGTCTTGGGGCTCATACTATAACCCTCGCAGGCAGTCACACAGCGACTAGCAGTAGACGTAGATGAGATGGTGCCGACAAAGACAAGGGAGACCGGAATGGCCATTTCTGGCTTATTGGCCGTCATTTCTGACTTACAAGCCGTCGAAAGCCAGTCAAACCCAACCCCGAAGTGTGAGCCAACCGGGATTCGAACCCGGGATCTGAGGTCATTGAGTCGAACGCTCTACCAATGAGCCACGGGCTCGTTTTCCTGTCGGTTGTGATAGGGAATATAGCATTACAGCACTAGTCGCTATGCGACTACCTGCGAGGGTTCCAGTTTGAGCCCCAAGACACAACGGGACAAGCATATTCCGTAACCTGATCGGTAAGCACCCATTTCGAAGAAGAATGAGTCCTTTGGGAAAATGAACAAACTTTATTTCGTAAATTTTCGAGTCTGGTTCCCCAGCTCGTCTCCAGACGTGTAGTAAGTGTGAAGAAACAGTCAAAATTTAAAAAATGCCGAAAAAATCGATATTGCTATTTCATGACTGAGGATGGGTTAATGTTGTGGGCTGATGTCACGTCTTGATTGGTTATTACCTTTTCCACTTTTCTTTGAGACTTGTGTACATGGTATCAAGGTGGATGCGTCGATTGATGCCTGAATCATCAGAGTGAATGGCCTCTAGGAATTCTCGGCCTTTCTTATATGGGCAGGAACCGTCAGCCGTCGTCAGCCAGCCATACCCAAGCCCGAAGTGTGGAGCACCCGAGCCTCGAACTCGCGACCTGTTGGTTTAGAAGTCAACGCCTCTACTCACCGGGCCACGAGCCCGTTGTCCTGTCGGTTTTCGATCGGGAATATACGCGCCGCTGTGCGGCTGCTGGTTGGGTTCGAGAAAGAGCCCTTAAGGCACAACGGAACGAGTGAGTTCCGTATGAACGATCGGTGAGCGCCCCCTAACACTGTATATTCCCGATCGAAAACCGACAAGGCAACGGGCTCGTGGTCCGGTGAGTAGAGGCGTTGACTTCTAAACCAACAGATCGCGAGTTCGAGGCTCGGGTGTTCCACACTTCGGGCTTGGGTATGGCTGACTGACGACGGCTAATAAGCCAGAAATGGCCATTCCAGTCTCCCTTGTCTTCGTCGGTAATATCATTATATATTATCATTATATATATACAATGTTAGGGGGCGCTCACCGATCATTCATACGGACCTCACTCGTTCCGTTGTGCCTTAAGGGCTCTCTCTCGAGCCCAACCAGCAGCCGCACAGCGGCGCATGATATATAGGCAGAATAGCATTGCCGACAAAGACAAGGGAGACTGATATATATATATATATATCAGGTGAATAATTTCAGAATTTACTCAGTGCAGGTCTTGGAGTTAAATCTCCGGGACATGACTTTTAGGATCATAATCGAAATTTCAATGAACATTCGAGTCGAAGACAATCAACTACTGTGGAATAACCACGTAATGCCCTTTCTACAAACAAGTAGTACTACGAGTAGTATGAAATCCATATAGTAAAGGTATTATACCGTACTCCCGTCGTAGATACTTGCCAAAAGCCCACACACGTGTTTCGCCGATATTATGCCGCTGCGTGACACAGCTGCGTGGGTTTCGGCTCTTCAGTGGGACCCCCTGCGTTCTCTAGCGGTTTCTGGTATATGAACTCCAGAGAATAATCAAGTGAATAATTTCAGAGGAAAATGTCAAGGGGTGGTACAGACAAAGACTAGGGAAACTACGATGACCATTTTTAGCTTATTATCTGCTGTCAGCCAGTCTTACCCAGTCCCAGGTTGGCAGACCTTGGATTGGAATTTACGCTTTTGGCCATCAAACGTTAGTAAGTCCAAATCTATGCTGTTTAGCCATGGTTCCGTCGTTCCATCGGTGAGTGCATTTTAAGGTTTTTCAATACTTCCGGTCGTAACCGACATGATATATTTATATATTAACCGAACAGTTTACTTTAACGATAGCACGGGTACAAGCAAAGAGTCCGGACACGCGTTTCGCCGACCTTGCGCTGTCACAATGCGCACCTACGAGGGGTTAGGTTCGTCTGTGAGTCCCACAGCGTCCCCGTGTTTCTTTTGGCATATTCGTCAGTTTTCCATGTTATGTTTCTTATGTTCCTCTGAAATTAGTGCAGGAGCTTGAAATATATCCTTGGGGACGGAACTTTCCAAGTTGGCTCGGTCGGCTTGTCCGAGAGGGTTTACTCCTTGTTCGTGCATTAATTTCAGAGAAAAGTAAAAAGGTTCAGTAAGTTTCTTCTCTCATATTCGGCAATAATCATTTTGCCAAGATGGATTTAGGTTTCGGGCTGTGAACAGCGGTCTTTGGTGGATCAAGTTAAGGGGAATGTGGGGGCGTTCGTGCAGTTTTCAATGAATTCAAATGTATGCCGAGAGTGGGAGTAGATTGGAGTAGTGCTGTTCTTGTTGTTGTCACAAATTCGCATGAACCTGTTATTGTCTCAAGTTAGTCAGCTGAATTTCGAGTAGGTGGGGCAAGTCATGCGGTGGGATTCTGGCAGATAGTGAAACGAGTTAATTTGAAGTTGAGGACGCCGTGCGCCAATCCAGTTGCCGCAGTTATTATGTCGAAATGTGAAAACGTGGGCGTTATAAGGTACACGGACCGACTTTATCTACACGATTCTGAATCTGATTCAGTGACCCGATGTTGGGTGCTAGCGGAAGTTGGATGGATTTATTCCTCAGCGGTAGAGTCACTCCTAGAGACAAAGTTGAATGCTCGAAACTGAACATGGCGTCCAGCCAATCAGATTCTGGCCCGAAACCTGTATTCGCAGTGCAGGAGCAAGAGTCAGGCAGATTTGTCGGCATTTGAAATTTTCCTTAGCATATTATCGATGCCGATGCTCTTGGTGAACGTCAAATTGTCTCACAGAGTCTGTCGGTCCTGCATCGGAACTCACTAAAAGGAACTTCGGTAAGACGTGATTATGTAGCCCCACCTGATGGAAACAATACTGTTGGGGTTGGGACTAGGACTTACAGTTAGTGGGCTAACTCATGAAATCTCAACAGACATTCCGAAATGCGTTTTCATTTCGAAAAGATAAATTAAGTAGGCTTGTAAAACTAGTCAGCCTGCAAAATAATTATATAATAATTCAGTTATCCTCCGTAGCCGGCTGTCGAATGAACTTCTTTCCGACTTCATGCAAATGTCACACTCCGTAAAAATGAATACTTAATTAGCATGCATTTTTTATTTATTTTCAATGTCCCTAAAAGATTCGAGTATATTTCATGGAAAACATACACAAAAATATTCATTCTTTTGCTCATTCAGTAGACAATTACGTATTTTTTTAATTTTACCCTCAAAGGAAGGCTATAATTTGGTTTTATAAAACTTTCTCAATTCCCGAATAAATTTGAACCCAACCTGCCGTTAGGCTTGCTTTCAGGGTTCCCAATCTACAAGCCGTATAATTTCCGCGTACCGAAAACCATATATTTCTCCACGGTAATAAAGGGGAACTATATAGGGTTCATAAACTTAAGCAGTGTAGTTGAGCCACATTGTTAACTTTACAGGCCACGTTGGTAAATGCAAAGGCATGACGTTTTACGAAGGCCATTTCACGGTATTAAAAAATCTCATAAGTAAAAACTTTTTTTAAAACCGAATTATACCCTTCCTTCGAGTGTAAAATTGAAAGAGGACGTAACATTCTACTGAATGAGCAAAACAATGCACATTGTTATGCATGTTTTCCGCGAAATATAATTGAATTTTTAAGGGCGTCGAACATTGATGACAAAATGCATGCTACTTAAGTAGTCATTTTTACGCAGTATGGTCTTTGGATGCAGTCAAAAAGAAGTTCGTTCGAAAGCCCGCGACCTGGGGTAACTGAATTATTATAGAATTATGCTGCACGATGATTGGTTTTACAACCCTACTTAATTAATTTTTTCGAAATGGAAACGCATTTCGGAATTTCTGCTGAGATTTCACGAGTTAGTCCACCTACTGTAGGTCTTGGGATTAGGATTTGGTGTCACAGATAGGGGCTAGGGCAATTATTCCTCAACCACTCAAAGTACAAACGCGCATTTCCAATAGCTTTTCTTCCGCATACAATTACTTGGCCTCGTCGCCTGTGCGTCCCCCGGCTCCACCTGCAAAAGCCCCTACTACCACCGGTCCCGTATAACAGGTGGCTGGGGTTTGTTTACTTCAGATGGGGCTGCGTAACCACATCTGACCGGAATTTTTGACTTAAAAGAATTCGAATGAGAATTTGTTGGGAGGCATTTCTTGGTCCCCCGGTGGGAGGAGAACGTCTTTCGTGATTTGACCGAGATAATTCGACTGTCTTAAACGGCGACGTACATCGTGTGTCCCACAGAGTGCCTGGTGCATCTGCGACTTGCAGATGAGTTAATTCCTAGTGAGGTGGACTTGCCCCACTCCCCACTCTCTCTTTCCCACTCACCAGGCTCCGATGTCAAGACGACCGGGGGCGGATCGAGCGCAGTGACTGACAAAGATGGACAGCCGGTTTGCGCGCTACACACGACCAGACCCCGGGCAATGTACCAAGTTTTCATAAAAAGCGGGCGACCAGTCAAAGTGCCCTAGAGGCCACATTGGCCAGGAATCATTGACCAATTCTTTCCACATACGCACACATCAATTATCCCGTTCGGGGGGGGGGGGGCAAATTCAAAGCCGCCACGTTTTACGCCTCGTCATAGCTCCAAGCGTGTCAAATTTATTAAAGTCGAGAATGTACAGACATACAAGGGGGTGGATTCCCCTCTCACTCCATCTTGTCCTCGCACGCGCCACAGTCGACTGTTCGAGTCTACCAAGCATAGGGTGGTGGCATTGGACGCTGTGGCTAACGGAGATAGAACACGTCATCTGCGTGTGCGGCACACGGCCCTGTCACCAAGTAATGTGCCAGGAAACAACAACGTGCATGCTTCCCACTAACCTGAAAGATATATGCTCTTCAGAGCAATGAACGGATTGAATCTCTCAAGAGTGGAGGCTTCATGAAGGCTAAACCAAGAAGATTGCCAAATATCCTCATGACCTGGCCGCCTCACCGGAGATAAACCTGTTTCGACGCTGAAGACATGCTAATGGCTTGGAAATTAACTCCAAAGTGTTTGGATGATAAAACTGCTATTCCAGCGACCGAGTCGGGTATGGCTACATTGTAACTCAGTAGGTGAGCCTTTATGGGATTTACCAGACAGCTTTTCCAACATCTTTGGCACCTTCGTGCGACCTCATCTAGAATACACCACACAGGCATTGAAACCTTGAATTGTCAAGGACTATGCAGTCTTGGAGAAGGTCAAGAGACGGACGACAAAAACGAAAAAGGTCTCGGTGCACTGCCTTGCGAAACCAGACTGCCAACTCTCAGCCTGTCTCCCCTTTCTTACAGGCAACTAGGCGGTGACCTTATACTAACATTCCGCATTATCAACGTCGTAGACTGTTTGTTAGATTCCATTGATTACTTCACTCCAGCAAGCACGCCCACTTTGCGAAGTCATCCCCTAAATCTGCGCTCAGAGAAAGCAAGGATCAATGGACGAAAGTTCTTTTTACGTAACAGAGGGATTTCGGCGTGGAATGCCCTGCCTACCGATGTCGTAATTTCCTCCTGTGTGAATTCCTTTAAGTGTAGACGACTCGACGCGTACCAACCTTCCCATTTACAAGCTACACACTCAGTCACATAACCCATCACTCACGTTATATACGCTTATACTACTGACAATGAGTGAGTAACCGTTAATGATCACTATTTATCGACTAGCTGGCAGCTGCCTGTCACATGCCAGCAGGAAACGCCAGCGAACGACTCTGATGATGGAAACGAGAATGTTTCCGAAACGTCAGTTTGAATCCAACCTGGTCCATGAAACCGCCTTCTCTTCTTCGTCTCCCTCGGGCGATGATAAACATGCAATTATGTACAAAATCTCTTTCTCAACTTTCCCCTTATCAGTGCTCTTTTCAAACGATTTGTAACCAATAAAATTGAACCTAACTAAAAGGGCGTATGTGGCAGGGGTCCCAGCGCGCGCCGGCTGCCGGATCTGCCATCGCATGCCGAAAGGTTGACATTTGTTATGGTGTGCAGTCCGATAGCGCCGGCCAGAATTCGATATGGTCCCCGTGCTGCTCCATCGCATCTACCGCAAGGCCCGTTTGGGGGACCGGGTAGGCGCATACGGGAACTAAGGACGAGATGTGTCGGCCCAGGACAACAAGCACGGACAATGCGGACGCGATTGACTGCCGTTTCCAACGTGAAGCTACTTTCCTCTCCTTCACTCTCTCCCCGCCGACAGGGTGACGGGACAAGTACTTACTACTACAACAAAATCACTCTCTCGCAGTGCGGCTTATTCAAACAGCCTTGGCGACAGCATTATTTAGATGCTCTGAGGCATGGTACCAAACTCGCCCCCCGATGATGGCAGCTTGTTTGCGAGGCTTGGGACGCGACGATAACAGTTCAATCGTCGTGGCCGACGATGTCCACCGTGTGCTCCACAGCAGGCACGACGAATTGTGCCTAAATTAGTTTACAGTTGGAGTAAACTTGCATTGCATCTACCGCACTCTCTTCTCCTGCCCCACCTGGGCTCGGAGTCAAAACAGAGCCAAAAAGAACGGAGGGGGGGAGGGAGCGGCCGAAACCGCCCCTAGGCATGTGGCCACGTCCAGGACGCGAATATACTAAGTCCATGACTTCTATAATCACCTTTTCCCTTTTAAACTCTGGTCTTGAACTTAACAATGTCATAGGGCCAAAGATAGCGACTTAGAGGTACAGGTTCTGCAAACATGAGGTTGTATAGGGCTGACTGGGGGGTTGGCTACTATGTCCTAGATGGTCACCGCAGTATCCCCTGCCCTTACAGATGCTGCTTTGGAGATAAAAAATCACTTCTTGGTGCTAATCTCCAGGGTTATGATCGTCGTAAATTTAGCAAGTGCGCAAATGAGTTAAATTCTCTAAAAAGGAAAAATTACCCGGCGTGGTCTGGCGTTTATGGCAAAAAAACGCCCACGGTTTGTTTTCATCTTGTGTAGTTTGGTTGTCATCTTAACCACATCTTCGACAGACTACTATGCGCCGCAACCAGTGAGTGGGTTCCAACAATGCGGATTCTGCCCTAGGGAAAGTTGTACCCCACTCTTAGAGTATGCACAGCAGTTAGCTGTGACGAGTGGTCTCGTCTCAAAGTTGCAAATTTATGCTCGCGTATGCGTGTAGAGGCGGATATTTCCGTATGACATAAATGTACCCCAACGTAGTCGCTTAGTATGTAATCGAATGGGTTGTTTAAATGTGGGCAGCTCACGTAACCCTAGACATCAGTGTGGAGCCGGATTAACTTACTAGTTGCACTGGCTAGGGCGTTCGGAACGACCCATTCGGCACAATGCAGTGGCGGTAGTCAAGAGTATTTCCAATTGTCGTGACGAAGTTGACACCTTCAAATATCTAAACACACCAGCATGCGTACTCATCATCCGTCACCCAAGAGGAGGTCTCCGAACTTGAATCGGACGATAAAAACTGCACTCCTCGATCCTTGACTCGGTCCATAGGTAGGTGCCCAACCCACGAGGCCGTAGACCCAGGATACGGGTGGGGCTTATGGTTGTCACTGGGACGACATTGAAGTTCAATAGACCAATTTACCACGGCTGTCATTGGATGTACTGGGTGGCCAACAGCAAAAACATCAGGACGACTGAAACCCTGGGAATACTTGGCCCACTCGTTGGCCTGTCTGCGTGCAACTCGGCGAGTTCACAGGTGGCAGGTAATGGAACGGTCTTTAGTGAAGGTCGTCTGCGAAACACTGTTGGGTCAGGCGAATAAACACTTGCGGACCACTACTGGTAATGGCTTCAGGTGTGACTGGGCATCTATCTAGCAAATCTACCCGCCA
>CACRXP010000275.1:646440-675208 GCA_902702965.1 Spirometra erinaceieuropaei | reverse complement strand
TTGAGTCCGAGACTATCCCGACACTTCAAGTGTCGTGGATAGGAAGGTTGCTGATTGATGCCCGCTCTCAGTTCACGCAGTTCGTCGCGTTGTGTGTGTGTGTGCTGTGTAGAGTGGCGGACTGGTGGGCTGGAAACGGGCTGAAGCAGCACCTTCCACAGCCCTCTCACGCAAGTGAGAGACACGCCGTTCAACCCCCGTTGTGTGAAATCCTGGTGTTTGTGTGTGTATGGGGGGCCAGGTCGTGCTGTGGCGCGCGCAGTCACGGTCAGTCGACCGTGGCAGCCACCGCGCCCATCCACCACTCCAGTTTGCTGACCGGCTCGGACGGCGGCTGGAGTGTGGGAATGGGAAGGGAGAGTGAGGTCGACGACTCAGCGCACTTTTTCCTCACTATAATCAATCTGACGCGCTTGAAGCTATCACGGTGCGCTAAAAGCCGTGGCTTGGAAAGTTGCCAAATGACGGGGTAACTTGGACCTCCTCCTTAACGGGAGGCGGTCTGAGAGTCAGGCTGCAATGGCTCCTTTTTAATGTGGCCTTTATGGCACGCCCACCACAGTGTGGGATTCGAGCCAGGCGTTGGCGGCACGCCCAGGTGCGGCTTCGGCCGTGCCAGCCTCCAAAGCTCTGTTGTGTTGGTTGAAATCCTGGTTATTGCTGTGTGGACCAGGGGGTGTGGTGGAACGCCAAGGTGAGGATCCGTCCGAGCCATCCACCTGCGGCCTCTCTCGTCTCCGGTCTTCTTGACTCTGTCTTGACACCGGGCTCGGGCGAGGGAGGTGGAGAGAGTGTGGGTAGATGCAGCGCAAGTCTACTGGCACTATAAACCCCTGCGCAAGTCACCGTCCCTGCTCCAACCTGCTGTGGGGCACACGGTGGACATCATCGAAATCGATGGTCGAACTGTCATGTACTGGAGGGGTGCGGGCGGAGCCATTGTGCAATAGGGACAATAAATGCAACTACGTGCACAAAATACAATCAAACACTGGAACATTTTACACAAAACGTGCAGTGATCCGCTATATATGAATACGAGAGGTAAATTTCATGGCTGGCCGTAGGCAGTCCTGCAATAAGGGGCGTCATTTAGCAAAAAACAAGCGATCCGACTGTCACTTGAATAGAACCACGGTACCAGAGTTCACGATTTCACTTGGGAATAAGTTCCACGGCCGAATTACCCGCTGACTGGGAGAAAGCTCCCGTTAGTCTAGACGCGTACGCTCCCGTTTGACCTTGTACGGACGACCGCCCAGGTGACTTATGGTAGCGACCTCGAAGAAATCTTCAGATTCGAGCGAACAATCATTTCCCAGGATAATGCGAAATGCCCACGGTAGGTTGCAGGTCTATAGGATAGGTCAAACCAATTGAGCCTAATCAGTCTTTTTGATTTGGCAGACCCGTAACGACGTCCACCAGTTACGTCTACCGTTTTTGCACCTGTTGGATGCTGTCACTGTCTTTCTTTATTCATGATATTCACGTCGGCATTCTATATTCGCTCTAACGAAGTTACCAAAAATAGGGGCGAAGAGTTCGGGAGGAAAGACTACAAAATCAGGCGTAATTCAGTGCATGATGCTGGTTCACTTTTGGACAGTTCTTTTGCAGTGTTCGCAGAGCAGCATGTTCGAAGTTGCCTAGGTGCCTAGACCTTTGTGCGTACCCACTTCTTTTAACGGAATCGCATTCATCCAGTACCGGTGTCCTGGGTAACGTCTCCGGCCAGCTTCGAAGCGTATGACTACGCATTCGGACACATTGCACATTAGAAGACACTTGATGAGTCATGTAGCCAGCTTATCAAGGTTTTCTGGCAGTTTCTGCACATCGTTAGCACAGTTTGTAGTTTTCCAGACTTTTACATCATTCACAAACATGGTGGCAGCTATTCGCATCCCCGGTTTCTATATCACCTGCAAATATGACGGCAATGGGAGTGCACTGCAAAGGAATGGCATAAGTCTCATCTTTGCGCTTTCTACACTGAAACTACAACCGGATTCGTAGAACGACCTCAAACATACCTCCCCCCTTCCCCCCCCCCCAAGGTTAAAAGGGCTAGGACACAAATAAGACATGAAATTACTGTAATAGAAAATAGGTAAGTAAATCAGAATAAACCGTCAAAGTCAAACTCTGCGTCTTTCTCAATCTCCTTTGAAAGGTCTTCAACTTGGCGATCAAAGTCCTCGTCAGCGGCATGAATGTCGGCGATGACGGAATCGAAAGCATCAGAACGGGCCTTTGCGTCGCGAACTTTAGCCTCGAGAAACAACTGTTAATGGTATAGATGAAATGGTACGAACAGGAGTAAATCAGGCACCAATGTGCGAGACAAAAGGAGAAAACGAACAGGGTAATGGCGACGACGGATGTAAATCGCTCACCAAACTGGGCTCTAGACGCAGGATGCACAGAAAGCAACGAAAATAGATGGACATGCCGCATGACAGCACATCGTGAGTTTTATTTTTTGGGAGGAGGTGGAGAAGGGAGAAGTGAAATATGAGCTTAAAACATACGGATTCTTGGGTTTTGGTGACGGGAGCTCACGACTGTTGCTCCCACGCTTACCGACTGCAAGTTTAACGTCTAGACAGAATATACTGACAAGGCAGAACAAGTAAAGCGACTAGATTTACGCAAAAGAACAACTCTATAAGCCTTTGGACAAAACAGGATGTGTGTATAAGTCGAACATGGAGAGCTAAGACGTCCGCCTGTAGCACCCCTGAAAACTGAAAAGAACAAGCTGAAACTTCTCCATTGATATAGGTTCAGCGTCAAATGAAGCCTTAAGCAGAGAAAAGCCACAACAGACTGGGGGCAGGAAAATTACCCTACAGGCCCGTACAAATAGAAGAAAGTGAGCCTGTCTACTTATTATAATCTCGGGGGCATAGCGAAACAATTGGGCAAGAACAGAAAATAGAGTATTATGAATACGCTACTTAAATGTTTATAGTAGCAGTTTCTGCTCGTGAAGTTGCACGCCGTTAGGGAAACTAGCCAAGGCTGAAGGTTACGTAAATTGTGGGAATGAAAAGTAGCTCCAATGCTCTTCCTGTAAGCTTGTGCACTCCAGGCCTTTTCCAGAAAAGAACTGCAAGCCGAATACCTCCGTACGAAAGGTAATACGTAGTTGGTATAAATGCATTTACAGGAGGATTCAATGTGGAAGGCATACACCACAAAACAGGTATCGTACCACAAGATCTTTGAGAAAATTCTCCGTGTCGCGCACAGCGATCGCAGACGATTCCTCGGCCTTCTTGTTAAGTTGCGTATAGTATTTGTGGCCAGACTGGGAGAGATAAAAAGGCAGATAAGCAGGTGAAGCACTAACCAAAAAGCTGCAACGGGCCAACAGACACAGACATGACAATCCCCAATGGACTCAACAAACACCCAACCGAAAGTGAAAACTAAAAACTGATGGATGGTCTATCTGTCCGCGCGTCCAATAAACTGCACAGGTTCACTTCAAAGGGGATTACTTTCGTCTAAGCGGTGGAGAGACTTAGTTTGACTGCAATATTTAATCGCGATGGCGAAACATGAATAACACAATTAAGTCAGAAGAAGAAGAAGAGGAAGAAGAAGAAGAAGAAGAACAACAACAACAACAACCTGACGTTTTGGATTCTCACTCGAACCCATCCTCAGAGACATTTGCAGATAAAGGTAGCGGAGGCACAAAGACTACAGTATCTATATTACGTAGTTGCCTTGGGCCACATGTGTACTGTAATTCACAGCTCTCGTGATCATCACAGGAGATCGTAATTAAGGCGATGATGGCGCGTCAATCCGCGCCCGACTCGTTAACTGCCGCTATTTCATCATCCGTGTTGGATGTTGACGTCATGATTACTCGGCAATTTGGTCCCCTGTCACAAGGATAGTTGAGGGCCCGCGCCCGCGCCCTCACCACGTGACCGATTCCCCTGCCCAGGGGATGTCTCGGCGCTGAATATGATACCAGGTCATTGACCTTGTTGATGGATTACGGGCCTTAGAACCATGACTGGAGCAGCTCGCGGCTTGCGCGGTTGTCCACTCTTGTGAGGATGTTAACCCCTTGAAACTTGAACATATTGGTCGGGTTCCGTGAAATGAGCTGCCACCTGAGAGCTAGCGTCCTTCCTCCTCACCGCGGCTGCGTGCTCAGCCATACGCGTCCGGAGTAATCTCCCAGTTTCTCCGGCGTAGTTGTTGTGTCCGCAATCGCACCAGATCCGGTAAACGACTCCAGACCTTTCCTGTCGTGGTAGTGGGTATCTCGGCCTCATGACTTGGCGCCTGATGATTGTCTCCGGCATACGTGCAACCCCAATTCCAAGGGGAGTGAGAAGGCGGCTGACGGCTTCCGAGACGTTCCTCACGTATGGAAGCGCTCGCCAAAACTTAGGACCTGTTGGATTTGGTCTCCGGCCTCGTTTGCATACGCAGTTATTGACAAAGTTGCGCGGGTAGGTATTGGCTCTCAGTACTCTCCCAAGATATTGCAATTCAGCAACCTTGTCTTCCGTTTCACTGCAGTGCGTTTCGACACGCCGATAGAGCGTCCGTACACAACTGCGTTTGTGGCTGATCGGGTGGTTACTGTTGAAACGCAGTACTTGCGTCGTGTTTGTCGCTCTCCGGAACACTTTGGTCTTTAGTCCAGCACAACCTGTGCGGCAAACGAGGACATCCAGAACTGCCAGCTGGTTGTTCTCTTTCTCCTCCTCCATCGTAAATTGAATGTCCGGGAAGACGGCGTTGAGACGTTCTTTGAATGCCAGCACCCGATCCCGTTCGATGAAGACAAGGGTATCATCCACATACCGAGCGCAAAATTTCGGTCTGTTGCGTTTAAAACCAGCGACTGTAGCCGTTGTAGAGCCGCCTCGGCTATGAGTCCTGAAAACGGCGAACCCATTGGCGTGCCCTTCACCTGCTCGAGTGAGAATCCGAAACGTCAGGCTAATAAACTTTTTGTTCCAGTGGTCGCATCTTCTTCTGAACTGCTTCCTGAACCTCGCCTGTTCGCTTCTATCAGAAAGACCATCTCAACCAGCTGTTACGACAACCCCTTTTAACAGTCTGACAAAAATCGCAGTTTTCCGAAGAGTAAAACACTCTCGTTCCACTAACGTCCAAGAACTGCAACAGTCTCCATTATGAATGGGAGTTTGCCTTCTGATATACTGAACTCATAACAGAATCAGAGTGTAATAACTTAGATCAGTCGGAAAATTACATAAACAGTGTTGCAGATGTTGAACTAAAACAGTCTCGCGCCATACTAATTGGCGCATCTGTAGCGCGAACGACGCGGTCAAGCTAGACTCGTCATATGTCGGAGGGCTTCTGACAGACCCTCGCTGATCGCAAAACTAGACTTAAGTCCCGCAGTAGCTGGTGAGTTAGCGTCATGTACCTCGTGACGTTCCGATCAAAACTAGAGAAATTAATAAACCTGCAAAATGCGAAAAGAGGTCGTGAAAATGGCGAATTCAAAGATAACTTACGATATGCAGTCCATGCGGACCTCAGAAGACTGCCAGACGGAGTGTACTCCATCAAACGGCTATTTCGACCAACCTTAGCTCTCCCAGTAAAGTACTACTCCAAATTCCTCTACTAAACAGTGCTAACCACGTTGTCCATCTTTATTTCCCCGCGCCTATCCCAACCGATGCCTCTAGATGTTCCATGCTCAATCTGTACCACTGGAGAGGAGACTGGGTCGAGCTTACCCTATTCGCAACCACAGATAGCCAGGCTTGATAGCAGTCGCATCAAAAAGGACTCTTCACATTAAACCTGCAGGAAATATGTTGTCCTCGACACCGCCTTCGGAAGAAATGGGCCGCATAGAAAAAGTAAGAACTCCATAGGCATGAGAGGAACATGAATGGTGCCCAGAATCGCAATCCACCAGTTGGAGAATTGATTTCATGCTACGAAAATGTTCCACATAAGAAAATGTGCCCTCGCGCGATTGCATAAACCGTGATATAGACCAGTGCGTTGGCCATATCTCTCCCTCCCCCGGGCCCCGGCCAGTTATGCAATCAGAGGATCGCAGGAGAGTTATTACAATTATTCATACAGCCGGTCCACGCGTCAACCGAAGGTTCTCGTAAACATGGAGGAATCAGTACTCCCAGAAGGCTCGGGAGAGAGTGACCTTAAAACGCAACTGTCGGCGGCTAACGAAAGGGGGGTAGTTTGTCCCGTCTGCCAGATACTGATTGTTCATCGCAACGGTGCGGTTAAAGATGATCCTCAGAGGTGAAACGAAAGGACAGTTTCCCGCTCACTAAAGCGTCGCGAAATTTAAAAATCGTATACACTTGATCGAGGTTAGGTCGTCTTATAGAGGTAAACTGGGGAGAAAACAGCACCAACAGTCCAGAGAGTAAAAACGAGATTTGTCGACTTATGCTCAAGACCAATAGCTCCACCATTGTTCCAAGTCCGCGTCCTCAATCGACTGGATTAGTTGGTGCCTCACGAATGTTTGAGAAAGCTAGTCCATACAAAGCTGCTTGCCGCGGTTAGATCCAGTCTGGGAGGTTACAATCTGTCCAAAGGCGGCCTATTGCCAATGCCTCAACCAGAAAATGGTAAACTGAATCAAAATGCACACCTTGGTTGTTCACGATTGAGTCGCATAGCTAAATAAGGCAAGCTTAACTTTCTGAAGAAAAATCGTGTAAAACAAGAAAATGCTGTCGGGCATAGCCGAACGGACCAATAACGCCTGTTTTATTGCTACACTGAACGGACACAAACATACTGATTCATTGGCACTAAGAGACATTACAAGGTCTTCCTGTGCAAGTCTCACCGGCCATCATACCAGGTCTCCTCAGCAAGCCTGCAGGTTGCAAACCCATCGCAATTTTGAGGTCCTAAATGAGAAACTCAAACCTGCCCTTGCTCGTTCCTGGCGTTAGCATTCTCAAAATAATAACAATAATAATAATACTTACTTCATATTCTTCAATATTTTTTGCCAGTACTTCGCACTGAGTCCGTTTGGCCTGCAAAGCCTTCTTCGCCTCAGAAATCGCAAGCTCGGTCTCAGATACCCACTTCTCCAGGTCGGCTTTGCGAGACGCCAATTCATTGGTCGTATCAGTCAGACTTTGACTCAACTTTTCACGTCGCAACTTAAGCCGGTCCATTTCTGACTCCTGTTCGTGGGTAAAAAAGCATGTTCATATTGACATTACCAGTATCACAATTTGTGCATTTGCTGGCATAACAACGAGTCCTGTTTGGGACGTCCACAATACCAGTGGGTAAAATTTTATGAAGTTACATTAACGCTGGCTTACACAAAGAGTACGGCCCGATCCCAGCATATTTTCGCGATACAAATAAAAGTTACAATCACAGAGACATCTGTCCGATCGACGTTGCCGCCTAGGCTTCCTAATCGTGTTCGTTCTTCCATGGATACATCATCAATAAACACCATGGGGATTTCAACGGCGACAGTTGTACAGACTATCAGAAATTTATATTTAAAAAGGAAGATTTAAAAAGCACTCTTACTCGGATACAAGCCAAACCTCTGGCACAACGATCGTCATGAAAGGTGCCGAAATTTACGAAACATTGCTAATTACTCGTAAACCGACAAAATAGGATGAGCCGAAAAATCTGAATCAATAATGGAGGACTCTAAACGAATTGGAAACTAAAGAAGTGTTAAAAGTAATGCTACGTTGTTTAGAAATAACCATTTGTTTGGAAAAGTGGGAATCCCCCAAACGTGTGTACGGAAAACCTGTCCGTGCAAAAAAAACCGAGTAAATAAAACCGAACAAGTAGAATAACGTTCGAAAATAGTCCTTTAGTGAAGTTTGCAATTGAATATCCTTTAGAGATTAGTGTAATGACATGGATGGCGGTCAGTCAAAAGCCCACAATTTGAGCATGGATTCCAAAACAATGTCATGAGCAATGTCTGACGTTTTTTTCCGGTTGTACACTGTTTGAGATGCGGTTGACTAAGACAAACACGATTTCGCCGATAAGGAGGCCACAGAAACAAATTTTCATAAAGAAACTTGTTGACCAGCCGCTCGGTACCAATAAATTTGAATAAATTAGGCAGGGGCAATCGCAAACATATCATTTTGTATATGTTAATATGAGTTTCCTTCCATTAAGTTTCTGAGTCTTTTCTTGTATTTGGAGTTTCAGATCGTTTCTTTGAATACCGGTGAATATTTCACGATTGTAAGAGTTTTCAATCGACTACCCATAAAGGCAGATTCTGTGTCGCTTATCAAAACCTTCAAAGACAGTTCTTGAAAGCCTTTGTCGAAGGAATGCTTGGACGGCGTCCGTGGCTTCAGAAGGATATATTCTTGGTGTACAACGACGTGCTACAAAAGCCATTCATGGACTCAACAATTTTACGTACGAGCAGCGCCTGACGGCCCTGAATCGTTATCACCTTCACTACAGGCAGGACAGAGGTGACCTTATAGCGATGTTTCAGTTGTTAGGATGGTTTGACCCGGATGCTGATTAGGAAACTCTTTCTGAAATGGCATCCAAGACTAATCTCAGCCGACACTATTACCAGCTTAAAAAGGAACTATGCCACACAAGTCAACGTTTCTCCCTTATCTAGCAGAGAGTCATTCGCCAATGGGATTCTTTGCCGACGCGTGTTGTAAATTCCCATACTGCAAGTGTGTTCAAGAGACATCTGGATAATCAACTGTTAAAAGACAACACGAACTCCCCAAGCCCGATCTAGTGGATCACTGAAATAACTGCCAACATACCACTAACATGATTTCAACAGATCCTTTTGTGTAAATTAACCTTGGCCCGGATAAGTGTTCACAGTGCGAATGTCCCACCATTAGTTTTATGCATTCCGCGCACTAAATTTTTGCAACCTAACTATTTTCGCCCATATCTGCGCCGTTTAAATGGAGTTATAAGGGCTTCTGTCATTTACTCCAAATGTAGCGACCGACATTTGTAACGGGAGGAAGCTGTTCGAGTAACAAGGTAACGTAGATATCCGCTGGTAGAACTACTGACAAACATTCTGCATATAAAAAAGGACATGCTCCATGTCACATAAACTCAGGTGCACAACGTACTTTGGAATCTACCGCGGCCTGCAGTTTCTTTTTGTTCGCCAGTGCCTGTGACTTCTTGGCCTCCAACTCCGTCATGGAGGCCTGGAACATCTTCAACGCTTCCCTAACATTTTTGCACATTACCGGTACTTCCTTTACCGGATCGAAAGTGGACAGGTAGGAGAGGAGGGAAAGTTTTGGTGCCGTCGGAATGTTCTGAAGAGAAAGAAGGAATGAGGCGGAAGGGGGCACAGAAACAACACTGCGGCGTAGGAAGAGCGAAACTTAAGCTGATCACAGTGCACATTTCCCGACGCCACAGAGGCGCGTGAGTCAGTCAATCAGCTCGATTTTCTCGTAGGCGAGCATCTGGCGGCCGAAATGCGTGAGAGGCTTTAAAGGCCGACCAATCGGAGGTGGCCACCCGGAAAAACAGAACAGACCCGAAATACAGGCGGGGGGGGGGGTTGGAGCGTAGCTGCCGTAAATGAGATCGCTGATTCAGTAACATTATCACGTGATGCCCCTCCTGATTGTCCTCTGCACTGCATAACCCGCGTAAACATACGACTGCAGGGCATAGCAGTCCTCTTGGAGGAAGAAGTTTTCAGTAGGTGCGATGAGATTGCTTAATCCCTTAGAACTGAAATACGCACTACAGATGAGTCCCTGGCTCAGTGTTTAGGGGAGTTGGACTTCTAACTAACAGGTCGCGGGATCGAGCCCCAGGTGTTCCACACTTCGGGGTTAGGTATGATTGGCTGAGGATGGCTAATAAGCCAGAAACGGCCATTCCAGTTTCCCGTGTTTTTGTCAGTGATGTTATTCTGTCAATATTTCTTCATTTCTATCTAAAGTACCTGTTTCGTACTGTCTAACCTGACGACTACCTATAGAACGGAATGTCGATGGAAACGAATATGCGAGACCCAAAAAGCAATCCAGGAGAAGACGCTATTGCTGGAACAAGAAGTCTATTGGCCTACCGTTTCGTACGCTCACTCGAACGCGTCACTAGAGACAGTCCCCTTGTCTTTGTCGGTAATACCATTCTGCCTATATCATGCGTCGCTGTGCGGCTACTGGTTGGGCTCGAGAGAGAGCCCGTAAGGCACAACGGGACGAGTGAGTTCCGTAAAGAACGATCGGTGAGCGTCCCTCTATCATTGTATATTCCCGATCGAAAACCGATAGGGCAACGGGCTCCTGGCCCAGTGGTTAGAGGCGTGGACTTCTAACTAACAGGTCGCGAGTTCGAGCCTCGGGTGTTCCACACTTCGGGGTTGGGTATGACTGGCTGACGACGGCTAATAAGCACGAAATGGCCATTCCAGTCTCCCTTGTCTTTGTCGGAAATATCACAGTCCCCTTATCTGCGACTGACTTTGGTGGTGCGTTCGAGCGGGAAACCGAAACGTCAGTGAGGTGACCTTCGTGTTACAGCGATCGCATCCTCGTCTAAACCGGAATGTGTCCACCACCTTCGGTCAACGGTTGCTATTAAGAAGAAAGGTCAGTTACTGAGGCAGGACAACCGGCTAAAATTCCAGCGGACAGAGAGGGGTAGTTGGTCAATTAACAACATAATTAATTAATTATGTTGTCACAAGTAACAACATTAGAATCAGCTAAAAAGGACAGCAGTAGCCAGGACTGGCATTGACAGGCAAGTGTTTACGTCGAAAAGCGAAATGATCCAAATCGATCGAATGAGGTTACTGGTTTCAACAGCGACTGTTTCAACTGACTTGTCTAAACCCTGGCACAACAGCCTACCTTTTGAGCTAGGTCCGACTGGCTTTTGCAAGTACAGTTTGAAGAGATAAATTGAAATGGGAAAGAACACAGAAGCTTACATGCATTCAGTTACCCTGTGAACATCGTGAGTGTTTAAAGATGAACTTTCGGGCCAGATAATAGACGTAATTGCCTTAAACGACGGACAGTCTGCAGATCATAGGGGGACGATGGACTAGTGACAGTTCGATCGTCGTGACCGATGATGTCCACCGTGTGCTCCACAACAAGGTAAGAGCAGGGAGGGTGACTTGAGTGTGAACCAGTTTATAGTGATAGTAGACTTCAGCTGCATGCACCGCACTCTCCTTCCTCACCTGGACCCGGTGTCAAGACAGTCGAGAAGACTGGACGCGGGAGGGCGCAGATGGCTAGTACGGCAAGAGCCCGCACCTGGGCGTACCACCGGTTCCACAACGTACGTTGACGAGGATTTTATACAATGAACATAGGGGCGCAGCGCGGATCCAAACTGGCGTGGAGTGAACCGACAATTGTACCTAGCATTCGCTACGGATGCCCATTCCTGATGACGCCTGCCAGACCCCGATCTAGCTCCCATGTTGGTCCGGCGCGCATCCGCCAAGTGGCTTGTTTGGGGGGCGGGGGTAGATTGGTAACATTGAACGATCAGACAGCACTTGACGTCAACCACGAGGTCAAAACGTACAGCCGTTATGGCAGTTTAACAGACGCAGGCGACGACGCTCATGAAGTGCCCCACGTAATGGGCGCAGCATCTACCTCGCTCTCCCCTCACTCCCCACCCCATGTTCCAATGGCAAGACGAGGTCAAGACGATTGGACGTGGGCGCGGGTACAGTGTTCGGTAAAGTTAAGCGGTCCGTCTACGCGTGCCATACACGACCCAGTCACCACACTGGGCGCGCGAGGTTACGACAAGGGCGGTTCGGGCCCCACAGAGGCCAGACTAGTATGGCAGGCAAGCGAAAGCTTGTTGTGACCGGCGGCGCGAATGTGTAGCATCTGTGCTTCACCGTCACCAGGATCAACTCCTAGTGTTGGAAGTCACCAGTTTGAGGGGTTTATTGTGCACAGAACCCGGAGTTGCCCTCTTAGGCGGCAGTGGCCACTGGCGAAGCCTGGGCTGGTGTTGACTGCGTCCAGTCATGCCTGAGAGTCCCTGAGACAGTGGTGGCAGCTGCTTTTGTATACTCGTGGGCCAAGCTCAAATGGTGTCCAGTCAGTGTGTGTTGCATTCGCCGAGGGGTGATGTCCCAGTGGCCTGTTTTGCTGGTTGCTGGGGATGGCGCGTTCAAGTGGCGCATGGGTAGCCGCGACGCTGTGTGGACGCAATTGTGCCCGAGCTGAAGTCGGTCGAGTGGCTTCAGGTCAGCGCGTCTGGAACGGCTCGGTGCAAGGAATGAATGACCTTGAGGCAGCGAGGTCTTGAACAATGACGCCAGACCGGTCATGCTGGCTGCCTGCCACAAGCTCAACAATAGAGAATAATTCCAAGGCGTTTTGGTAAATTTCAAATAATTCACTTAGACCCAAATGTGAAAAACTCGGTGCCTCGGTGGGATTCGAACCCACGACAGCAAGGTGAGGCTTCTAGTACAGCCAACGCTCTAACCATCTGAGCTACGAGGCCCCACCGGAGGACGCGAGTTTAATCACGGTCGGATCATCCGGTGGATTCTAGATGTATTACTCGGGAAATCCTGCTTGGGCTGTCAGCTTACTGTATTAGATTTGGTGGATTCCAGACGTTGCAGTAGGTTGGGCGGGTAAACCTGACCCAAATGTGATTAAACTCGCGTCGTCCGATGGGGTCTCGTAGCTCAGATGGTTAGAGCGTTTGCTGTACTAAAGCCTCCCCTTGCTGTCGTGGGTTCGGATCCCACCAAGGCACCGAGTTTTTCACAGTTGGGTCAAAGTGGATAGAGAATAACTAAAGGGGGCACTGATGTGACAAGATAGCGGCTGGGAGGACCCATGGTTGAAAATATCAGATTAATAAAAGTACCTACAGCAAGGGTACTGGCCAGCATGTTGAACTTATCCACTGCCGGTGGTATAGAGGCCTCAATGCGGGCCAGTTCGATTGAGAAGGACTGAAGCTCGTCTTCCAGGAGTTGCTTCCTTTGTTGTTGCTGTTGGCAACGCTCTACCAGACTTCGGTGTTTTTGCATAAGACCACCGAACCTAAAAAAAGTTTTCATTCAAAAAATGCCAGAGTTAAGCCGGTAAGGCGCATGTGACGGTTGCGTTTGGGCAGGTGACTGTGACGAAACACAATACCGAACAGATAGTTGGGTCCACTTACGAAGCGCCCCACCACACGAGTTTACGGCAAGATCTTATTTCGCAGCCGCACCTGTTAGGGGTTGTGGTTAGGGTTTATGGTTAGAGGTTAGTGTTAAACCCCTAATTACCACCGGTTCCGTATGACAGACGGCTGGGCCTTGTCTATTGCAGGTGGGGCTGTGAAATAAGATCCGACTGAGTTTACTAGTAAATGCCGGCCGACATTTATTTGAAGGCATAGTGTGAGGGGACATTTCTATCCTCCTGTTGGGGGAGTCCTCGACTATTTGCAAATAAACTACTTAAAAAGTGTCTTAAGTCCAAAGTTCGGTCGCAAACAAACTCAATCTAATTAATGCTAATGATAAACCACCCTTGGCGATCGGACAGGGACAGTTGTCCGGTCGGATTCGCTTACATTTGATACTTTGTCCAGTTCTGAAAGACTTAACATCCGGTAGCAGCTTTTGAAGTCGCGGCCTGTCCGTAAAAAGCATCAGTAACACCAACAGGACTTATGACGCACGGAACAAATCGGAATATTGACTCTTGCTTGACCGAGTCAGCATCGAAGTTTATGGAGGAAATGGGGAACTGCTCTCACGCAGGCAGTCTCCGAACGCGAATCTCGCGACAGTGGGGCGCAGTCAAAGGGGGATCGAACCTCGCCGCGTCTGGGTCTTACATCTCTGTTGGTCGACGACACACTCCCGTGAAAGGCTGAGTCAGTGGACGCACCAGTCAGAATATGGACATCAGGACCAGAAATGCGCTCAACGGCAGCAGCTTTCGCGTTGTCAACCTTGGACTTCAGTCACACAGAAGTCGTCATCAGCCCGCTACGAGCAAGGACGAAGTGGCCACTCAGATGATTTCGTCCTCAAATCGGCGTAGCACATGAAAAGCTAGTACAACCTGAGAAGAGCATTCACAGAATTGGACATTCTTTGATCGCGGACATCTTCGAAGGGCAGGGCTCATGCGTTACATCCGCAGATGATTGGTTTGACGGATTTCCCCGCTTTGGCTGAAAACTAGCAGAATCTACCCACAAACTCTATGTCTTTGTCGTCTACGGAGATCCGACAGTGAAACCCCCAACGCTCACTTTCCACTTGAAAGAATACCTTTCTGGGGCTACTTCGACTTTCTGGGCGACTATTTGTAACACCATAGACTGTGTTTCTGTGAAGGAACTACTCAGTGGCGCAGATCTTAACAGATTGTGTGATTATTTATTTCATAGTGATGGTGGACTTGTGTAACACCCACCACGCTTCCTCCTCACCCATCTAGGCCCGAGATCACGACAGAGTCAAGAAGACCGGAGGTGGGAGAGGGCGGTGCAGGTGACTGGCACGGCGAAAAACCGCACCCATGCATGCCGCCATACTTCCTGGTCCACCACGTACAGCTCACGGTCATTCCAGTCTCCCTCGTCTTTGTTGGCAATGCCATTCTGACCAGGATTCCGCACAAGAAGAGGGGGGAGGGCGACTCAGATCCCAACGGCGTGGGAGTGTCATAAAGGCCCTATCCAGGAGAAGCCACTGTAGCCTGACTCTCAGTTAACCCGTCGATCACTCCGCACTCCATGCCACGTGCTGACGCAGGCATATTTTTCTGAACTAGGAAAAAAGCAACTTCGTCGGTCTCACTTAAAGTTCAGACCAGTTTCTCGCCGGCAAAAATTCCCGAATCCCTTGTTTTATCGTTTTTAAGGGAGACCAGTCTGCCAAATGCAAGATTAGGTGCTACTGTATGGCCCGTACCGCTTCCCTATGAGTATTAACTGAAAAGAATTTTTAAAACCTTACATACTGAGGAAAGATTAAAAAAACTGTAGAAAGACAAACGTACTTCGAGTTCTGAGAAGCTACCAGAGTCTCCAGTTCATCGACGACGTTTTGAACGGCAGTCTTTTTTGACGTAACCTCTTCCAGTCGCGCGGAAGCCACCTTTGCTACTTGCTGAGGGCAGTGATAGGGGATTAAAAAAAGGGAAAGAAGGGAAGAAGGAAAACATTGTCTGTGATAATTGCCACAAATTCCTCGACGACAAATTCCAGCGAGGCTGCAGCGCCAGTAGTGAGAAAATAACAAGTAGACGGGTCAGTAGACCTGGCAATCCGGGCCAGACGAGGTCTAGGTCTAGCCAGAGGACTAGGGAACACGGTTTGGAAGAAATTTCAGTGATCCTAATGAAGTAGTTCGCAAAGCTGTCAGTGTGATCATACAGGATGGTGTGCTGGCAGTGTAGATCTCAATGAAAAGAGTTTCGTTGACCCGATGCTGTACTTGTGGACGCAGCGCACAGCACGGTAGTTTATCTGTTGTGCTGGACGACAAATTGGTAACTTGCGCGCGAGTTTCTTTGTAATAATGAAGGCTTCTTAACTCTCCCGCAATGAATATAACTAACAGAGATAGGTACGAGTAAGTCCGAAAAAGTCGCTGTCTCAGCCTTTCCTTCGATCAAAAAAGTGCTCTCCTGCTCCCGTCGACACTGACCTAGACTTGCATCCCCGTGTTAAATCAGCGTAGATGTACTAGAACATGACTTAGTTCGCCCTCGAACTTTATGTGAAACAGGCGGCGGAATAATACCGATAAGGTTGGGAGGTTGACGGTGGCTATTTCTGGCTCAATTGCAGTCGCCGTATCCCAACCCTGGAGCTGGAGGTGAGCTGAAAGGGGCCTGACGCCAAATGTCCTACCACTGGGCAACTGGCTCATTATCTGTGAGAGTATCGTACAGGAATTCGAGTGGACCCACCACCCAGCAGTAGGGGTATACCGGTGAACGGCACTTCAGTGAGATTTGGCAGGTGCTTGTGTAACTACGCCCATTTGCTAGCATACGCCCACTAGCGTTCTGTAGTGCGTAGTCAAAAATATTTCATACAACGCTAAGTGCTGAAGGGGCTTCCAGCAAAGACAATGGAGACTGGAGTGGTCATTTCTGGCTTGTTAGCCGTCATCAGACAGCCATGCCCAACCCCAGGTTTGGAGCCCCTGGGACTCGAACCCCAGATCTTTAGTCATTGAGTCCGACACTCTACCACTGAGCCACGGGCCCGTTTTCCTGTCGTCTGCGGCCGCGTATACCGATTATCATAAGACCATTCATCGATCTGGTCACAAGAACTGTTCCTCCAGCCGTGTCATACGGCTCCAGAGTCGGAGTTGGGTACGGCTGTCCGATGATGGCTAATAAGCCGGAAATGACTAACCCAGTTTTTTGGTCTTTGTCGGAACTACGCTCAGCACATATTCCGGGTCACTATGCGACTGCATGCGAGGGCTCCACATGAAGCCTCATGGCACAACGGACGGGCAGGCCCCGCAACCCGATTGATGAACGCCCTTCCTACGATAAACAACAACAGATGTTTTTGTAAAACCAAGACACAACTTGTACTTGCCGTGCGGATGGGAACTAGAACGTCGGTGGCTGTATCTTCGGAGATAAGTGATTTGTCCGTAGATGTACCCCATGCCAGAACTTTAATCGTGGGGCTTCGAACAAGCGTGTAGCTCTTTCCGTGTAATGTACGGCAGGCATAATCCTGCCAGTCAACTGCTGCCAGATTCTCTACACTCCGGTGAAGTTATGCAGATCTTACGGACGTACAGTAGATGTGCTAACTCAAGAAATGTCAACCAAAATTCTGAAATGCGTGTTCGACTCCAAAAGATTACTTAAGTAAGGTTGCAATATTAACCACCGTGCAGCAATGCTTCATGATAATTCGGTTAATTTAAGATGCCGGCTTCTGAACGAACTTCAGTCCAACCGCCTGCAAAAACTCCACTACAAAAAATAGCTACTTAAGTAGGGCGAATTCACATTTATTTTCGATGCCCTTGAAAATTAAAATATATTTCATAGAAAATATGTATGAAAATATTCATTCTTTTACTCATTTGGTAGAAAATTACGTCTTGCGCTTGCAGTTGGGGTTTCCAAACTGCAAGCT
The DNA here is from genome assembly GCA_902702965.1 of Spirometra erinaceieuropaei. Taxonomy (NCBI): domain Eukaryota; kingdom Metazoa; phylum Platyhelminthes; class Cestoda; order Diphyllobothriidea; family Diphyllobothriidae; genus Spirometra; species Spirometra erinaceieuropaei. The sequence goes on along the minus strand of CACRXP010000275.1, from coordinate 658,042 downwards.
GCATATTTTCCGTGTACAGAAAATCAAGTAATTCTATATGCTATTGAGAGGAGGCTATATGGGGTTGATAAAATTCTGCAGTGGATTTGAATCATGTTATATGCCCTGGAAGCATCACTTGTAAATGTAGAGACACGTTGTTAATGAAGGGACATTTCAGCGTCTTAAAGAATCTAATAGTAAAAAAACTTTTTAAAATCGAATTATACCCTTCCTTCAAATATTACATTTGTAGAAAACGTTATTTTTTACCAAATGAGTAAAAGAATGAATATTTTCACGCATGTTTTCTATGAAATATAGTTGAATTTATAGGGGTGTTGGAAATCAACGGGAAAAATTCACTTTACTTAAGTAGGCATTTTTGCAGTAGGTCGGAAAGAAGTTCGTTCAAAAGCCGGCATCTTGAACTAACTGAATTATCATGGGACAGTACTGCGCGATCAGTAATATTACAACCCTACTTAAGTAACCTTTTCGAGGCCGAAACAGATTTTAGAATTTCGGTCAAAATTTCATGAGCTAGCACACCTACTGTAGGTCCGATGTTTTGTTCGTAAAAAAGCTGTGGTTAAATCGGCGGGAGCGAGGGATGTATAGGTCTGATAAGCTAGCGTACCCTCGTTTCAGATGTTACAGAAAGGAAGACAGGCAGTAACGGGAGATGACAGGCACAGACTGGGAAAACCGTCTTCTCAGCTATTATGTCCACTCGCCCAATCTATGGAACACAGCGGGACAGGCGGGTGAGGTGAAAGCTGCGTGCGTCAATCTCATTATCATGCAACTCGACACACGTGTCGTATTGGCCTAACTTGGTCTCAGACCGATTCAGAACGCAACAACGACAATAACAACAACAATAGACTATCGTTTGGGAGGTCTGGGCATTTTAGAAACCACGGTGAACACTTAGCGCGAGGGCACCAAGCTAAAGCTCCACACCCACTCTCAACCACTTTTCTTCTTCTTCATGAAATAGCCAAGAAAATGGAAAAATCAAACCTTAAACCAACCTCAGCATCCACCATTGCGACCAGCAGGTGATCAGCTTCATCTCGGGCCGACGCGGCCGCGGTTTCAGCCTCTTTGATGGAGGCTCGCAGGGTTTCCTCCCTGGCCCGCAAATGATCGCATGTTGGCTCTGCTTCCAGCTCCTTAATTTGGGCTTCCATGCTTTTAATTTGTTCGGCTGAGCATCCAAAGGCCGCCTCGACAGACGCGATGAACTCCTAAAAGAGAATTAAAAACGGTGATCCTCCGGGCAAATCTTAGGATATACCTCAATGAGAAGTAAATCACCCCGTCCCGTGGAGGTCTCTTGGAAGGCAGTTGCCGAAGACTGGAGCTAACAAAATATGCCGACTGGCAAAAGTAGCGCAGGTCATGTCCGCAGCGTTCAGACTGCAATTCCCCCAATGGCGCACCAGATGCCAGCCCTGTTCAGTTCAAGCAGCCGTCCAACCGTACTGTTTTGCTAGCCAGGTCCGACTCGCAAAAAAAGATTTGAACCAGGCCAGACTACTGCTTTAAACATTCCGTGCCTCGATCTGGTCCACAGAGAGTCTCGGCAGTACACTGAAAAGGACCCTCAGAACAAAATAAGCCTCCTCACTATTGCGATGAGTCTGGGCATACATAGGCAGCCTTCTGTCGTCTGCTGTTTTGAGAAATATCACCGAGCACGCGGCCCAAACGTAGAATTTTGTCAAAGTTTAGTGCGAGGTTACTCACTTTTTGATACCGCCTGACCCAGATCGACCCGGTAACGGTATACGATAAAGGCCTTGGGAAATTTGATTGCTTCTGCTGCCATGGGTCAGACATGACGCCAAACGCGCAAACTAAGGATGACACCGGCCATTTAACTTGCGCGGCTTCGTTCGACTTCATCAAGATCCCCTAAACTGTCCAAAGATTTGCCTGAAGACCCAGCTGCGAGTAAATGCGAGTACCCATCAAGACTTGATCCGTGAGCTCAGAAAATATCCACTGCCTGAACGCATTCGGTCGATGATGCTTGTGCGTTATCCTACGCATCGTATCTCCAGCAAACGACTATGCCAGTGATCAGGAACTGAACTTGTCAACTGCATGCCCGTCACTGGTTGAGTGAAATGGTCCGGTCGGGTGCTGCGTCAACCTGAAGGTACCCCAAACCGGTCAGGGTTGGCGAAATCAAAATGACCAAGTGGATACCTGATGAGAGCTGAGCTCGAGCGCATTTCTGACCCTGCTGTGAAAGAGGACTGGCATACCAACTGGCTCAACTTTGCTCGAGAGTCCACCGCGGACTAACTGCAATGGAGATCAATCGCTCGTGATGTGGCGAACCAGATATGATAAATTCCATCGCAAGTATGTGCTACGAGCATGTCTGATCTGGCTGACCCTGATCATGCTTAGTAAAATGCCCCTCTAAGCGCGCCCGTCTCCGCAAACGGATCTAATAGACTTGAGCAATAAATTCCATTTGAAGAGGGAGAGGTTTCGAGAGTGACCTCGGCAGACTAATTCGAGTCTGCTTCTGGACTGGGGTGCCTATTGGCTAGTTTCAGTGACGGGGCGAATTTGTATTCAGAGTAAAAGCACTGAGCGTATTGAGTTGACGACAAACAATGTGCTCAGGCAACTTCACTCGGTATATTATTGCGGACTGGCTCGGTGGGAGGTCTGCGTGCTTTAACCCACAGGTCTTACTCTTGAAACAGTAGTCGACGTCTTCCAATCGTCCGTCTCAACGCCCACACGGACTGCATGGATGACTGATAGACACGGATCATCGCAATAGATGAAAGTTTGCAACAGGTCCATAGGCGCCATCTGAGGCACGATCGCCTCCGGCAAAGACGCCATTTCTGGCCAATCGTGTGACAGTGGCCTGGTCCTGAAATGTACGAAATTACCTACTTCTTGAAAACTGGTAACCGCTTATTACAATGGGTACTTTTTCGTGACGCGTCTGGTGCTGGAGGATACTGTTGATTTCGTACTGTTGGTCAGTGCACTAACTGGCTGGACAACCTCGTTCATCCAAGACACTGTTTTGCAAAATTGTGTAACTGGATGTCGGAAGAGTGCAGTCCTTAGCGTAGTCGGGGTCTAGAACGTGACATATGGGTGCATTCTCAACATTATCAAACTGCCCGAGTCAATGACACAATTACACAAGGCTGGTGACGGCTCAAACTGCCGAACGAATCTCAAATAACCAAGTTACTGAAGACAAGAAACTTGCGAAACACACCCTGGTAGGTAACGACAAGTGGTCCTCAGATACCCTAACGCAATATAAAGGCTGTGGTTAACGGACACCCATGAGCGCCACGGTGGCCAGAGTTTCTATTTACTAAAATGTCAAATGGGATGGTTCATAAAAATCAGTCTTGAAAGCAAGTCACTTCATGTACCTTCACTATATATGAGTCTGGGTGAATGTTGCCGGAAGTGTCTTCGCGGAGTGCGTTGATAAAGAACTCCAGGACAGTTTTGGGCAACGGTGGCTCCGACAACACCTGACGGTCGTGTGGAGAGAAGATTGTTTGGGAAGCTACTGAGGTTACAAGGGGGAGGGGGGAAGATTAGACGAAAGAAGGAACAGAGACATACTTGCTTCATCCACGGCCTGCGAATCGGCGCGCAGCCAGTCCAGTGCGCTAAGGATATGTGGCCAGGCATGCATCGCACCAGGAGTAGAAATCAGACTCTTGCTCATGGTGCCTCTGTAACCCAGAGTGCGTAAAGTGGAGAGGAAGCAATCCTCTGCAGCGGCCTTCGCGGAAGGTATGCAGAAGGATGGGTCCAGCAGTCGAACCATGAATTCGAATATATGCATGACAAGTTGACTGCTGGGACTTTGAAGGGTCCGGCTAGAAACAGCCTCGGGATAGCCAGTGCTCTCAAGGTACTAGAGGGGAAGGATAAGAAATCTACGCAGTGCATGGACTTACCTCCAAGAGGCTAATTATCTTCTCATTGACTGCACTCTTCTGCCGTGGCTTAGCCTTCCGCACGGTGCCTGGTGGACTAGAAGGACGTTAACATAGTGAAGGGAAAGTACATATTTGGTGTTGCCGAGGATGTGGCGTAGGAGCGCCTTTCGGAGATCGATGAGAAGGCACGTCTGTTCATCAGATGCAGTAGGTTGGTTCTATAAAAGGACAGATGGGTGTATTCCCTAACTAAATAAAAGTCAAGTGAATTAGATTTCGACTGTACACTTCCGTCCCAGAACAGTCTCATTTTAATGTAACCCAACAAGCTGCCAAAGTAGGATAAGTGCCTAGTGCTATCTCCCCAGATCAGGAGGTCAAAAATGGTCGCAAAATGCATGATATAGGAGGCAGGACGCCGTAGATTACGCTGCATAGAACGAAGTTAGCATGTAAAATCAAGATCCTGCTGAAGGATTTAAAGGTGGAGCAGGTTGCAGTACCGGCAATGTGTGAACAGGTCCCGAAAAGCATCACAGATCAATGTCCCGTGAAGGACAGAGTGGATTTGGGATGAAGCCACCTGGAGAAGACCCTGTTTAATATCAGAACGGAGTGAGGCAGATAATCAGCCACACGTCTGAAGGCTTGCATTAGACTGTTGGTTTAAGCGGATGAAAGTGTCGCAGTACGACACATTCCAAGATTCAAAGTAATATGAAGTTCCAATGAGTGCAAATCTGTACGGTGTTAGGAGACGCAGGCAAGCGAAGACAAACGTTAACTACAATAATAATTGAATCAATTTTTTACAGTGGAGTGGAGTTGACATAAGATTTTCTTAGTACACTGCAGAGGGTACAGAAAAAACGTCACAGCGGATACGAACTCTCCCCCTAGATGAAGTCGGTGAAAGTCAATCGATGGATCACTGTCAGGCAACGGTGGTCGAAGGCAATTCGCCTACCACGGATTTGACAGTTCGATCGTCGCAGACGACGATGTCCACCGTGTGTCCTACAGTGAAGTGGGTACAGAGAAAGTGACGTGTGTGAGTTAGCTTATAGCGATAATCGACTCGCGCTGCATCTACCGCACTGCTTAGCATACTTTACCTCACTCCACGCACCCAGTTCAGCGCAAAGTTATAGAAGTGTTGAATGGGCGTAAGCCTGGTACGGCGGTTATCAAGGGGGTCACACAGACGCTTTCTAAGCCTGAAAAAAAGACCGAAGCACACACTCGGGCGACGATGTCGGCTGCTCAGTCTGTTTAGGCGGCAACTCGACCCCCACATATTTGAAAGTCTAAGATTTTATGCTGACGGCCAACAATCATGAAGGACTGCTCTTCTGGTCAGCGATGCAGCACAGAAATACTTTGATGATCCCAGCATCTATGGATGAAACTCGATTTCACTACTATAGTCCGAGAAATCACATTCAATAGATCATTACAGGTTGCCGCCGGCGGTGCGATATGGACAGCGCCCTCAGAGTAGAGAGCCGGCGTCCTGACCAGCATTTAGAACACCAAAAACGAGAGTTCAGACAACGGAGGACACAGTTAAACAACATCGGCTTCGTTATACGCAACGACTACCGATGAACGGAACGAAGGGCTGTAACGGAGTCAATAATTATTGACAGTCACTGAAGAATCCTGGGATTCGCAGTACTGTGGGCATTTGGAAATCTTAATTCAGAACTCGGCTTGGTTAGATTTCATTCCTAAATCACGCACTATTCGACATCGCCCAAGAAAGAGAATGGTAATTTTTCGCATTTCGTCATACCATCGCCTTACATGAAGACAGGCATAGTGTTCGTCGAGTCCCGGTTATTAAAAACGATCTTAACTCCCTCAGTTTGTTCTCATATCACATAGAGCCGTGACATCAATGTCGATACAAGACTCGTAGGCTTCAGTAGATGCCTCGCCACACGGAGGCCACACTGCGGCAATTTTTCTGTCTAAATAAAGAGGGTTACATGACACTGCATAGGCTGTTGAAAAACGGAAGTACGGTCGCGTAGAGGGAATGATGGAAATTATGAGGTTGCTCAATTACCAAGTTATCAACAAAAAGTTCCCCGTTGGTATCATTGGGAAAATCACTTGATGTGGGGAACCTGGCAAAATTAGCTAGTAAGCCCGTAGTTTTCGGGTGTCACTGACGTTTGAGGACCTCCGCACGTTAGCCTCCACTTCCACTTGCTCACTTTTATATTCATCTTCTCAGGGAAACGGATTTGTTCGTCATAGTGGCAGCTGGCTACCAAAAGTGACCAAGGGTGGTCGATAGCGAGACAGGCTTTAGTAAACGTTAGATGCGAAGTAGGCGCTTCAGTCTGACAAAGGGCTGTCGTGGACAAACAGCAAGTTTTACCAGGGCTCGGAGGTCCGAGGTCTGGCGTACTGACTACCTAACAGAATGCTTAAAGCCAAATGACAGCACTGCCACACGACAACTGTTAATCGCCATTAATCAAGTTCCACGTCACCGTTGTCTTGCGACCAGATTTCTACAAGACAGCACCGGAGGAAACAACCTCAAATAAATAATGTGAACGGCTTTTGGGGGCCTATGTACACCCAAACTCCCCACGAAACCGAATGGGAAATATCTACTTAAAGTATTATGATCCATGTTACGATGTTCGTGCAGGGGAAAGCGCTCCGCAAGTCCCATCTAGAGGTGTGGGAGAACAGTACGCGGACTATATTATTCAGCCGGGGAACGACCTGCAACAGACAGTGGTGTGCGGACGTCCCTCCACCCTGGTGCCCGAAGTGTGACTAGCAGCAGTCAACTGAAGTAAAATTATGATGTCTGAAATCTGAATCCCCCACCCAGGCTTTCTGGAGGCCAAGACTGCGATAGTTAACTGCCACTTCACCCACCAAGAAAGCAACACATGTGACCATTCTGACGGACAGAATGGCAAACTTTGCATTGTTTGCGAGGGAATCAATCGGTGGCTAGTTTATGTATGCGTAAGGGGGACATTTTGCCGACATCTCTGCCCTCTCACTTTGCATGCCAACATCAGCTGCCAACCAAAGGGATGAGGAAATCCTGCAGTTTCAACAACTGTCAGGGGCTGGAACAGCCGGACTGAACCAGGCAAAACGCAGTCGACATAACAGCGGCGCGGACAGCGCCATGCCAACGAATAAATTGTGTATCGTTGTATCCAGAGGGGAGTCTTTGTATGTGAGTCAAAAATTTTCTAATAATATCAGTCATCTCAAAAGTCCCTCAAAATGAGATTTCTCCAGCTAAAAACCACGGAGGCAGAATACTATTTCATTTTCGGCGGCTCCGTAAGTTTTTTGGCTGGATACATAAAAGCTTCCCAACGAGAGTGCAAGAAACAGGTTTAGGAACAAATAAAAATCCCCTGCACAGCACCTATGGTCGCACACAATCCAAATTAAGTCTCGCGGGACCGCCTGAGAACGTGAACGCCGGCTAATTTAAACAAGGGACTCAAAATTATTGATGCAAACTCACAAACTTAAAGCTCTCTGGGTTTGAAGCGATATGTGCGTGCTCATTATAGAGTGGAATGCATCCAGCACATTTGTTGCCTTTAAAAAGAATAATAACAGGTGTAATAAACTGACCAATATACGTCTTTGCGCCCGTATGCTTGCTCGACAACCTCGGATCATTTATGAAACCAACGATGTAAGATTAATGAATGAATGGGGACTCAGACAAATACGCTATCCTTGTGTGCAGGGTGGGGTAAGACCTGCCTTTGTCGGATTGCGGAGATTTTAAACTCACGACCTCGAATTCACGCCTCTTGTCTCCGATATGTAAGATTCTCTTTCTTCAAAGCCCCCTTAATGTATTGCATCAAAAAGGACCCAACTGTTCCACTTAAATTCGGATAGGGCGACAAGTTGTTTGCACGATCAGGGAGAAAAATTATGTTTTTCTGCTACTCGATCACGGTTTTTGCAACCAAGGCCAAACATGGAGTAATTAATGGGTGCGCAAACGGTACACTAAGGCGACGAACTACGTAAACTATAATGAAAGCACCCGAAATTGATATATAAAATTAATAAAATTTTTAATTATCTTCTTATAGTAAGTCGACATGAACGCAGATTATAATAATACTACAAAAAATGAAAACCCATTTTGAATTATCACTCATTTAGGGGAGTGTCTGAAAGATTTTGAAGCAGAACGTATAAAGCGCTGTTTTTGTATCCGAGCTGTCCAAGTGAGAGTTCCACGTCGTCGATTATTCCTTACCGACATCTAGCAACTATTTTAAGAACGACAACCATTGAAGTGGTTTGTAAACATGTGATCAGTGTATCTGAGGGAAATATGTTTAAGCCTTTAAACTCCTTGGATTTTCCCAGTTCATTTTATTTGAGAGAAAGTTAGATTTGTGGAGTTGCATCTGAAAATTCCCGAAAATAAAACCAGGGCCGTATAAAAAATAGCTCAAAACCTTACACAAGCCCTACCGATTGCAGGTGTTTGCTGCAGCGGCAAATATTCGCGGTCAGGTCGAGCACAAATCTACAACGGAGAGCGTAGTAAGACGTCTGCTGTCGGCAAGCCATGTGTATTTATCAGTGACTGTGTGTGGGCTCTCCGCAACACCTTCCGCATTTGAGAGCTGGAACATGTATCATTTCTTCCTAGGGTCCGCAACAAGTCTTCTGGAGTCTGTGTTCCTTCCGTACTTTTATAACTTGTCGTCACTTCCACTGTACGTTGACGATCGTCAAAATATCTTGTTTTAGAAGGGCCCGATATAATCCAGATGCACTCTGATCCATGGTCATATGTCGTCTGGTCCTGGTACAGGCGAAAATAAAGATGGGGTCTTCGTTAAGTGTCCGCACAGTTCAAAATTCTTGGCGGAAGTCTCCATCTCATTGACGATGTCGAGTCAGTATATGTAACCTCGGACTACATGTCTCATGAGTGCCGTGTCATGGTGTCCGGCACGTTACTCTCGTAAAATTTGCTCGGTTTCGATATCCCTAGGACTAATTCTTTTCCTAAGGGCGACTTTATATTTTCGCGTATTTTTCATGTCTTCCTAGTGGGACAGTTTGATAAATTAGGTGCATTTTTCGGAGATAACGGACTGCTGCATGCTTTCCAGACTACTTGAGACGTGGTTAACTCTAAAATGCCATAAATCCACGACCTTTCGTTCGTTTATCGGTCAAAAACGCGCCCCTGTTAGTGGTAAATGAACGTGAGGAAACATTCAATCATTTATACACACTTCCGAGAGAGTTATCGAACAAGCTTTCAAATTCGCTGAGAAAAAGGCCCCGAAAGGATGAAACACGTGCACAAAATGCTATTGTATTATACTTCCAATAAGGCGTTCGCTACTGAGGTTGTGCATTCGCTCCTACAAAGTTATGGATTGAGATCCTGAGTCGCGCAAACTAAACGATTGTATCAGCTCCAATGTAATGATCCGAAACCAGTTGCTTTCTGCTGCTTGACAGAAATCGGCTTCGTCTTGTCCAGGAAAGAGATAACAAGACAATTCTGCCGTAAATAGCGTTGTCCAGTTTACCTGATCTCCCATCAACGCAGAAATAAATTCTAAAATGTCAGCAATCGAGGTTGAAACGACAGTTCTTGTTGTCATTTTGAACAAGTCGTATTGAACGTCAGCTGCGGTCTCATCATCTGAAAAAATATTTCAACCAGTAGGGAACTCGACTCCGATTGATCGTGAGGTCGTCCAATACCCAAACACGAATCCTCCAGTAACCCCCAAGTCAACAAAGGACAATGCTTAGCCCAAAGACGGTTGCAAATTAAACCACGCAAACACAACAAAATCCAGTCTCTCAAGACTTCTCAAAGGTCACCCGTCCATCCCCCCAAACTCAATCACCGTAAGCAACGCGTATCCAAATACCACCACGAGCTTTTACTAGATCTGATAAACCCATAATGGCAGTATTCCCGTCTTAATAGAATTAGTGCGTCACTCACTCTCCAGCTAGTTCTCTCCACGGCCGTATTTCCAGAGGAATCCTCATACGAATGCTCTCACTGTGTTAGCAAGCTCCCTTGGTCCTCAGTACCACCTCAGTGGAATACGTTTCTGTACCTTCAGCGCCGATTTTCTATAAAGACTCAGCTAGCGGTTGAGATCCGTTTTCCTGCCTTTCATTTCTTCCCCCTATCCTACTCCTCTTAACCTACATTTGGCGTTATCGGTGCCACAAAATTCCTCACAGAACGCAAAACTGCGTCCGGTCCGTTTGTTTCATGACTAGTCAACCATTGGATGTCTTAGCTTCGTTAACTCAGAAATAAAAAGTGTGCCTCCTTAAGGTCTTCATTACACATGTCAGAGCCTTGCTAAATAAGACGCCCCTCCTTCTGACTTCGACTTTCGACCACTGTCCAGGTATTGTCGTAATAGCGTGATCATGGGCAACATCTCCCGCAGCTGGCTCCGAACTCTCTCTTTAAGGCTACAATTATGCGAGAAATGACCGTGCTTAATGGTTGTGTCTTTCATTATCCCAACGTCAGTGAGGATTTTGATCTTTGTCTCTCGTAGGTATGTTATGCCATGACCGAATTTAATTTCGAATATAAAATGGTTTTAACTGTCAGCAATCCTCATGAAGCCGGCCAGACTCCGCTTCCCTACCACTTAACTTTTAAGGCCGTACTCGAGGTTGTGAATGCCGCCATGGAGAGTCAGATTGTCGGTTTCCACTCGAGGATCAGACCTTTTTGATTGAAATTTCTGAAGAGTTTGCTTATTTTTTCCATACCATCTCAAGGCCCACTGGGGATTCAAATTAAGATGTAGTTTCTTTAACGTTAGAACTCGAAGCTGATGGTATTTTGTCCAAAAATACAGATTTTGAATTGATTTTCGACCAACCTGTTCGTAGGAATTACCGGCCTACTCTATCTCTTTCGACTGGTTAGATTTCCTCCTGAGTTCAGATTTTAATGTTTGCACTGCTGAGCTATGCAAACCTTTGAAAACGCCTTTCTCTGGATTCTTCCTTCGTAAGAAAGTAGGTAGTGTCACGGATGAAGTTTATTTTCTCCTATCTGTTTGATGTGGGCTAAATAGACTTCCACGTCGATTCCGTCCAAAAAAAAACGTTTCGGATCTGCCCTTGATCCGTGTATTTTTGAGCAGGCTAGGGGTTGTCCGAAAAAAGGCGGTTTGTTGAAGTGGTCAACTTTGTCCAAAACCACTCGGTAGCGTCACGAAATGTTTATTTACGCACAGTAAGAGCTCACAGGAAACTCGCAATCCCATTCTTCGAGAGGCTCCCGGAAATCCCATAGCAGAGACCAAGTCAACCGATCATGGTTCCAAAACATTTCCGCTCAAGGAGTTCATCAAAAATTCAACCATTCGGCTTCCGAGCATACAGGTTTTGGCATGCGCCGCTCTCGAAGTCATAAATGTCTTCCTCTGGGATGCAAGCGTAGTTATTCGGCATTGTCAAAAAACTCATTGTTTTGGCCTAGGTAATGTCTTAGCCGTCATTGTAAAGACTGACGCAAAAGAAATTTTCCCGTTCCTCCTCTGTAAGACATCTGATCTCACTATCGAGAGTGATATTAACCCAGTTTGTAGAAGCAGTCACAAATTATGCCTATGCACATGCATGGTCAATAG
>CACRXP010000275.1:588432-646366 GCA_902702965.1 Spirometra erinaceieuropaei | reverse complement strand
ATATGTTTAATATGGCTTTAATATAGACATACGCACGACTAATATGCAGGGTTTTATCGAAGGGTATATTTTTATTAGCTTTATAAGGGATATTTAGTGTCTTATCGACCATAATCAAAAACGATGATGCGTCACTTAGGGAACAGTAAGCTACGGAATGTGGCTCAACGCGGATTCCTCTAAAATCGATTTTGTGACGTGTGCCAGCTCTTTTTCTTCGATAATGCACTTCAACTTGGGTACGATGGTTTCGCTATCTACACAGTCCATTTCGATTTCAGCAAGGTTTGTGATCACGTAAGCAATCATGATTGGCTCTCCTGATCCCTGATGATGGGCATTGGCTCGAACTGTAGACCCCAAAATATCGCTTATTTATGATCGTATTCGTCGCGCGACACCGAAACCGTCAAACGAGATGATGAAAGAGCGTAGCCGGGAAACTCGACGTCTTTGGTCGGCGTGAATCAGCCTTCGTCATCGCGAAGACTTGCCATTCCCTCAGTATTCTCCCGCCGAGCCACTTTTTTGGTCCTACCTCACGATGTGATCCGCCCCACTCTCCCTCTCCTCCATTTTCATGTGAGTCACGCCGGCCAGTCTCGGACAGACATAGCCGCGCCTCAGTGTTTTTGGTGCCCAAATCAACGCCGGATCATCCAGGACATTTTTAACGCCTGCCTCTTGTGTGTAGATGGCAAAAGTCCAACCTGGCGCACCGCATACCGCCGCAGCCCATTCAGGCAGGCTAACCGAACGAAGTTTTGGTGTTAACAAAATGGGTCTTATGTCCTTTACTCCCCCTACATAAACTGGTATACGTTTGTCTTAGTAGACTTTTCCGCCAAGTAGTGGGAGTCGTGCCCATCCAACAGGCGGACACTATTACAGTGGCCGAGGTCATATTTAGCGAGTGGACATAATAATGGTAGCATTCAATTTCAATTTAATTTTATTGAATGCCAGTTTACAGGCATTGTCACGGGAAGCGATTAAACACAAATCCGACCAGCAGTGAAAAAAAAATCCTGAAGAATAAAGATATAGTTGATGGTGGTTTTTATGGTTTGGGGGGTTCAGGAGAAAAAAAACTGCTGGCGGTAGATTTTCGACCGTCAAGAAGGGGGAAGGGGGTTGCACGGTATCGGAGATCATCGGACGCCAATTCCTTTCATGAAGTTGGGGATAGTCAAAGTAGAGGCGTTGAGGAACAGCTGGTGAGACCGGCCATAGTGTTCAGAAACCACAAACGCCACCGCTACGGTAGAGTCGATCAGTGGATTCAGCACACTAAATTTGAGGAAGCTTTTCTGAATGCAAAAATCGAGTAATAGTGCTCTTAAATAAAGGATAATTTTCCAGAGTTTTCACACTCATGGGTAGTTTATTCCAAATAGCAATTTCATTTACAGAAAAGAACCGGCGATATTTAGCAGTGCGTGCCAGAGGCAGAAATAAAAAGTCTCCATGGTGACTGTTACGTCGTGGGTGGATTTGATGTCTTAAGGAGGTGAGTGGGTTAAATGTGTGATTATATAAGAGTTTAAATAGCAAAAATAGTCCCTTTTGTAATCTACGAAACCATAAAGGATCAAGGCCCGTAAGCCGGCAACGTTCTTGGTAAGAAAAATGTCGGTGTTCTGGGGCTAAAATTCTCTTGGTAAAAAGTGTCGAACGGATTCTATTTTCTTCCGCTCAGTAGCACGCATGAGGCTAAATAAAAGCGAACAGTATTCCAGACCAGGTCTAACGCACATGTTGTAAAGGCGCATTCTGATATCCCTAGTTTTCAAGTTTCGAAGGATAAACCCGGTCGTTCTGCGTGCTTTGGAGACTTTCAAGGCACAGTGTTCCGAGAGATTGAGACTCTTGGAGTATGATATGCCTAAATCCTTAATAACCCCGGGCACATTTATGGAGTGACCTTCAATACTTAGTTGAGGTTAGTGGTCGTCGCCAACCACCGTGACTGAGCACTTATGCCAAGAAAGAGAAAGGCGCCATGTGCGGCACCACTGGGCGAAAGCCTGTAGATCGCTCTTTAGGAGCTCAAGCACGAGGTCACGATCTGCCGGCTTATATCGATATGCAACTTTAAGATCATCGGCATACATGAAAGGCTTACCATTCTGAAATAAATAGGGTACATCATTAACGAAAAGGCAAAATAAAAGTGGGCTGAGTTCACTACCCTGAATGACTCCACTCCTCACACGTGTGGGGTTGGAAATGTTATTGGAAATCTTGACTCGTTGTGTACGAGTGCCCAGGTAAGAGGATATAAAATTCAAAAGTTTGCCACCTATTCCGAAAGAGGACAGTTTCAAGAGAAGAAGAGCATGGTCAACACGATTAAAAGCCTTAGTGAAATCGAAATATACAGTGTAAAGTGCAAAAACCATTGTCCCTAGATCGGAGAACATAGTCAAAGAAAGAGAGTTGACAGGTGTCACAAGATCGAGCTCTGAGGAATCCATGCTGAGCAACACTCAGCAAGTTATTCACTGTTAAGTGACACATCATCTTATCCTTGATCAATGTCTCTAAGATCTTCGAAAATGCGGGGAGAGCGTTTATTGGCCGAAAGTCATCAAATGAAGCTGATTTTCCGTGCTTAGGAATGGGCAGAATGTGTGATTCCTTCCACAAGGTAGGATAGGTTTCACTTTCAAGAGCGAGATTAAATATCTTGCATAAGAGGGATGAGAAGATCGTGTTTGCATCGGCTTTTAAAATGCTTACTGGGACACCATCAGGGCCTGGACTATAAGATTGACGAAAACGCCGAATCGCAACAGTCACATCCCACAGAGTGAAAGTTATAGTTTCTAGAACTGCCCCGGTCAATAGCTGGATGGTCGGAAGCGGAGTGGTCGAGTCTTCAATGAACGTTTTGGACAGGACATCAGTGAAGCTATCAGCGGTTTACTGGGCATCCACTATGGGATTTCCGAGAGCATCTCGGAGGATGGGATGCTGCGTCTTTCTATGAGTTCGTATTTTTCTAGAGAAAAGTTTCGAGACATTTAACGAATGGTTTTCGGTAAACTGGACATCTTCGGCTAGCTGTCTTTCTTCGGACAATCTCTTAGCTCGGTCAAAAATATCACAAATCAAGGGCAGAACAGAAACATCGTTCTGAAGATGGAAACGACGATAAAGCCTGCGCAATCGGCGGCGAAAGAGTAAGGGTAGGAAAACCTCATCCCTAACATTAATTATTTTCTTACGGAGGACAAAACGAGAAATAAGCGGATCCAAGATTTCGTACAGATTTGCAGTGCAAAAATTTACATCCGAACTAAGGAAGCACTCAGTCCAGTCGTAGGAATTAAGGTGTGTTAATAATTCGGTTGAGTGAGTTGATCGGAAATTGCGGAAAAATCTATACTTTGGAGACGACGTTTTGTCAGTCTCGAATTCCAACGTTGAAACAACTATGTCGTGGTCTGAGCCCCCGAGCGGGCCTAGGGTTGACAGTTTACAGGCATTTTCATGGAAATGCTAAACAAAAATCCAGCCAAATGTAGGAAAGATATAAGCTGAATGTTATTACTGACAAAGAAAAGCTAGACTGCAATGGAGTTCCTGGCCTATCAGCCAGTCATACCCAACCTCGAAGTGTGCAACACTTGAGGCTCCACCCCACGACCTGTTGGTTACAATTCCAACACCTCTAACTATTGAGCTATGGGCTCGTTGTCCTGTCGGTTTCGATCGGGAATATACAATGGTAGAGGGTCAGAGGGGTAGAGGACAACGACCCTGTGGCCCAGTGGTTAGAAGCATTGTACTTCCAACTAACAAGTCGCGGGATCGCTACCTCATGTTTTCCACACTTCGGGGTCGGGCATGACAGGCCGACGACATCTACTAAACCAGAAGTGGCCATTCCAGCCCCCCTTTGTCTTTTGTCGATAATAACAGTCTACCTATATCATTCACCGCTGTGCGGCTGCTGGTTGAACTCTGAAGAGAGAGAGCCCGTAGGGCACAAGGGAAGGAGTGAGCTCCGTAAGAACGATCGGTGAGCGCCCCCTACCACTGTTAAAACTCTTAATAATTAAACAAGTAGGATTATGTTTTGTATAGTTTGGAGGGTTTATGAGAAAAAACTTCTGTCCACGAAATGACGACAGTCGAGAATGCGATGGGTAGCACTGCACCGGATATTATCATTCGCCATTTATTTTCATGAAGCTAGCACTGGACCAAAAGGAGACACTAAAGAACAGTTGTCGCTGTTGGCTGGACAAAATGTCCATGGTGTGACCGGCCATAGATACCACGAACGCCATCGCGACGGCAGAGTCGATCGGTGGGTTCAGCACCCAAAATTCGTGGGAGCTTTTCTATATGCAAAAACGAGCAATAGTTCTCCTAAACAAAGAATAATTTTAGAGAATTTTTACATCACTTGGTAGTTTATTCTAAACACAGATTGCTTTCACGGAAAAGAACCGACGGCCTTTAACAGTACGTGCCACTGCTGGGCGGATTTGTGTTTAATCGCTTCCCTTGACAATGCCTGTAAACTGGCATTTAATTAATTATTATTAAATAAAAGAACTCACATCGACCTATACGTCGGAGGTGGACAAGGTGTTTTAAAATACTCAGCGGCTTAAAGGTACGATTATATAAGAATTTAAATAGCAAAAATAGTCCCTTATGTAATATACGAAACTACAAAGAACCAAGGCCTGTAAGACGGCAACGTTCTTGGTGCGACAAAATACGGTGTTCCGGGTTAAAACTCTCTTTGCAAAAAAGTGTTAGACGGATTTTATTTTCTCTCGCTCAGCAACACACATGAGGCTAAATAAAAACGAGCAGCATTCCAGGCCAGGTATAATGTACATGTTATAAAGGCGCATTCTAATATCACTGGTTTTAAAAATTCGGAGTATAAACGCGGCCGTTCTTCTCTCTTTGGAGACTATCAGGGCGCAGTACTCCGAAAGGTTAAGATCTGTAGTGAACAGCAATTAAAACTTAAAGAATAATAGATACATAACTCTAAGTGGGGGATGCTGCGTTTCTTACAAAAAACGATAGCAAAAAGAGCATAAGAAAAACGGCAAGGCGTAAATAATTGTACAGACTTACGAAAAATAAAGCCTTCTCCAGAATCGTTGGCTGTTTAGTGAATCTTCTGGGTAAAATCCTGAGGCTTTTCGACCAGGCGAATTTACGTCCAATTAAATATGACCGAAAGATATAGATGTTTCGTGTCGATTGGCTAAAAGCCATTGATGCGAATGAGTGCAATCAACGAAACAAGGACATCAAGCAGCATACGGACGTCAAAGTCACGCTTTTTCTCGAGCCGTGTGTGTATTTTGATAATAATTTTTTTATCAAAGACCCGTCGGGGTCCCATCAAAGCAAGTAAAAATAAAATAACATGCAAATTTCAGACGTCCAAGAGGCCAGACGAGAGGAATCCAGAAGCGATCGGCCACAGTACGCTTCGGGCCTGCTGAGGAGTGGGGACGGGAGGTACGAACAAACTACTAGTAGACGGCGGGTGCCGAGGGTTCCGCCGTGAGTGTTGACAGACCGCATGAGGTCGAAATGTGACAGATGAGATTAAGAACCACAAAAATTGTCGCTATGGTGGAGGAGTGATAGCAGTGGATTAAGAAATCAATTCAAAACAGGGTTTCTAATGATACAATTAAGGGTTACTACTTGATTTACAACTAAATCCCAGGAGGACCCTTCTCGAAGTCAAGAAGCTGAGTGTTCGGGAATGAGACCGTTAACAGTGCCTTTATTCTTTCCGGTGTAAGGCGTTTGCATAATTTTGACTTGAATGCCAATAACTTAGGCGATGACCTACTTTCTGTCGGAAGATTATTTCAGAAGAAGGCATATTTGGAAGCAAGGAAGAGGGAGCGTTTAGATGTAGTGCAAAGAGGTGGCAGCGGAATCACCATGTAGGATTTGCGCGTGGCATAAGACCGATCTCTCTGAGTGAGAATGTCAATGAGCGGAAGATTGGAGCTCGAGTTGATGCAAAAAAGGAAGCAAATGCCAGCTTTGAGTCTTCTAACTCACAGAAACTGAATGTTCGCCAGCTGATATCTCTGAGTATAAGAAATACCGGACGAAGCTTGAGAGAACAGTTTTCGGGTGAAAAACCTCTGAACATTTTCGATCTTATAGCGGTCACAGGCGTTCATTAAACCAAAGAAAGGGCAGTAGTATTCGAGGATTGGAAGAGCAAACATTTGATAAAGTCTTAGCTTCATTTCCGGAAGGAAAAAAATATGCGATATGAATCCACAAATATGTGAAGCTTTGGCAGAGATTCTATCTGCATGAGATGATAAAGCAAGTTTATTTGTGTAAATTTAACCTGGATCCTTTATGATAGGAATCCTAAGAGTGGGTTACTCTGAAAACTATGTGACCAGGAAGTTTGGCAATACCAAAAGGCATGAAACTACACTTGGATGATGAAATCTCCATCTGCCATGTTGAACTCAATCTGCTTAAGCGTGATAATTCGGCATTAATTTTTTCAACACAAACGTTTGCGGTGTACTTAGAATATGAGTAAACACACTTGAGATCATCGGCATAAATAAAAGTTTGAGAATTGTCGAGTTCAGTCGAAATATCATTGATACAAAGTACTAAGATTAACGGACTAAGAACCGTGCCTTGAAGTACGCCACTCGTGATCGAGTGAGTTGTCGAGTAGCCATTACCGACCATGACTTTCTGATATCGGTTGGACAAATAGGACCTGGCGAAATTGAGTAGAGGCGGCCGGATGCCGAGAGCTTCCAATTTTACCGAAAGACGTATAGGGGGCATCTTGTCAAAGGCTTTGCTAAGATCAAAGTAGATAACAACCACTGGTTGCCGCTGATTACGAAGAGAAGTGAGTAACTTAAGAAATGCCAGGTGGCAAGTTTCGCAGGATCGTTCAGGTAACAATCCATGCTGACTAGAGCTCAGAAGCCGATCAGCGAGACAGAAGTCAGGAAGTTCATTGAAAATAATCTATTCAGGAAGCTTTGTTACAGACGGTGTTATGTGCATGCCCCGAGATCCAGACTTGAAGACGGGACTGATAATTGACGTTTTCCTTGTTTCAGGAAAGAATCCTTTTGACGTATAATCCGAGAATAAGTGGCTAAGCAATATGGGAAGATCGGATGCTTATTTAATAATCGAATTTGGAATCCAGTCCGTTTCTGAGCAGTGGGAGTTTTTTAAACGTCTTATGTGTTTCTTAATGAGATCTGAGGAGACATCGATTGTAATCAGTGCCTTATCTAAAAGTGAACGAAAGAAAGGGACTGGTTCGAACTCAGTAGTAAGGTGTTTTGCAAATAAAACACTAAACAAATCCGTCTGGTCAGTGTCATCGATGAGGAATACTTTGTTATCATTTATGATGATGATGATGCTGATGATGATGATGATGATGATGATGATGATGATGATGATGATGATGATGATGATGATGATGATGATGATGATGAGGATGATGATGATGATGATGATGATGATGATGATGATGATGATGATGATGATGATGATGATGATGATGATGATGATGATGATGATGATGATGATGATGATGATGATGATGATGATGATGATGATGATGATGATGATGATGATGATGGTGATGATGATGATGATTTATTTAATGCCAGTTTACAGGCATTGTCAAGGGAGGCGTTAAACACAAATCTGACCAGCAATGAAAAAAAACTCCTGAGGTAAAGGAATAAAAGCATAGTTGATGGTGGTTTTTATGTTTCGGAGAGTTCAGGAGCAAAAACTGCTGACGGCCGTCAAGAACGGTGGGGGGAGGGGAGTTGCACGGTATCGGAGATTATCGGACGTCAATTCCTTTCATGAAGTTGGGGATAGGCAAAGTATAGGCGTTGAGGAACAGCTGTCTCTGTTGGCCAACGAAATTGCCTATGGTGAGACCGGCCATAGTGTTAAGAGACCACGAACGCCATCACTACGGTAGAGTCGATCAGTGGATTCAGCACCCAAAATTTGTGGGAGCTTTTCTAAATGCAAAAATCGAGTAATAGTTCTCTTAAATAAAGGATAATTATGCAGACTTTTTACACTTATGGGTAGTTTATTCCAAATAGCAATTGCATTTAGCAGGGGAAAATTTCGTGACCACGCTTAGAGGAGGACCGATGACGGAAGATGTTTGCGACGGATTGGCCAAAGTTCGAATCACTGAGGGGAAGTGATTTTCTTTGCCTGTCGCGCGCTTGGCGCATCACTGAGGCCATCTCTAAAATCTTTGTGATTCTAAGATGAACTGATAAGGAACTAGTGGGTAGGTCACGCACCTGCCGTCTCAAACTTTTCAGTCTGATGTGATGGAAATGCGGAATAAGGACATCTGAAGAATTAGGCTTGAGATATCTGAGCAGCAAAATCTCAAGAATGTCCTTGGAAACATTGGACATGAGGTCACGAAGAATGGTTGCATCGCTACAGGACAGGACGCCAACCAATCCAAAGATCTAATGCAGTTATTTATTAAGTCGTTATATACGCAATCGTAGTTTATGTAAGTCCGAACGGCGCTGGTCTTTTTTGAAAAGGCAAGCGGTAAGCAACAATGAAATAATACATGGTCACTATCAAAGAAGTCCTTTTTGAAGGCAACAAAAAGAGGAGCAATGTCATTGGTAAAGATTAGATCTAAAATATGATTATCTCTTCTTGGAGAACACACCAGTTGGGACCAGTTAGAAAAATTGACAATATCTTGGAAGTGCTGGAATCTAGGTGGACAGATATTGGAAACCCAGTCCATTTTAGAAGGTTAAAATCCCAGTGATTATTTTAACATCGAAAGCAGCTTCCGAAATTAATTCAAAGATTGCACAGTGTTGTGAATCATTACTGGCTAAAAAATTTGGGGCATTGTAGATACAGCCAATAATTGCCTTTCTTCGCGGCTGGAGAATGACAGATAAAAAGCAGAAGTTTCTCATGTATTAGAAAGCATCCAAGTAATAGGGAGAATGTTTAAGGTAGGACATAAGATAAAGAAGACAACCACCCCCACGCCTAGTCGTGCACTGTTGACGATAAAAATCGAACTCATCTATGAGAAGGGCAGTATCAAGAATAAGAGAATGAGTCCAAGCTTCTGTTACAAATATAATATCAGGCGTCATTTCCAGAGCAATGGCTCTGATTTGGGCCATCTTGTTTATAACAGACCTGACATTCAATAATATAATATCTAATGTGTTTCGAACGACAATGCTATTTTCGACGGTATTTAAAAAAATTTGGAGGCGGATATGTAATCTGCGAATTAATGACACTTGGAGAATAAGTACCAGTTAATTTAGAGTTATTGACGTACGGGGAGTCAGCAAGAGAAGGCTGAGTATGAGACCTAAAGGAGGTGGGCATATAGTTTTCAAACATTGGAATGCTAGGGGAGTAAGAACATGGATAGACTTGTTGGTAGTTAAATAATGGAGGAAGGGGAGGAGGAGGAGGAGGGAGGCTAGAAGGAAAGTAGGGGCTAATGGGTGAGGGTAGGCCACTAAAAGACTGAAATGGTGGAAAACCAGGTCTAGATTGGAAGTCAAAGGAGATAGGTTGACGTACCTGAGAGCAATTGACCACAAGTTTTGGGAAGCCTGAACTAGGTTGGGGTATAAATGATTTAGGGCAATTCATGTATGAATTATTTGCTGGATATATAGTAGGGCTTTGATAAGTAACCGGTACGCAGGACAGAGAATTATTCGGGGATATAATTGGAGCTGCGGGGTTTGTAGACGTGCTGGGCTGAAGAGGCATGTTAGATCTAAGAGAAGGCGTCGCACCCCTAAACGGAAATGTACTACCTATCTTTTGGGTCGGAGTCTGATTCAATTTTCGAGTCTCACCGTTCTGACGCCAAGGCACGGGTGACTTAGCTGTAGAGCTTGCAGCACCCAGTTGAACAGGAGAATTTATCGGTCTAGCTGATGTAGACGGATTTTCATGTGTCTCAGCGGGACTATCCGGAGGATACGAAACGACAAATAGGGCTACTGCAGCTGCTACTAATTTAGGGGCAGGCAAATGCGTCAGGTGGCCTAAGTGAGATGTTCCAGTCATAAAATTATTGCATAAAATCATTGCAGTTTTCAAGTGCAGGCAGATTAAGCTGCCTACCGGCTACAACGGGTGATGACTGACCAGTTACATCTGCTGACTTCCGATTAGGTAAGCTTTCTTAAGTAGATTTAGTTAAGTCACGCTTACGTACAGATGCCGAGAGCTTACGTCGACCTGTGACTTTTACTCTCACTTTGTCTCGAGGCAAGTTGTGATAAAGAAAACTTCTGACAGTAAAGGTGACTAAATTTCAGCTAGAGGCTAATGATGGAAAAATAAATTTCACAGCAGAGTGCGACTGGTGGTCAACAGGCACAGACCAGCAGAACTCAAAAAGATAGCAACAGGCTCAGTTGAGTAAATAGGCCTGTATTTAAGGAAATTTACCAAAAATGGGCTAAAATCGTTAGGTCTCACAGAAAAACAACTTAAAATAATATCCTCCACCTATCTTCAAATTTCAAACCGTCGGCTTGACCTTAACCCTATGTAGCTGATTTAGCTGATATTTGGCCAACTTAAACAACCGCACAGGAAAGTTCAGGTGTACAAGAAAATTTAGAGTGAAAAATCAAAAATGTTCGTTGACTTACAGACCTTTGAAGTATGATAACCCACATCCTTAATAAACCCGGGCTCATTTATGTCCTGACCGTCCATATTTAGATGAGGTTGTTGATTGTCTCTTACCACCATGACTAAGCATTTATGCCAAGAGAGAGAAAGGCGCCATATGCGGCACCACTGACAAAGGCCAGCAGATCGTTCTTTAGGCGTTCGAGCACCATGTCACGTCCTGCCGGCTCATATGTATATGCCTCTGTCAGATCATCGGCACACATCAAGGGCTCACCATTCTGAAATAAATCTGAAGGACTTTCTGAATGACTCTGAAAGACTCCACGCCTCACACACGTGGGTTTGGAGGTAGCATTCGATCTCTTAACACGTTGTGAACGATCACCCACGTAAGTGGATATAAAGTTCAGACATTTGCAACCTATTCCGAAGTAGGAAAGTCTCAAGAGAAGAAGAACATGGTCAACACGATCAAAAGCCTTAGTGAAATCGAAATAACCTGTTTAAGGTGCACAACCGTCGTCCATAGATTGGAGAACATGATTAACGTAAGAGAGCTGTCAGTTGTCACAAGACCGAGCTCTGAGGAATCCATGCTGTACAGCGTTCAGTAGGTTATCCCCTGTCAATCGGCACACCATCTCGTCTTTAATCAATGTCTCTAAGATTTTCGAAACTGAAGGGCGGGTGCTAATTGGCCGGGATTCATCAAATAGAGTAGATTGACCATGCTTGGGAATAGACAAAATGTGCGACTCCTTCTACAAGGTGGGATAGGTTTAACTTCCAAGAGTGGGGAACTGGATGCGCTTTTTGAATGCTAACTGGGACATCATTATGTCCAGGGCCGTGAGATCGACGAAAACGCCGAATCGGTACAGTCACATCCTACAGAATTTCGAGAACTGCCCCCGGTCAATGCCTGAGTAGTCGAAAACGGAGTGGGCGAGTTTTTAATAAACGTTTTGGACAGGAACGCATTGAAGCGATCAGCGGTCAACTGGGTACCAGCCAGTCCTGCCACGCTCTTTTCTTTTCATGAAGGACAGTTTCTTCAGTTTATCCAATTTCATTCATTTTGTATATCAGGTAAAGGAGTACTTTTCACTTCTCGCTAGTCATTTTCTGGGAAAACTGCTTATTAAAAAAGCATGAACTTAATACTCTGGTAATTCTGTCTATCTCTTCTAAAATTCTTATGAAAAGTGGTTTTTACTTGCTATGACGGGACCGCAAGGGTCTATAATAAAAAGTTCATTCATTTATTTGATCTCTTAGCCAGCTCAAAAATGTCACAAATCGAGGGCAGAACGAAAACGCCGTTCTGAAGATGGAATCGACGAGAAAGTCTGCGCAGTGTAGGGCGACAGGATAAAGAGAGAAATACCTAATCCCCGACATCAATAAATTACTTAAGGAGAACAAAACGAGAAAAAAGTCGATCAAAGTTTTCGTACAGTTTGGCAGTGCAAACATTTACATCTGAACTTAGGAAAATAGCATTTCACTCGTACGAATTAAGGCATTTTAATAACTCGGCTAAGTCGATTGATCGGAACTCGAAGAAAAAGCGAAACCTTGAAGGCAAAATTTTGTCATCCTCTAGTTCTACCATTGAATCAGACAGGTCATGCTCGGAGCCCCCTAGTGGGTCTTGGGATGCACTGACGAAGGCATGCAACCTCTACAGAAAATTACGTCAAGTGTGCTTGATTCGCGGGTGGGAAAATCGACAAGCTGACTCCACATCCCAACGTCCACAGGCTCAAATAAATTTTCGAACATTTTGCAGCCGGATGGCGGAGACCAGCGGTTATCAGACAGATTCAAGTCACCCGCACCCATCTGATGCTTGTAGCTTCATTCGGCTGAAGCATAAAATGCCTATAAGAGACAACAATAAAAATGCTCATTGGCGTTTGGAGGACGATAGACAAAGCCAACCAATAAAAAGAACTTATTTTTTAGTGCAACCTGGGGCCGGCAGCTGCCTTCTACCGCGAAAAAATGCGGGAGCTCCAAAGGCAGAAATGCAAGTGTTTGCCTAACGTAAATGGAACTGCCCCACCATGGCTGTCTTGACGATGATTTGATGACTTCTTCCATGCTGTCCGACGTTTCCATAACAAAATAAATCTAGAGAACTAAATCCTTATGTTTCAAGTATTCTGGCCGATAACATAACAAGTTTTGTCGGCCAGACTTCGGCCGCTTCCTTGATGATATTTCGTCTTTTTGATCTTCACACTTGCTGATTTTCATGAGTTTACGCTTACACGTTTGTTTAATTTTCACGCAGTTAAGTCAATCTGGGACAAGCCAAATACGGCATAAGATTCTAGATTTATTTTACTAAATAAATGACTACTCACCTGGTAGAGAATTCTGGACCAAATGCCACGCCTGGAGCCAATCAATACCTCTAACGTGCATGCCTCATATATCCTATTTACGTTTGTTCTATGTTGTTCTCTCGTCTGTCGTTGATGCGATTGGTTTCCAATTTTTCATGTATGTACACACTCTTCCCATCAATATCTCCTCTTGTTATTTCCTGTGCTCAAGTCGTGATTTTTTCTACTGACGTTTTTACGCATTTATGTACTCTGATGTAATATACTTCCTCATGGGAACCTGTCTATACTTCTCAGACATAGCGTTCGGTTCTGATGCGATTGAGACTGGAAGTGAAGGATGTTTGATGCTCCGGATTCAGAACCCCAAAATAATACTCAGAAGTTAAGAGTAGGAAATTGTTTCCGGCAGATAACTGTTCTGCGACCCTTACTGATCTTCACGAATCAGACATTACAAGTGAGGCCGATGTTTAGTTCATCACCCAGTGTCTGTGACTCGTTTTCGCTCTCTTTTCTTTCGGTGGGTGTTCGAATGCCCAGCGTTGTTTTAATATCTATATAAATTTTGACAGAAATGCATAAAAATACTGAGAGTAGTCGAATTTTCGCATAATCCTGTGCGTTTTTTTGAACCGTGGACCTATCCAGTTTGAACTAGGCCTTTCTGGAGAGAAACTTTCGAGTTCGTTGTCAGATGTCGCCTACCTAATTTTCGCCAACTTTTATAAACAGGAGTTCGTACTAAAAGTAACGGGCATCGTTACCAAATACTATTTTGCCGAACGGTTTTTATATCAACACGTGCCACTCGTTTTATAAACAACTTAAACCTTTCGCCGTTTTTTTACGGTAATTCTTTAATGAAGGTTTGGTAGCTGAGGTGATAAATGCCAGCCGCCAATGCGAGTGTCAGACATCTTTACTTGCGTGAGTCCCGATTCGGATCGGCGTTCGGACAGAGGAAGTGATGTATGTTCAGCGCTCATGCTTCACTTTACAAACAACCATACACGTCTTAGTTCTAATTAATTAATTAGTTCTTATTAGAACTGACCCCACCATCTAGCAGTCGTAGTTCCTAAAGTTGCTAACGGACAGGATAACTCGATAGTACACCCCTCAATGCGTTCCTCATGGGCTTTCGTTCACGTGCGACTGGAGACCGCCCCATTGAATCCTGATACATATGCCGTTTGGGGGGGACGTCGTATATCTCATGCGTAGGCAGTTGTTTTGCTTTGTATGTCGCCGCGTCTTCACCTTCCTCCGGTGTCCTTTACAGGGCAAGTTAGGTTTCACGCAAGTCTGCTCTACTAAAATCAATTTACTCTGCTGCTCCAACCCCTTGGTACACAGTGATGGGTCTCGTCGCTTGCGGTGGTTTACCTAAAGAGGTCCTAAAACGGTGCATGTGGATTTGTAGTATAGCAGTGGCTTTTGCCAGAAACGGTTTAATCAAAGGTACAGGAGTTTGAACTGGCACATACCCAATTGTGAGAATGTGCATCCGTCGTATACGTATGTACCTTACTTAATGCCCTTAAAAACGATCATGTCAGGCATCACCTTGTCCAGCGAAGACTACTTGGGGCCCTATTTCAACAGCGAATAATTTCTCTCGGCGCAGCCACTGTCTAGGACGAAACAAACACACTTCTAGTAAATTAAATGTATTGGTTTCCAGTTTAGTGAAGTACATAAGGAAGCTTTGCAAGCATTTGCATGAGAGGATTTTATTTGGTATTCGAAGAAGTCCGATTTATCTGTGGACTTAGGGTAAACTAGATGAATGCAGACAATCTTACCATTAACACGTACACGACGATTTCCAGTCGAGACTTCCAAAGTTATGTAAGTTTGCTACAACCTACCTTTGTTGTGTCCCCACATGTATGCAAGGGCTCATTCACGCTCAACCGGAGACTTACACTTCCGTTTTCTACTACGAATTCATACCCACAGAACTGTCGTTCAGTCGACAAACGGGTTCCGTAAAATTTGAGACGACATCCGTGGTGTTTCCTTCGGTCGGCCGTGGTATGTTTAGAATGTGAAGGACAAACTTAGTTCAGTGTCACAAACCGCTAAACATCGTCTGCAGAATTGACAAGACAGTGCACGCTATGTTGTGTTTTCCATATAAACCTGTGAATTTGTTTGTTTTTCAGTACGTACTATAACAGGTGTTACTCGTACACAATTTAAGACCGGTATAAAGGCTTACTGCAGCTAACGGTACAGAAATACAGCCACCGAAAATCGGCCGAACGCGTACCTAGACTTTCAGTTAGTAGCTGTGCCGTCAGTATGGTGAGTCATTCAATAACGGTATAAACATGCCTTCAACTGCTCCTGGACAAAACGTTCCTTTCCCGCTCACGTAAACACCACCTGGTTTAAAATCGCTTAGTTTCTTTGAGCCTAAAGAACTCAGTCAAGTATAGTAACTGTTCACATTTCTTTAACATACCATGTCCGCAATAACGTAGCCGTCCTTTTCTCTTTTAATGACGGAGCTAAACCCTCGTTAGGATGCCTGAGAAATTTTTATTAATTTTTTTGAGATTGATTGATGCTCTGTTTTTAGTCTCCTTTGTTTGCTTTTTTATTTACGTTCATTTTTTCCTCCACTTTCTTTAGGCTGTTATATCACTCAGGAGGATTTTGATCAATTTTCACAATTTATCAAAACTGTCTCCAAATCTTTATAGCCTTCAATGAGGAAGATTCTGGCATTTCTGTCTCACAGTGAAACTGAGTCGGTTTCCTCGCAATCGGCTCACCACCATAGTCTTCAGCCCGGAAAACAATTTTTTGTTGGCAATCATAGACTAACTATTGAGAGCGTAATTGCCGAAGGTTTGTGTGTCTGCTTTACTCCCTGTCAACATCTTGCTTCGCGAAGAATACTGCACGTTCATAACTTTCCAGCTGAAGTCGTTTTAAGAATGTCTAATGACGTTCGTTCTAGCCGACTCACCGGGCTCTAAACCGCAGATTCGCCACATCTTGAACGACCACCCTTCATTGCAGTCAGTTGATGGTAGACCTCTGAGCAAAGTCGGTACATTACCGTAGACTTAAAATCACGGGGTAACTACCAGCCCAGTTCGCCCGCGTTTTCTGTTAGTTTGGTATAGTGTTGGTCATCTCGAGATCGTCACCAGCGTCGGCTGGGTTCGCGCAAAATTACGTCGTAAGATTGAGGTAACGCAAGTGCTGAGGGCAAAGTTGACGGTATTTGTTTATGAGCGGCCATATAGTCGTTTGTTGAAGACGTGATCGGAGGGACGCATTCAGGATATAGGGGTAGTCCTGATCAAAGCCACATTGTACCGATCCGAAGCTTGTATGGTGAAACTCTGCGTTGTGAGAGAATAATTCTCATGTTCCACTGTGCATGCCTAGGCGATCTAGCTCATAAAACCTTGACCGCAGTTCTGCGATAATATTTCTCTTAGAAAGGAAATGGGGTTGTTATAACTATTGGCATGCAGTATAATCAGAAGGTACTTTTTGCATACGCCAGAATGCTGGCTTTTGAATGTGCACCTTTTTTGGTCTCCCGCGAAAATATCAACCGCTATAAAGTTCATAGAAGCATGTCATTCTTTGCTGGATTTTCGATGTCTTTATCAATGCAAACATTTGTCATAGAAAGCACGCACAAATCATTCTGTACTGGCAGATTACCTCTTTTTCAACTTCTTTTGGTTTAAGAAGTCCGGGTTGTTTGTGATTGGGAGATATTTTAAGACCTTGAAGTGCTTACTCAGACAGCATCCTAGCTGCCCGTCGCTAATATTGCTTGAAGTATACCGCGTGACAAACCTAAAAACCTCTATCAGTCCTAGACGGCATTTCGTTAATGCTGTAGACGAGAAGTGTAAAATGTGCACCTTTAGCTTCTACGCGCAAGTCTATTTTCAGGAATTGGTAAACCCTTTTTAGAACCGCAAATGCCATTTCTTTAAGTGAAAAATATTGAGACGCTATTCGCCACAAAGGGAACTACAAAGAGGATACGCTTTTACAGGCTCCAAAATGCATGATACTTAAGCGGTCGTTCCATAGCAAGTGAGTTTTTTCACAGGTTGTCTAAAAGACGAGCACTGATAGGCCATCGTCCCGGCGTATGTGGAATGCCCTTGGATCATGCTGCGCGCCAATCGGTGCTGCAAGCTCACTTAGGTGATCCTTTCGAATCGAGCACCTACCAAAGCATTTAAGTCAAGATTTCAAGGGTTGGTTGACCTAATGCGCTTCCCATATTGCTCACTGCCTGGTGCCCAGATGCATCTTAGTTCGAGTCCAGGTTCGTAGCGTGTAATTGTCTCAGTCTGCTATTTGCAGACTAAGCCACGGACTGCAATGTTTCTGTCTTGACCGAGGGTCCCGACGACCAGACTCTGCCATCCAAACACAAGCGGGTGCTCCGAGCCTCAGAATACAATGGAAACAATGGATAATTTAATGTCCGTAAGACGCCATCCCACCAACTTTGTTGATCAGACAAGTTTATGTCAAAAGGGGCAGTGCTTACATGTCGTATGTTGGCCGAAATCGCATTTGTTTTATGCAAGCTTCGAAAGGAGTGTTGCTAGTATTAGTCTTTGATATTATTCTATTAAATTAATTGTTATGATCTGCGTCGGTCGCTGTCAGAGCCTGTGGTGCAACCCGCGAAATACCATTGGATTCCGAATTTCTGGAAGCACCGAAGTCAACGCAAGGCTTTTAAGAACTTGTAGAACCTAGGCCAAGCACCGTTACCCCTGTGTCTTGTGCGATCTGCCCGAGGGTTAAGACGTAGCAATTAGTATCTGCTCCCTGAAAAAATTCACAGTGACATTGTTCTTACCATCCTGATGAATGGAGCACCCACATTTGAGTGTTTGACTTCCACTTTTTCCCGATAATTCTTGAGAGGATTGTTTTTTTTTGCGTTCCCCTGCATTTGCCTACTTTTTGTTAGATTTAGTGACTAGCTATTCTTACAGTTGTTCTTTTTGACTTCCTATGCAGGTGGTTTTGGCGTTGTCTGCCGCGTTCGGTCTCAGGATGGTCGCGTTTTTGCCATGAAACGCACATGCGTCAACAACAAGTCCGACCTGGCCACGGTGAAACGCGAAGTTACGATTGTGGTATGGATTAAGTTCTCTAAAACAACTTGTCCCAGATCATTTTGGAGGTTTGTTTGGCGTGTTGCGAACTAGAGAATTTTGCAAGCTTGTAATATAGCATAATATACTGGCGTGACATTACTTAACTTACCGTTTATTGTGATAGATACCTTAGCTGGCTTTAGTGTCTTCTGGCGGCTGTTAAGCATTTACTTGAACAGCGCATTGAGTGAAAATTCCCTGTCGTCTGTAAATGTGAGACAGTCGCTTTGAGCCGCGTGTGACCCACAAGGAAGGCGGCCGTTTTGTGCAACTGCACATCAGCAATTTTTCATGCAGTTTGGAAGAAGTGCTATGGGGGAGAAGACACACGCATATATAAGATTGGCAGTGTATTAGTAATAAATACCAGTAATAGGTGAGAATTTGGAGCTGGCAGGATAGATTGGTCCCCCAGGGTCAGACTGCAGCGACCCACTGGCTCATTGTGGCCCTCAACTATGCGAGGTCTAAGGCATACGTCCCACTTGCAGCCCGGTGGAATGTTAGGGAGTAGCGCGTGCGTGGCGCGCCTAGACATGACTTCAGTGTCGTTGGCTACCGCGTCTGTGCCTACCCCCCGCCGTCTTAAGTTCGTTCTGTCACTTGAATGAAGTGATTATGCGAATAGAGACTGGGGTGGATGCTGCGCTTATCTGCTCTACTAAAAATCGCAGGTCACCTCAATACCCTACATAAGACAGTGTGTTTGTCCTCGTTGCTTGCGGCACACCAACTATCGGAGGGGTTCAACCCCTGCAGGCTAATATTCCCTATAAAAGAGAGACGTTTTCTTCCCACGGCCCTCGAGACTAAAAACGAAAGGAATCGGAAAGCTGTCGAACTGCCAATCTTTTCATTTAACGGGCAATTAAGCTTCGTGCAGGGAAAAACACGCGGCTTCAGAAAAAAAGAGCAAAATTTTGCAAGGAAAATGTACTCAACCTTGGCGCAGAACGTGGCCGACCGTGTTAAGTAGAATGCTGTGCGGTTCTGTATGCCGTCTTCTTGTAATCTTATCATTATTTTTATGTCCCCGGAGGACCCCGAGTTTGCGAATTTCGGTCTGTTACTTGCTTCCCAAAAATTGACCGAGAAAAATGCCATATTTTCTACTACGCACTAGCATAACTAATCCCGAGCGAGCGCCTAATACATGCCATGTCTGCATTGTAGAGTTCCCTTTCACACAAAAACATCATTAAGTACATCGATTCAACGATAACTGAGACCGAACCGGGCATCTATGAAGTCCTTCTTGTCACTTCCTTCTATCCGGGTAGGTCTTCTATGATGTTCTACCATTCTAGGGAGTAGACTCCCTCCTCCACTTTTGTTGATGCGGTGACCTATCAGGCCACTGCTGTTTTCGATCATGCCACAACTCCAAGTGCCACTTCTTTATTATCACTCTGCCCGACTCCGCAGCCCCATGTCCAAGTTTCATTTCCGTACGTCGTTTGTCAACCATTAGTTCTGTGAATCCATTTGTTACATGTCAAGTTACGTAGTACCACGTCGAATCTTAAGCAGTCGCAGACGGTGCCGGGACCTTTTTCTTTTTACCGTTCTAACCATCGGATGCGGCACAGCTGCAAGCCTTACGTAGGCTCACAATAATTTAAGCAGCGCCACCGGCCATCCAAAGCCTAGACAAACGACCAGAAGCAGCCAAGAGCTCGAATCACGGAGGTTGTCGATGTAGAAATGCAGCTCATTAGAAGAAAGGCCTGCATGCGATAACCCCTCTTCCACTTATCACTCCGTCGTCATTCAGTCCGTCTAGTTCGCTTCGTCTGGTCTCATAGTAGGGTGAAAACCCTCATCTCTCATCGCCTGTCCACACAGACTGACCTGAGCAAACCAGGCTAGCTTTTTTGGCATTCATGCATGTTGGCAGTAGGTAAACACCAGCATGAACCTTGTCCTTGACCATCTAACTAGTGCCAGTTTATTGAGAGCTCTAAATAAGCTCGGGGTTGTTGAACCAGTCGAAATGTCCAAAGCAAATGAATATTAACGATAAAACACTCACTGGACAAAGCCATCCACGTGAGGTTTCGTGAACAGAGGAGAGTAATTATGCATAAACGCCTGCTTTCAGGTCCACAGGCTACACCCAATTGTGCTGTGATATTGGTATTTGGGAGTGATGACCGTTGTAGTAATTTTAATGCAATCACAGTAGCTGTCCGCTGTTTCATCGTTGTTTCCCCATCATATTAAGCGTTATAACATCTATATTTTGACCACTCGAAGAGAGAGCATTTTTAATTAAGCCTTCCGCTGAGCAGTAATCAAGGGTGTCACCTTTGAAGAACGAGCCTTATGTTGAAAACTACGTTACTGAGATCCAGAGAGGAGATTTATATCTACGGGTGACAGATATTCAAATAGTTTTAGAGTAAACGAACAGAAACCCACACAAGTGCACAGTTTCGGACTATTTGGTAGTATTGCCGATTTGGTTAAAGCCACGTTTTGGCACGATGAGTGTCTTCTGCGACCCTATCACATACCAGGACACATGCTAGGGTAAAAGAGTTAAGGGAGGTTTACTGGAGGTCTGACCGCTCCTGGTGGTTAATTCGTTTACACATTGACAGAGACTGGAAAGTCATGCACACAGCTCTCATTCTATGGCACACTTAACTTGGTGCGTGGCCTACCAATGCCGTCAATGTGAAGGCTAAACCCAGAGTCGGAGTTAGCAATCCATGCCACCCAAATAGGGCACATCTTCAACTTTGACGCCGTTGGGGTCGTGGCCCGAGGCGATGGCCAAACTGCGAGGCAGGTGCAAGAAGCCTGAATGTTCACCGACTGCTCTGTCAACCGCCAAATTAATTTGCCTCCTCCCTATCGGTTTTTGCGAGCCTTCTTGACGGAGGACAGTCATAACGCGGAACAGCCGGAGTCACTAATGATTTCTGTGATGAGCGCGGGCGGAAGCGACAGGGGTCACCCTGAAATGTGGGCCAGATACAGCCACTTTAGACGGCATCGGTGCGCTACGCATAAACCAAGATGCGCCATGTAATGAGAGCTGTATGCAGGACTTTCCAGTCTCTGAAGATGGCCAAGCGAACTAACTACTTGAGAAGTCAGACCTCCGATAGACCTCTTTTAGTGAACGCCTCTTCTTTTGGCATGTCACCTGGGGATCGCATTTTCACTACTATTGACATGGTAAGCTGTCGACCATTGACTTTTATCGGGCTCGCGGTTTTGTAGCAGCTAAACCTGTGCAATTAATCCCGGCGATAGCACAAGTCCTGGTTATGGATTTTTTCAACCTCATAGCTAACGATGTTAGCAATTGTGAGATGGAGTATCTTTACCTTGATTCCCGCCGGTTGGACACGGAACTATTACAAGTGGCCTCGCCCTAAATTTCAGGGGAGGGAAGGGTAGATTTAGGGTCAGGACTAGGGTTAGAAGGGTTAGGGGATTAGGGTTGTAGTTAGGGTCAGGGAATAAGAACCCCTCTGGAGTTTAGCGTGAGGGCACCTGTTGTGCTGTGAGGGGTCTGACCCATTCCGTTTTCCTAACAGACCACCTCCATGCACTTACCCACCTCTTAGCAGCCTCCTCTCACCCTTTACCTTCCCGTTTCCCCACCGATAGGCTCTGTGGCTCAGGTCCTTACAGAGCGTCGTCAGAAGAACCAGCGTTTTTTGGAGACTGAAGTCTTGCGAGTGCTCTGTGACGTCTGTGAGGCCGTTTCGCGACTTCACCACTGCGAAACACCCATCATTCATCGGGATTTGAAGGTATGTATTTAGTTTCACTGTTACTTATAAGTACCACTCCTGCACCTCATATGCACACGTTTCCGCCAATTAGCGGTATGCCATCCTGTTATCATATCCGCACATGAGTTTTTCATCAGATGCGTTTTATTCGTCTGAGCTTAGCTACTTGCTGCATTCCCAGCTTACAGATCCGAGATCGTTGTCCGTAGAGCGGAAGTGAAGTACTCTCGTAGATGTTTTATTCGACAGTTCGATCCTCGTTGCTGACGATGTTCACCGTCTGACTCACATAAAGGTGAGAGCAGGGACGGTGACTTGTGCGTGAATTAGTTTATAGTGTTAGTAGACCTGCATGGCATCTACCTCACTCTCTCCTACTCCACCACCTGGACCCGGTGTCAAGACAGCGTCAAGAAAACCGGAGGCGGAGGAGGGCGCAGGTGAATGACACGGTCGAGCCCGCACCTTGGCGCTCCACTCCACACCCCTTGGTCCACACAGAAAATGACCAGGCTTTTGACCAACAACGACAATAGGGGGCAGCAGGGGTCCCAGTATGCGTGCCATCTGCCACCGCATCCCGAAGTGTTGGCGTTTGTTATTGTGCGCAAATCCGATAACGCTTGCCAGAACCCGATACAGCCCCCGTGTTGGTCCAACGCATCTTCCACGTGACCCGCTTGGGGGGCACAGATGTTTTATAGCGTTTTTGAAAAACACTGTTTTTAAATCCGCTTTTCATGCTCTTTTCTCTTACATCCACTACCACACCGTATGCGGACTCCGCCATAAGGAAGCCTACGAACCCTAACCAACGGTCGCTTGCCATATACGCGTTCTCTGTTTGTGTACCACACGGCAGGTTACACCTTTAGTGTCTACTGTGGTTCATTTTATAGTGGTAGGGGCGCTCACCGATCGTCCTTACGGAACTCACTCGTTCCGTTGTGCCTTACGGGCTCTCCCTCTCTGGAGCCCAACCAGTGGCCGCAAAGCGGAGCAGGATATAGACAGTGTGTTATTACCGATAAAGACAAGGGAGACTGGAATGACAATTTCTGGCTTATTAGCTGTCGTCAGCCAGTCATACCCAACCCCGAAGTGTTGGGCCACGAGCCCGTTCATTTTATTTATGGTCGTTTGTTCTCTCCTACGCACCGATCCTGTCTTTGATGCGTTCGGGAGTACGAATCAGCCTAAACTCAGTCTACTAAATCACCCTTGTCCGTCCTCACGCTCTTTTATATCGTCTAACTAGAGCCCGAAACCACCCTGATCGCTTGCGCAACTGGTAAATTTATTCTGTGAGAGGTTGCGTGGCCGTTAGTTGAATGCCGTCAAGCTTTCATGATTTCCCCTTCGGTACCCTTCATTGTTTTAGATTGAAAACATTCTCATTGACAACCAGAAGAACTTCGTTCTGTGTGATTTTGGCAGTGCTACCTCACGCGTCCTTCATCCGGGAAAACATGGACCTCTCCGGTGCCAGGAGGAGATCGAAAAGTAGGTCATTCCGCCTTAAATTGCACATCTTGTCGGACTTTTGCGCTTGTACAATTCCCTTTCGCGTAAGTCGGCACACTGGCGGAATGAGGGCAGTGTAGCCCAGGTACTCCCGACCCGTCCGCCGCTTCCATGCGCTGTCGGTCTGGCCACAGTTTTAAATCACGCTTTGCTGTACTCGGACACCCCAGCAGTCATCACATTTCCGACGTCTCTAAATGTCAAGTGGCTAGCCCGCCGGATCTGACAGTGTAAACCTGTCTACACCGAGACTGCATTTTTCAACCATGTAACGATCTCGTAAGACATCCGCGCGTCCATCGAAGGTCGAATGGAGCACCATCAGACCTCGCCAGTTTGTTCGCATTACTATTGTTACGGACGAAGGGGGGAGGGGAGGGGGGGTCAACAGCTTTATTCCGTTCTAAACGTACGCGGTTGTCTATAGCACGAAACCGGCTCGGGTGGGTCGTAATACTGTGATCGGACATATTTCATGAGGTTTCTTGGGAATTTAGAATACGGGCGGGTACCCAGCAGTTTGTTCGAGGTTGTCACCTCTACCGCTTTGGCTTAAAAGCCTCACCACAAGGCAGCGGTGGCAAGCAGACTTATTTAATGGCGGTTTACGGTCGCCGTGTCACAATGCCGTCATTGGGTTTTGCGGCTTTTTATAAGGCTTTCAGCGTGTCAGACCTCAGCCCACCGCACCCGGGTAGCAATGTCGCTGCCGGTCCGCGACTGCTTATTCATCAGACCTGGGTCTGGTTATTTCGCAGCTAACCTTCACTGAGGGTCGTCCCACTATCCGCCACCTGTGGACGCGCCGGGCAGCCAGCAGCTAGGCTAACGGGCAACCCGTCTTCCCGAGTGAGCAAGTCATTGTGCAGAAAAACCGCGACGTCTAATTTTTCAACAAGCGGAGGGTCCGTCCCTGAAATCTGTTTTCTCCTCCTTAATTTTTATGCCTCTCTCGTCATCGTTCTCGTCATCATCAGCAAACAGAACACTCCGTCAAATGGTTCTGCGCGAACTCGACTGAAATATTCTGTGCCGTGCGTCCTTGCTGCACGCCTATCCGAACAACTCGTAAATTACCTAACCGTGATTCGCCGTGAGGATTGCGATTTAGGTAGGGTATGCAGGCCCACTTTCCAGACGATAGCATTGCCTATGCCACGCCTACATCATAGCGAGACCGTGATTCGAAAGTCGTCGGCGGCGGGGGGGGGGAGGAGATGCATCCTTTTAAAGCCGAAAAGACAAAAGAGGGTGTTAGTGATGAACAGCGTGTGTCCTACACAGATCTTCGGCAGAGGCGTCCGTTGCTAAGGCGGCTCCCTTATCTTCAGTAACTGATGTCATGAAATGCTAACCGATATTTGGAAATGCGTTTTCGATCAGAGAGGATTGCACAAGTGGGGCCGTAGGATCGATTATCTCGCAGCATAATCGTGTGATATTTCAGACACGCCAGGAATTTATTTATTTTCGATGCCCTTGTAAATTCAAGAATATTTTGCAGGAAACATGCACAAAAATATCCTTTCTTGTACTCATTTGATAGCAAGTCACGTCTTCCTTAAATTTTATACTCGAAGAGAAGGTATCTTCCTGTTTTAAAAAAAGTTTCACTTTATGAGATTTTTAAGACCACGCAATGTCCATTAGAGTAGCACCGTATTAGTCTGTTTAACAGTACTCCTCATTAAGTATGCAACGTAGTCCACGCTCCGTCAGTAGTACATCCAAAACCTCGAGTCGACTTGGTTTGCAAGTAATAATTTTTGCCTATAGTCCTATTAGAGTGTCCGGCCAGCTCTCAGCTCCAAAGTGGGTTTTCCAATATCTACGAAAGTTGGACCGTCGCAGGCGGTGACGTCCGCTGTGTACCCCACGGAGTGGGCGCAACACCGATGACGCGTGTGTAAATTAGTTAACTGTGAGACTGACTTGCGCAGAATCTATCTCACTCCCACATCCCTCACCCATCTGGCGTCAACGCAACTCAAAACAACCGACAGGGATCGCGGGCGCAGTGGCCGACCAGGCCAAACAGCCCATTTACGTGTGTCACGCATGAACTGGTTCCCACATCATATACCCGGGCAGTTCGGTTTTGCCATAAAGGCCAAAGTGGGAAGGGACCATTGCAGCCTGACTTTCAGTCCTGAGATGGACCGCGTTTCCCAGTCAGGCAGCCATCCAAGCCACTACGCTTTGTAATGCGTGGTAGATTAAAGTGCCGCGTGTTTATCATGGTTTTCAATGCACCGACATGCCGTGAGGATGGAGTCCTCTGTGTCGGCATCGTCCTCGCTCTTCTTCCTCATGCACCAGTTGGTCGTCCGAGTATGTTAGCCAACGGCTGTGGGATTGGGCGCGGTAGCTGACGCGACATAAGTACCCAAGTCTTATGCGTGCTACTATATTTACGTACGACAGTAGTTCTGAGTTAGCGCGGACCAAGTACAGTTCGGTAAGCGCGCGCAGCGAGCCTATCTGACTCCCGTTTTGATTTAGCGCATCTTTGGTACAGCCTGTTGTGGGGCCACTTCCACAGCCTACAGTCTAACGCAGGACCATGTCCCTTGCCTGTCTTTCTGCATCTGGAGCTCACTTCCTCATCGCTTTGCTATTCAGTGCATCCTTCTTCCCAATTATCTGACTCGGAGTCTTTTACCCCTCTGCCGACGGCTCCCACAATTTTCCGATTCTTTTTGATCGACTTCAGGAAGAAGTGTTAGCGTGTTTCTAATAGTCTTCATTTATAAAATGAATATAACAAAAAGACGCTAATCACAGTTTGAAGAAACCTGTCTGTACTCATGCTCCGACTGTCTGGCGTCTCAGCTTTTTGTTATAATGAAGGCAGAGTGGAAAAAGAGGGTCCCCTCATCATCTCCCTTTTCCCCCCACTGCTCGCACCCCTCTCCGGATGGACCTCGCCGTGTCCATTATGAGCCTGTCGAGGAGGACATTTGTGTCCCCAAGTCTGCGACATCGCGTCGCCGTCGACTGGTTCGCCAGTTTCCGTATGAATTTCTCGGTTTCGCTCTCCAAGGTCAGCTCATCGGGCAGGTTGGTGCTGTCGTCTATCGTTACCATCTGCACTATTTCCCATGTTGTGGGTGTTTGGCCGAAACTGCCGCCTGGACCACCTTCATCTAGAGAGCGGATTGCATTATCTGTTTCGGTGGGGCGCCTTATATCACGTTCTTTTTCTCCTCCTACTCCTCCTCCGTTTTCTCCAAAGTCATTAGTTGAGCGGACGGCACCGCTCTTTCTGGTATCACTTGTCATAGCCGCCACCACTGACCCACTCGTTCCACCTTTCTGGCTCTTGCGTCTTTCTGCCTCCTCAAGTCCCTCCTCTCCTCTTTGCGGGAGATCAAATGCAGTCTCGTGCAGCCCATTTGGAGTAGTAAAATGTAGACCACCGATCCAATGATTAGGATCTGCTGATAGCACTGAACCACCTTTACGAGGTCCTGCGTTCGCACTCCCTGTCTCCTCTCCTTTGTTCTGCTCGTCATTTATTCCCCCTGGTTTCCCCTCGTTATGCAAATTTTCTATAATGGCTGCGTCTGCTGATCCACCGATTTTAGCCTCCTTGCTTCCATGCACTCCCGTCCCTTCTGGACTATCTGTCTGCCCTCTGTCTCCCAGTGTAGCCTCCTGCAGACCACTTTGAGCCAGAGCGTAAAGATCGTTAAAAGCTACTGATCCGTTTTCGAGGGGTCTTGAGGTCCTATTCTCTGCTCTCTCTTCTACACCTTGCTCATATTCAACACTCACCAACTCCCCTTCCCCGTACATGGCGTCTAAATTTGCTGTGGTTGCTTTGGCTGTTGTGATGGTTGCTGGCCCACTCATTCCAGTCTTCTCGCCTTCGCGTCCTTCCGTAATTTCAAGTCCGCCCTCTCCTCTTCGTGGGAGATCCAGTGCGGTCTCATGCGGCCCGTCTTGAGTAAGGACACCTAGACCATCGCTCAAGAGATTTAGATTTTCTGGTACCACTGAACTACCTTTACGCGGTCCTGTGCTCTCACCCGTTGCCTCATTTCCTCCCTGTGGTCCATCTTTAATTTCCTCTGGCTTCCCGTCCACAGACGAATTTTCTGCGATGACCGTGACTACTGTAAAGTCTGTCGGGCCGGCGCTCTTCGTGCCCTGGCTTTTGTCCACTTCTGTTTCCTCTGGGCCTCTCTTCCCTCCTCTGTCTGCCAATGTAGTTTCATGCTGCTCATTCTGAGCTAGGACATGAAGCTCCTTACTTGATTGACCTCCCCCAAGGGGAATTGCCGATTCGTTTTGGCGGAACCCTGAACTCTCATTTCCTGCGCTTACTCCTCTGCTTTGCTCATCCTCAACACGCACCAGCTTCCCCTCCTCGTACTGGCCGTCTGCGTTGGTAATGCTCACTTTAGCTGCTGTGGTTGTTACTGGCTGACCGATTCCACCCTTCTCGCTTACTGTTTGCTGCGGTCCGCTTTGAGAAGTGGCAGCGCTCAGACGATTAGGATCCGCTGAGGTCACCGAACCACCTTTACGAGATCCTGTGCTCTCATTCCTTTTTCCCCCTCCTCCGTTTTGGTCTTCTTCTGTTCCCTCCAGGTTCCCCTCTACTTGGGGGTTTTCTAGGATCGCTGTAACTGCTGCCATGTCTACCGGACCACCGCCCTTAGTCGCCTTGCCCTTGCGCCCGGTTATCCTTTCTGTGTCTTCCGGTACATTTACTTGCGCCTGGCCTTGAGTAGTGAAATTTACGCCACTAGTTGACCGGTTAGGATCTGTTGATGTTACTAAACCATTCTTGGAGGACTTAGTACTCTCATTCCTCCCTTTGGTTCCTCTACCCTGCTCCTGTTCAACTCCTGACAACTCTCTCTCTTTGAGTAGGTCGTCTGTGTTTGCTACTGCCGCTGCCACTGGTGCTGGGACCTCTGATCTACGGCTTTTACCCTTCTTGCTTACTTGGTCCTCAGGGCTGCTGTCCGGCAGTTCTCTTCGATCATACGACCCCATGTTGCGTGGCCCGCTTTGAGCAGTTCCACTGATCTCATCGCTTGACCGTCGAGCGTCTGTTGACTTCTGAGAATCGTCCTTGACGGATTTTGAGCTCTTTTTGCTTCTTGTTTTGTACACCTGCAATTCCGCAGGACTTCCCTCATTTCTTTGTGGGGCTTCGGATCCAGGCTTATGCGACCCGCCTTCAGTAGCGATATTTAGACCATCGCTTATTTCCTTTTGATTCGCCGTCTTGACTGGACCGTTTTTAGGGGACGTTGCGCTCTTAGTAGTTTCTTTCCATCCTCCACCACGCTCATCAGCAATTACCACCTCCCTCTCCTCATGCAGAGTTTCTGCATCTGGTTTAGCTGTTGACCCACTGCTGCGGCTCCGCCTGCTGTTGTATCCCTCCTTCCCCTCTGAACTACCCTCCTGGCTTCCTATGCTTCCAAGTTTATTCTTGAACAGTCCACTTTCAGGAGCGAAGTGTAGGTCATCGCTAGCCTGACCTGGACTCGGCAGCATCACTGAGCTGTTCTTTTGGGATTTTGTGTTCTTTTTCTTTTCTGCTTTTTCTCTTTTCTGCTCCACTTTCACTCCCTTCAGGTCCTCTTCACTCAGGTGTGAGCTTTGGCGACTTGTACTGCTGTTTCCAAATCCAATGCGAGTCTCTGGTTTGATCGTTTGCGTTTTCGCAGCCCCACCTGCCTGGTAGATGTGAGGGCTTCCGTCTCTAGCCTTTACCACTCCACCGGCATCGGGAGCCTCATGCAGGCCGGCTTTGAGACATCCGTCCTTGGTGGTGCCACCACCCCGCACGTTAGTGTGCCGTTTCACTTTGTGGTTCCCTTTTCCCTTACAAGCGCGCTCGTCAATGGCCACCCGTACTCGCACATTGACTACAAGGCTCGCCCCGCTGTTGCTACTACAGTCATCTTTTTGAGGCTCGTCTTTGGGATGCCTCCTCTCGTTTTTTCTTACGTCGGCAGCCGCTGCGATGGCCCCGGCCGACTGACTGACTGCCGGTCCAGTTTCATATCCAAGCCCTGACCAGCCGGTCTGCACTGTGTCCTCTCTGTAGGCGTTTCTGTTCGTCTGCCAATCTCGAGGCGGCA
Source organism: Spirometra erinaceieuropaei (assembly GCA_902702965.1). Taxonomy (NCBI): domain Eukaryota; kingdom Metazoa; phylum Platyhelminthes; class Cestoda; order Diphyllobothriidea; family Diphyllobothriidae; genus Spirometra; species Spirometra erinaceieuropaei. The sequence continues at coordinate 616,754 of CACRXP010000275.1, read as the reverse complement.
TTGTTCCAAAGTTGGTTTTTTCGGACGCGTCTACCGTTCCGATTTCGCTTCCGGTAATCTCAGTAGCCTCATTGCATGCTGTTACAAGCAGTTTTTGTTGATCCCCTCGATCTGTTCGCTTCAGCTGTTCTACTAGACCTTCGGGTATTTGTGTAGCCATTACCAAAACCTGATCCCTCCCGACTGCTCTCGGAGCTGTTGCAGTTTCGCCGTATCGGTTCTCCACGATACCCGTAATGTGGGCCAGACTGCAGCTGTTGGTTGCTGAGTGGGAGGCAAAGAAGGCAGTTGATCCCGTTTGATGATGCTGGGCTAATGCGAAACCAGTCTTCCAAAGGTGCATTTCCGCTTGGCTACTTAGATTGCCGTTGGCCACCAAGGTATCCTGCTGTTGATGTAATAGAACTGAAATTTGTGCCGGTTGGTAACTATTCAACCGACTTGTCTCGCAGTGGGTCTCTATAGTCGTACTGAGCGTACCCTGTGTTGAGACCGGCTTGCACAGAGAGGAAAGGTGTGCTCTCTTTCTCATCCATCTCCTAACGGTTCGCATTCCTGGACATACCTGTTTTACCGCCGCGTACAACAGACTGGTCACCTTAGTGAATTTGCATGTTTGGGCGGCGTCCATTTCACCGTTATTTTTGATATCATCAGCTCTCTCTTCTGCGACTATTTGGGAGTTAATCCATGCCACAATTCTTCGGAGAGATGCCGATTTTTCAACCTCGCGTTGCACGCACTTCTCTCCCGTTCTGGAGTCGTTCCGTTTGGCACACACGCCGAAATTGGTTCTATCCCAGCGCTCGTCGCAGGTCCCTCTGTTGGGTCCAACCTCTTGTCTTCCGAATAGTTCCGCCAGCACCGCTGATGTTAGTCGAACCTGTGGTGTGAGGACTTGCGCCGCTGGTGAACGCGACGAACTGGCTGCGGAGAGGGCACATCCATCGACCATGTGTCCTACCCCAAGGCCTAGACGAAGCACCCTACCAACAGGCTTGCCCTCCGAGTGTCGATCGAGCCTCCCATTGGCCCAGTCTGACCATTGAGGGGCGTTTTCTTGCCTTTGCCTTTGGGCACCCTCTTGCACAAAGTGGTCGCGCCATTTGGTCTGTTCCCCGATGTGCGGATTCGGAGCATGTTTTTCGGCGGAGCCTGGACTAGCATCTTCGTCCATAAATGCAGCCACACCTGCCCTCATGTTGTCCCGGGACTGTGATAAGTTGTCGACAGTCTTGTTGACGCAGTTATGCCACTGTCTCCTAACGCCTGCTTTAGAGGTGGCAAGGGGACCATGTCTGTTTCTTTCACGCCACCACAATCCTGTCTCTCCACTTCGTGATTTCCTCTGGCCCTGCGATCTTGCGTTCTCTACCTCGGATGCAGTAAAACGTCTGTAGACGACAGCATTTGACGTTTCACGTTCTGCACTAGTACATTCTCCATCTCTGCTAGACGCTGCTGCGACCAGCTCGAATGCCTGGTTTGGTGACTGTGGCTCCTTTGATCCACCCAGTATTGTTGATACATCCGTGGTTGGAAGCAAGGGCACTATGCTCGGAATATTTTCAGTGCCCCTGATGCCGATGTTTCGCCTGTGGGCCATTTCCTCCGAGGGCAGTTGTCGAAAATTCGAATGTGTATCTGGTCCGTTGTTTAATGTTTCGTAGTCTGTTCGACGGCTTGCGTCATCTTCCTCGAAAATTGCTGACTGTTTCACCCTCACGTTGTCCTTTGTGGTTGTTTCGGGGCCGTCTTGGACCCGCGTCAACCACATGGGCGCGTCCTCATCAACTACTATTGGTTGGATTTTGCACCTTTTATGTCTTGCTCCATACCATGTCCTCTTCCCCAACAGTGATTCATGCTGTGCTGATCGTCCATCACCATAACTATCCCTTTCCTTTGTCCTCTCGCATACCCTTTTCTCGTCATTTTTGGGTCTCCTACTCTTCATACATGCCGGGCAACCAGCGATTTGCCAATTCACTGGCCATCTGACGTCTCTTCCGTCATTTTCTTCAACTGTTCCGTTTTCAACGTCCGTCCTGAAGTTTCCTGTCTTCATCTGACCATCCACGCCTTCGGTTTGGAGTCTCTGAAGGCATTCCCTCTTCGCAGTCGGAGGGGGTTTCCTAAAGCCCAGCGTTTTCTGGCCTACATAACCGGGCTCCTCCCTCTCAGGAAGTAGCCTTTGCGGCAGATTTGCCACTACATCACCCCAATCCTCGTCACAGGGATACACTTTTCGCTTTTTCACCGTTTTGGTCTGAATTAATGCTGCGGTCGAATCACTTTTTCCTTTTGAAACTCTCTCTGATCGTAGGTTTTCGGCCAGCTGTAACATCCCGGTTGGAATGCCTTCATCAACATTGGTCCCTACCCCCTCCAGGGAACTCTCGGCGGCTCGGGTAGAGAAGTGAGAGCCTCCGCCATTTCGAAGTTCCAAATGCTCAGATCTTCTTTTGGGGGCACTTTTAGTACTTTCAGACTGGCCTGGTGACTGTGTTCCCCGGGGCTCATCAGTGGCGCCTTCTTTATGGCTTCCACTGTCCGTTTCTCTTGACAGACAGCGTCTGCAGACGCCCATGTCGTTCTTTGTCGGAGATTTACAAGCTAGTGTTCCTGTAGGGAGCGGCTTGTCGATTTCACCTCCAACGCCCTCCTTTCTTCGCGACCTAGGAACACGTGCTGTTGGTTTGATTCCTGGCCGTGGGTTCGCCTCACTGTGGCGTTTCTCCTGATCTATCTTGTCACCATCGGCGGGGAAGTCGCTCCCCCGTACATTTGCCTCTTCCAGTCTGCTGCGGCTATTTATCGAGGGAGTCTGCTTTCGAGTCCCTGCCAAGTCACTGTCGAATACCTTCAAGACTGATGCACATGCGTTTGTCACGTTTTGTTCGGTTTTGCTTGAGGGATACGCCGGTGGCTTGAGAGGCCAGACATATAACATGCCATCGGTTCCAACAGCAATCTCAAACTTACCCATCATCCCTGCCCTCGCGTAACATTTTGAGGGTTCCTGCATACAGTTTCCTTCCAGTGGCGTCACGACACAGTTATTTTCAGTATCTGATGCTACCACTGTTAGCCCATTTAAAGGTTTACTGGCCACAACTTCCGAAGAGGGGCTACCTTTTTCAATCAGCCAACTGCACAGACCGAAACCATGGTTTGGGCCTCCGGTCTTGTCATTAGCGTGCTGACAATACTCTTCGCGGACTTCGGAGCAGCTATCATTGCGCTCTTGGAGAGAGCCTGTGTGGACCGCACTGTCTTCGCCCAGGGCATTCCCAGTAAGCAGGCTTCTTTCAACAGTAGCAGATGCATCAGTGGGTAGTTGTTTCTTTCGCGGCAATGGCCGCGGAGCTCCTGTGGTCCCCTGACGGTCTTCTCGAGTGGAGAGACACGAATATGTACCATTTCCCATTGATTATGCGAGTCCTCTTGCCTCCCCCACCTCATCGGTCAGACAGTCTGTGTGTACGCATCACAGTATGCGGTTTGAAAGCAAAAATTAAGGAAATAAAAGGTGTGTGGCGGGGAACCGTCTCCGTCCCACGAAGGCGCACGCGTTCACGAGACTGCACGCCCTGTCCACTTGAACGCTTGCCACGTCTACCAATCAATATGCGCACACCGCGTCACGTGGCACGCTAGCCTGATTGTTTAGTCGGTAGCGGCCAAAGGGATTTTAAGCATCCCCCACCTCCACCTGTTTCGCGAAAAAAATAGGCTGGGTAGAAATCGGGAGATGTCACCCAAAAAATCCGCCTAACCAAAGCAGTCTGTCCTACGGAACAGGTAGTAATAAGGGTTTTATGGGTGGTGGCTGGTCGGGATGTACGATACTAGCCGACGGAAAGCCCTATTTGAACAGGTATATGATCGAAGTTGGCCGGCTCTCCGTTACATTATTACATAATGGGTCGCCAAAGGCAATATAGTGGTAACGGACGACTGGACGGTGTATAATCGTCTTCCCTCAGAAGGTTATCTACATTTCACTGTTAACCACTCAAAGAACTTCAAGGACCCTACCACCGGACGGCACACCAATGCCTTTGAGGCATACTGGAGTAGACTGAAAAGGAAATTCCACAAGGGAGGTCCTGTATGTGGTCAAGCTGTGTGGGCTCACATAGACGAAGTCCAGTATCGTCTTTGGTTTGGCCTCAATGCCATGTCTTTGACAGATGCCCGGGAACTGTTCCTATCCCATGTTGCGCAGACTTATCCTATTTAAAAGTGATTTTGTTTTGTACTAAACTGCCATAATGCGAATGTATGGCGTATATTCAGGTGTACGTGTGTAAAGATAGGGAAGGTTGGGTAACAGCGACCATCGTCCATGTAACCTCCTGCGATGTTCGTTCGGCCAGCCCATGTTAGGCCGTCGCGGAAAGTCCAAGTAGTGCGTGAAAGTAGGCCTGCAACCGCTGATGTAGCCTGAAGGCGTTTGAGTCTACTGTTAAAGGTATTATTTCTAAGTAGCGAATTTTTTGGGTGCCATCTCCCGATTTTTACCTTAGGTTGTACTGTACTATAATTATGGCCTTCGTGCAGGGGGTAACGCGCCAACTCGGAGAACCGTCTTGATCATTTCCATACTGGCTGTCTCACGACCAGATCATGCTTTGGTCATGCTGTATTGCCATCTACGCCAGGAACATCTTAACGTGTCTAACTTCGCGCCGACAATGAGAGCTTCCCTGATGTTGGGGGGTTACCTAGTTCGTCGCAAAAAGTGTCAACCTCCGGGCATCGTTCATTTGTCTTCACGGAGTGGTTGGGATTCGAAGGTTTTCATTTTATTTCAAGTATATCAAGCAAAGTGTCGGGGCATATATGTTTAGTTTAAAGGCAGATTAATAAAAATTATCACTCTGTGTTGATTGGCATTCTCAATTCGACGCTTGTATTGCGGCTGCATTTACATCGGCTAACATTTCACATAGTCCAACTGGGCTCTAGACGAGGCCGCGCTGAAGATGCGCGGGACAGACTGACTCACGGCACTCGTCCAGCTGGCTGCGCTGAATTTACACGATCCCATAACTACTGCGGTACACGTATTTGTGTGACACGCGTCAGACGTAGACCTTCAGCCATCGCGATAAATCTCATCATCAGTTGGTTGAAGGGCTCAGACGGTCGGCTGACGGTGCATAGGCATCGAAGTCGACACCGGAAATCCATTCACACCAAATATCGGCACATGCTTCACAGCAATGAGTCTGATGCGCCTGGATCTATCGCAACGCGTCAAGAGCTATGGGCTGGAAGGTTGGAAGAAGACAGAATACTTCGGTCCTCCTCAGAACTGCAATGGATCCTTCCAATGTTGCCTCTACGAAATTCTCACGCATGTGGAGTTCCAGCCGCCCGGCACGTTCTATGGTGACCAGGTCGTGCTTGACGCTCGTAGACGGGCTGCTTAGCCTTGTCAGACGCTGCGCTAGTGATTTTGGCACTGTCCTGCCATGGAAACAGAGGGTGAGAATAGAGAGGGCCTATGTCTAGGCGTGTCAGCACATCCCATCCACTCCGTTTTAGCGCAGCATATCTATAGCGCAACGCATTGAGGTGGACGATTAGGAATGACCGTCTTTGTGACACTCAAGCCTTATCTCCTTTCATTAATTCGTTCGCCTTCGGTCGTACTAATCTCAGCCTGCCAACACATTATGGGTCGATGTGAGAAGAGGGAGGGAGTAAAGTGCAGGATTCTCAAAGGCAACGGTTATATATGTAACCCCAATTATTAATTACGGTAACACACCTACTTATTTGGTGTGGGTAGACATGTTATCATAAGGGTCTCAGTTGCTGGTAGGCTTACGAATATGGTTACAGTTAGGCTCAGGTTCCAGGTCAGGCTTTCGTCAAAGATTTATGTTAAGGAGAGGGTTAACGCCGCGGGCAAGTCTAAGTCTGCCCACAGCATACCGTCCTACCCAATCCGGACTTCTTTAATCCTTAACGTTGGATTACCTGTTTTCCAGTCGTTCACACGTCCTTAAATCACGTCCTTCAAATTACGTGTTCTGTTCCGGCACCCCGTTTAAGTTATAAAACTAGCATTTTGCAGGAATACGGTTTGTCTTAATGCCTTCTGCAGATTTCGTTAATTGCCGCATCCATCTGCCTTTCTGGTAAAACAAACACCAACATTCTTCACGTATTACAGGAATCCCTGTGCCCCATTTTCTCAGTGAGCTTAAATATTTGATCTTCGCCTTCTAAGGTCTCCTTAACTGCAGACGAGTTTATGCCGAAGTCACCATTGCCTCCTTAGGCATTGATGGTTATCATCGCGCAAATAGACGACTACCATTAGGTCCAGCTGTTTGTGAAATCTGGGAACACCTGATCCAATTGAATGAACCATCACATCACTTCCTGAGGCGAAAGTGAAATGAAGAACCCTCCATATTGTCGGGAGCTGCTGATCCATGAACCTTCATCAAATCTCACGTTACAAAACAGTATTTGCGCTTTTTGGAAGTCTTATTTCATCCTCACCATTTCAAAAGGGACGTCCTGGCTTAGCAGATATCCGCCAAAATCCTTAAATATGCTAAAGGTTCGAACACCGGCAGGCGTGGACAATAACCTCGTACTGACTTATTCACCGTTGTTTGCCACCTTTACGTCCCCAGTCAGTCTTTTCACAATGCCTTATTCGAATAACTGTCGATGCTACTTTAAATTCGGTTATTTTGCCTAATTAGTTTTGACAAACTTTCTGAGCATTTGACCTCTGCAAGAAGAGAATGTCTCAGTGTTAAGCTAGATTATTTTCAGGAGTTTGCTGAAATGCAAGTGTTTAACCTGATTAAAAGTGGATGCGAAGCCGTCCAGTTCAGTCAATGCCAGAAGGTAGTGTCAATGGGGCAAGAACTTATGGGGATTGAAGAAGGAGACATGATCGCCGGGACAAGAGCTTTATTAGCCTGACGTTTCGGATTCCTACTCGAATCCATCATCAGAGACAAAAGAAAATGAGCTTATGTTTGGCTCGTTGGCTCACAAGGGAAGCTGTGTGAGAGCCTTCTTCAAACGACCTCAGACTCACCGCAACAATCCAGTGGAAGAAGCTCACGAAATTTGATATCTTTGCGATCAATTTATGGGAAATGACTATTCGAGGACGTTTACGTGTTCGCTCCCGGTGGACCCAGACAGCAATATCACCGAGGATGTGGCATTCTTACACCTCCCATGCCCAAACTGTCCTTGCAACTGCACAGGTCAGGCAAAACGCGTGCTCAGATCGCACAGCGGGGCGATGAATTATCGCAAGTGACTGTCCGTGCCTTCGAAGGAGGGTCAGGAATTTAACTTCGCAGCAGCCAGGGCAGTGACTCACACCGCAAGCAAGACAAGCCGAGACTTGATTGTCGTCCGGCCCTCAGTGAGAACTCAGTCAGTCGATGTGTCAATCTGGCCCCGGCGTACTGGGCCCTGCGCAATCATGTATAGACCTGCGTCATTGTTCGTTGATTGTCTAGTACCCTCTATAGTTGTCGCTCATTCTGTTGCTGCTGCTATCTCTGACGGTGGACTCCTGTGCAAGTTCGAAAGCTCGCCAAGCCTTCTTCTCCCCTACTTGGGATAGTCTCATGAACTATTGTCGAAGAGTAAATGAACTGAAAGTATAGGAGGTTGTTTAGGAACTACTCACGCCATGACCCCCGAAACGCATAGGTTGCAGCATTTGCTTAAAATATGTTAATTACACAGTTTCTAGTGCCAGATTATTATATACTTTCGGACTCCGAATTCCAATCCAGGTTTTCTAAAATTCTCTGGGGAAAGTACAGGTTCTGCATGAGCACATCTACCGAACCATTCTTCTGCTCAGATGTGGCAGGTTGGACAGGTGCCTCCCACGGGTGCCACATTCTTTGCTGACTAGCATTCTTTTGTATCCATTTTCTTACCTGACTGCGATGACTCCCTCTTATTGTGACCTTGTGGGCGCTTAAACATGTGAGCTCCAAGCCGTCCACCCCTTTTTTGTGAAATCTTGTGTTGTGTGTGTGGGAGCCAGGTTGTGTATGTGGGCTCTCTAGCTCTGTCCGCGACTGATCCTAATCCCCACATCAGACAGCTGACCAGCCCGGACAGTGAACTGGTGTTTGGGAGAGAGGGAAGGGGGACTGAAGCCGATTGTCTCAGCGCATATTCCTCATTATATAAAAAATCTGACGCGCTTGAATCCATCACGGTGTGCTAAAATCCGTGACTTGGCAAACTGCCAACTGATGAGTTAACTCGGTCCTCCTTTCAGGACGAACAGTCAGGCAGCAATGGCCTTTATGGCACTCCCACTCGGTTAGAATCCGACCGACTCCTCTTTTTTGCTATGTGAAATCCTGGTCCTTTGTGCATATACCAGCCGGCATGGTTGCCCTCCAGGATAGGGGTCCGCACCGCACCAGCCGCCGCTCGATCCCTCCTCCGGTCTTATTGACTCTGCCTTGACACCGCGTCCAGATCGGAGAGGAGAAGAGGGTGCGGTTGGTGCAGCGCAAGTCTTCTATCACTACAAACTAATTTACACGCCAGTTGCCGTGCCTATTCCTGCTGTGCAGTGGAGCAAACGGTTGAACCGTCGGATTCGATAGTCGAACGGTCACCAACTTCTTTCTTTGCAGACCCGCTTCTGGTTCGAGGACTGTGAACTAGCCCAGGATCTGGATATGAGCAAGCAGTGGTTTGTTGTAGGCTAATGGGTAAAACGCCTACGCGAAATGTAACAGACACAGTTGAAACACCTACGGTGCATACAGTGTCTATTTTGATCCGCCCAGGCAAATCAGAAAGAAACGCAAATGGGAATTCTCTGTCGGTTCTTGTGTGTCATAGGCGCTAGCGCGCTTTCAGATATAAGACAAGCCGCCACTATCGCCGCCAACAGAAGCACGAAACCTGCCTTCTTGCAGGGTCCAGCCTGTTAGCCTTTGGTCGGCATCGAAGAGCAGCCACTGTATCCCTGATGAGTCCGTCGAGGTAAATGGCAGTCATGAGAGCGTCACGTCTGCGAGAGCTCTCCGTCCGCGACGCCAGTTGTGACGTGTTGTCTGTTGTCAAACCCTCTGCGGAATGTTCTTCCTCGGTCTGTAGAAGTGTTTCTCTTTCTGGTTTCCTGTAAAGCGGGTTGTCCTCCTCCTCCGCATCCTCCTGTTGCTGCTCTTTCATTTCGGTCACAACCGGCATCTGCGGTCCATCCTGTTCCTCGAACCTTTCGGAGCTTTTGAGTGGCCTGACAACATCTTTGATGACTTTTACTTTTACCCTTGGCTGTTTGTGAAATGCAGTCCTCTCCTCACCGACAACCGTTATTATTGCTGATTTTCGTCTCCTTTCCGGTGATGGTTTTCTTGTACTCCCTCTCCTGACCACTTCCCCTGACGAGGGTTCAGCGAAAGCGTTGGGTGGTTTGACTTGCGTCGGGCTGCATGCCGCCTCCCCAATTTCGCTATCCTCTGCCTCCTGCCGACTGCGGTAATCTGCCTCCTCCGACTTTTCCGCCACCAATGGACCGTCATTGCGTTCTTCTGCCATACTACCCTCACTCTTTGCCTCGTCCTCCGCGGCACTTGTTTTTGTGTTTTTACTCAGCGGGAGCGTTACGGTGATAATTTGATGCAGGGCAGAAGCCTCCTCCCTGTCGAACTCGCCCTTTGATGCCGGCTCACTCCGATGAACTGCCGTCCTTTGTCTCGCATGCTCGTGGTCGCCAGTGTAGGGTCGAAGGGACTGGGCTGGGGCGCACCACCAGACAGCTGCGAACGTCTCGTCCAGACATCGTGTCGTCACCTCATTTTCAGTTGCAATCTCCTCCAGTCCGCTGGCTACCTTCTCTCTGACCATCGATGTCGCAGTCGAAGTATCAGCAGCAGCAGCAGCAGCGGTGGCGATGACGTCCTCTTTGGCGTTCGGCCTAGCCTGTAGTGTGTCCATCTTGACCGGACTACAGATCACCGTTCTCTCAATCCAGTTGACGGTCTCTGTTTGTGGGGTAGAACTCAACTTGGAAGAGGCGTTGGGGTGAAAGAGACCATGAGACGCGACTGGGAAACTGTCGATCTTCCCATTCTGTTCTCCGGCTTGCCAGTTGGGGGCAGTGTTATCAAGGGGGTTGAAACTGACGTGCACTGCACCGCACAGCGTCGCTGTCGTTGTAGCACCCTCAGTAAGACTGAGACAGTGAATAGGCTCCCGATTCTGTCCCACCTGAAGGCGTTCATAGGGCATGCACTGTTGCGCTCGCTGTAGCAATTGATCAACTTCGTTCGCGCCGCCGCCGCCGACATCTACTGTTCCGGTCTCTGAGGTCTCGGTTTTTTGGTGGGTCACCTTGAGTAACGGTCTGGTGGTAAGACCCTGGTCACCAGTTTCCATATACTCGGATGCACCGTCGGTTAGGTGAAGTGGAGTTGGATACTCCAGCTGACCATCAACCTCGACAGTTTGAAGGGATTCTGTCCGTGGAAGTGCCGGATCTTGAATGTCCAGCCGTCTTGTTCCATTCTCCTGCGCCAGTCGGCTTTGCATCTCGACGCCTATCCAATGCGATAGCCGAGTGCCCGTGCTTCGGCCTTCTTTTTTTGCCTGGTCCTGGCCTATGCCTCCCTCCTCCTCGGATGTAGTACTACACAGTGGTGTCAGTTCGTAGATCTGCTCTGTCTTTGCTGAGGGGGCTTCTGACCGCAACACCAGCATTGTTTCATCCTGCCGCCCGTGGTTTCGACTGGTGGATACAGTTTGGCTCTTCGGGTAGTCATCGTGGTGGCGGTCACTGTGTTCCTCCTCACTGGTGAATGAAGTCATTTCTGAGATGTGCTCCAACCGGATTGGTGTTGTCATTCGCTCCCACAGCGTCGTGTCGCACGTGTGTTGTTGAGCTGTCGATTCTGCTTGAATCTCAATGGGAATAGTGTTGAGCGTGCCAAACACCCCTCCGGCGACCTCAGTCTTCGGAGGTGGCATCATGGTGTGCATTTGATCCTCACCCAGCGTTTTTTCTTCCTGCCTATCATAGGTTGTGTTGTACGTCTGTTGATTTTCTGTGGCCTTGCTGGGGTATGAGGGCATTGCCAACGCCTCCTCTGTGAGCACAATAGCCCCTTCCTCTGGGAGGACCCTGCACCTATCCTTCCATTTGGTCGAACCCCTAGTTTCTTCCCTCGAAGTCGCGTTCAGTAAGATGTGCGGGTTCGATTGGTCTCTTTTTTCCTCGCTCTTCTTTTCTAATACCTCTAAAGCGCCCGGCGACTCTTCTGTACCGCTCTTAACCATTCCGAAATCATCATCCTCATCTTCACTTGTAAGCGGTGTTAATTCCGAAACGCACTCGATTGTCATCAGTGTGTCATGTAACTGTAGCGGTCCCACCTGGATCCACTTTGCGGGAGTGCTTGTTCTCGGTATCTGTGATGGTCCGCCGGTTGCATCCTTGTTGATGCCTGTCCTTCGGGGAAGGTCCCTGGCGGAACCTCCAATCTCATTACTTTTCTCCTCGTCGCGTCCAGATGCGGTTGTGTTCAAGACTTCCGTCACGTCTACCGCATTTTTCGGATTAGATTCGTACATCGGTTCTGTCCTTCCCAGTAAGTCTTCTTGGTCTTGAGGCTTCAGGCATTCGCGACCCAGTGGTTCATTATCTACCTCCCCGAAGCGATCACTTGCATCGTTAGCGCACGTCAGATCGCACCCCTCCTCCATTCTCACTATATAGCTTGATTTACTTGCTTCCACCGTAGCCACTTTCCTATGCGTCATGAATATGGGCAGTGTTACAGTGCTATTTTGCTTCTCCGTCCTTCTACTCTTGTCTAATTCTGAAGGTATTGAATGCGACTGTAAGGCCTTTGTGGCTTGGAGGTTCTCGCGTCCCCAACCGTACTCAGGATCTATCCAGGCAGTGGGGCTACCTTCAAAAGACTCCACTATCATCATTGTCACATCCCTTGCATCCTCCTCTGCCAACTCCTGGGGTTCTGCTGTTTGTGCATCCGTTTCATGTACATTCGCGAGATTCTTGGGAATTCCTCTCTTTTCCCGCCTGATGTCATTCTTCAGCGCTTTCATTTTTGGCGCACTGTTCTCTTTGGAGAAGCACGGCGCTCCGTTTAGGAGGTCGGGCATGCCAAACTCTCCGGGGGCTTCTTCAGCGTCCTCAAGTAGAGAGAAAGACATGATTGAGACCTGCTCCATTGCAATCGGTGGTTCCCATTGCAATTCTCTGCTGGGGGTGGGCTCTAGTTGCCTATTTGTCTCTCGCGAAGCCCGCTCGACGCTGCCACACCCTACCGCCGTCCTACGTGCTTCGGTTTCCTCCTCATTCTCCGATGTGTGTTTCGATTCTGGCTCCTCACCAAACAGACGCGATGGTTGCGAGACCTGCAGATGGCCTTTGGTCTGATCCATATTTTCTATGGGGCTCTTCGATGGCGTTGGGTCTACTTCTGATGCCGGAAAAACGTTCACCTGCCAGTCGCCATGCAGTTCCGCCACTACCTCAACGCGTCCATCCTCGGTTCCCGGCATCCTGTCCTCGCCATGAATCACTCGCAACTCTTCATCTGTCTCATTCACCAACTTCCTCTTCTTTTCGGGCTGCACTGAGCTGCAGACCAGAGAATCAGTTTCTCTTCCTGTTCCTGCGTGCACCTTCAAGGTCGTGGTATCGCTGGCGTCGCTCAATCTTTCACACTTCTGCAGTCGTTGCACTTCCCAGGCACCGTTCTCTTCAGCATCGGCCGGCGCATTGAGGGTGGGACTGCCCGGCTTTCCAGGCTTGTTTACTTTTAATGTGTTACCGGCGATGTCGTTACCGTCCTCAGGCATGGCATTTAGTGACTGAGGCTCGTGGTCATAACTTCTGAGCATCGCTACTCTCACTTCTTCCTCCATGTAGGTACTATTTGAGTTGAGGGAAACGAGGTCGTAGGTTTGCAGTTCCTTGTCCTCAATCGTGTCCTTACTGCGCGCCGGGTTGAACTTCCCATCCTGGATATCGCCTACCGCCTCGTGGTTGTAAGAGGACCCACGATCTCCTGGCCCGCTGACATCTAGGTCTTGGTCTTGCTCCGCTGGTGGTTCTAACTCGCGTTTTTCGCATTCATCCCAGGCCGTAGGCGTGTCTTGGGTCATCTGACCTTTGTGCCGCTGCATTCTAGCCACACTGAGTGGTCTTCGTTAGCTTGTTCGCTACGACTTTATGGGTCACGTTTATTCAAGCATCCACTTAGAGCCAGCCAGACCTCGCTGCAATGGGGCCACGTGATTGCAGCTTATTTCAAATCTGCCAATCGATGTTGCGTGTGCGCAATTGGGCACGTGGATGGGCTACTTTGGTGTCGAGTTCGTTTGTTGCCTCATCACAGAGGGTCACAATAAGCAGTACTTTCATCATTCCGCTCTATTCTCACCAACACTCCGCTTCCTTTTTTTCGTGGAAGCTCAAGTACTGTTGTTTTACCAATCCCATGTAATGGAGCTTCTAAGCGGTAAAGCAAGAATAAAGGTCTTCGCGACGAATCTGCTTCGTGGAGGCAAGTGTATTAAAGAAAGATTTACAGTCTGATGCATGAGCACGACACAGGATTACTTACCTCCATTCCTGATGAAGACGTCCTACGTTTGTCGGTTTTCAAAACTCTGGAATGATCTTCAAAGTTGAAAAACTTGACACAAGTTTTCGAAGGCGGTGTCTGAGCCCACGATAGGACGAATCCGTACTCGAATAGCCGTAAAATCTTTGCTTTCATTTTTTCTAGTTTATGCCCTGGCCACTTTTTTCACTTTATTCTAGCATATCGGCAGGATCTGCAGGTTCTTTTTCATGTCACGAAGTGCGGCCTCCAGTGCTTGAAATTTGGCTTCCTAAGAGGCGACTCAAAAATATGCCCGTTGGCTACGTCCTTTCACGACATTTGGCCCCTGGGGCGTTAGACAGTGATCAGGATACCAGCGCTCCCACTTGGGACTAGTGCCTCAACCGAACCGTCTGTAAGAATGTCATGCAACCCCCATTCCGCTTCAAGGGGGGAGAGCGGGAATGAGTTTCATGCCAGTTGACACCTTCAATTATCCCACTCTGGATGACTCTTGCGGTGATGAGACTACTAGTCTCTGTCCAAGGGAAGAACTCTGGAAAACAGTTCCAGAAAGTGCTCTCCAAAATGTCTACCCACAACTGTTTCGGTTTGCCTTACCAGTTTGCCTTCCTCGTCCTACTTCAACGGCTGGCAATGATGCGATAGTTCCTTTGAGGGCAGTTGAAATCGTTGACAATGAGCCCACTTTGACGTGCTAAAGTCGCCCAAATCCTCCCTCGATCGTCTGGACGTTATTTTGCCATTGGAGCCAAGTGGACGAGAGAGAAGTGAGTGCTGCCGATGCTGTGAAAATCCGTCTCGCTGTAAGCTAGTCACTTTCCCGCGCAGGGGCGCACGATAGACGTCGTTGCGTGCGACGGATCTGGTGCAGTTACGGGCAGAGCAACTGTGTGGGAGAGACTGGGAGATCACCCTGGACGCGGATGCCTGAACAAGCAGCAGCAATGACAAGGAATGATGTCAGCGCTCAGGTCGCGACTCACTCGACAAGACCCGATCAAGCTATCAACTTCGGCGATATCGAGGCGACGAGCTCGTGAGCCGCAAACTGCTTGAGTCATGGTCCTCAGACCTCCAGTCTGTTAACAATAGCAGCGACATCCCCCTTCCATTTTCGGTGAGGAGGCCTTGTCTGAGCAGAGTAATTAGCTACGCGGGGAGCGTGTGGACGAGTACTGGTTGGAGGAAAGCACCGGTCGTTCAGTGGGCGTCAATTTCCACCAGGTTCCTGTGGTTGATTTTAGGGAAGGAGATAGTCTCACTAAAGTGCTGAAGTCTTCCACAGCAATTTTACACACCACGTCTTAATCCCTCTCATCGTGACCTTGTCCGAGAACTTATGCATAGCATCTCTCACCTGGAAGTGAGCGGCTTCGATCGAGCCTCGAGTCTCCGAATACCCGCACCACCTAAAACGGCAGAATGCACTTTCACTATTGTCTGATGCCATAATAATTAGACGGAAGCGACAACGCAGAAGCCAGAGATCCCCGTGACTATCGAAGTTAGCTAATTGACATCAGAACGTTGTCTGTGTTGACAGGAATACAAGCATCCCATATGGCATACCCATCAGAAACCACCGAACGAGTGTCCGTGGAATACCTCCGTTGCCTGCGTATCACGTTCTGAAATGTACTTGAATCGACTTTTACCTTAATCTCCGAGCGGTCTGCTGTCGGAAGCGCTCACAACTCACCCACTGTCTGCGCCCTAAAGTGTGCAGTCAGCCAACGGACTATCAGCGGAGGAAGTAAACTCATCACTCACTCTTTCTGACATCGCCACAACTAACCACTATGCCACCGGGGGTCCTAAACGTAAGCAGACCATACCGGGTCACTTGGTTGTGCAGTGCCTGTGGCACTACTGCCTGACGCAGTGTGTGGAGAGTAAAGTCAGCGAAACCCTTGTCCACACCTTACTTCTGCCAGCCGCGTAGATGCAGCGTCTCTCACAATCGCTCACTTCGACCCATTTATGCCGCTATTCTCCACGCGCAACGTCCTTCTAAGGGTGGGGAAGGCTGCATCCTTTCTCATCCTAACCAGGGAACATAGGCCAAAGTAACTTTCCATTTTGTTCGTTTACTTTGGGAGCTGACTTAGGCCAGAAATGAAAACAGGCTGGCCAATGTACGGACGTGATTAGTAATCGCTCATGCAATTTAATTAAAATCACGAGGCTGGCTAAAAGATTGCGCCACTCTAAGATGGCTGTATCACCATCAGTATCTTCTAGGGCTGATCCACGTGCAACAGTTTGACCATCGTGACTGACGATCTCCACTGTGTTTCACAGCAGGGTAAGATCAGAGACGGTAACTCGCGCGTGAATTAGTTTATAGTGTTAGTAGACCTGCACCGCATCTATCACACTCCCTCCTCCTCCCCCACCTGGGCCCGGCGTCAAGCCAGAGCCAAAAAGACCAAAGGCATGGGGCGGGTGCGGATGACTGGCAGGGATGAAACCCGCATCTAGGCGTACAGCCGCATCCCCTGGCCCACAACTTACACTGACCAGGATTTTTTACACGAAGAAAAAAGGGGCGGCTCGGATTCCAATTGGCGCAATGCGAGCCTGCACGTGGGCGTGCCGCGACACACAATCTTGGCATTTGTTATGGGCACGCATTCTCATCAACGCCTGTCGAACTTCTATCTAGCTCCTCTGTTGGTCCAGCGTAGCAATCGCGTGGTCTCTTTTATGGGTGCAACTTTTCCACATGCGTATCAACGCCTGTCTACTAACAGTTGGCTAGTCGCTCATGGCGATGCCAAGTGTGTTTGGTTTTGTTTCCCAAAGTCTGCCTCGACTGATAGAGGGCAGCAGTTCAGATGATGAAGGTGATCACTGGAACAAGAAATTTATTGGCCCGACGTTTCGGATTCTCACTCGAATCCATCATCAGAGGCAGTCGCAGATAAGCGTAATGGTGGCACAAGGAGTGCAGTATTTATAGCACATGGCTGCCGTGGGACCATATGCGCAATGTCATTAACAGGTCTCGCCATCACTGCTGGGGTGCGATGGTGGCATGTCAGTCCGCGTCCGATTCGTTAATCGCCGTGATTTCGTCATCTGTGTTGGATGCTGATGTGACGATTGTTCGGCAAATTGGCTTACTGGCACTGGGATAATTGCTCGCCCGCGCCCTCCCCACGTGATTGATTCCCCTGCCCAGGGAAAATCTCAGCACGGAATATGGTACCGGGAGGTAATTGCGTTTGTTGATGGATTGCGGGCCTGAGAGCCATGACCCGAGCAGGTATTTGAATCGTAGTCAGGGTTAGTGAGTTCCACAACGTGACCCATTATTTCTATAAGGAGATAGCATCATTGTTTTAACTGGTATATTCCCCAGCTCATCTATCTCCAATTCTTAACATCCTCAGGAATGGCGTAGACTTGGGCCACTATGACATTTCAAACCTTCTGTTCTTATCCATCCTCATCTTGGGTCTATGTGGAGTCTAACAGAACATCTCGACGACCTCCTGGCCTTATTTTTCTGACTGATCTACTGGGTTGTATGCTCCAACCTAAATCTCGTTTGCCAACAGTTAGCATTCATGTTTTTTTAACTCTTTGCGAACCCAAGCGTGCTACGTCATGACTGCTGGAACGGAACGGGCGACGTTAGTCGGGCTGCGTTGACTCAGCATGGGTTCATAACTACGCTCCATTCGTGCGTGTGACCAACGTTGGGCAGAGGCTCATACCGTGTCATCCACTGCGTGCATTCCCTCCACCGAAAGGTTTGTAGAATATGAGGCCAATGCTGAGGTAGCCTTCGTCGTAACGCACATTCCTCGCTGCATTAACCTCTCACGACGCGCTACTAACAGTCCTTTTCCAACTCTCCGCCTGACTGACTTGCTAGCTTGTTCACCAATTGTCCGCCTCACATTGCGGATTTACTGAGGGAGATTTGCAGCTCGTCTTCTTTCTTCTCCATTTCAGACACACGACTTTGGCCTACAGGGCGCCCGAGATGGTGGATCTCTACACCGACGGTGGCCAACCCATAGGCACCCCTGTGGACATCTGGGCCCTAGGCTGTGTTGTCTTTGGTCTCTGCTTCTTCGCACTCCCCTTTGGCACCAATGCACTGGCGATTCAGACCGGCCAGTTTGCCATTCCCGACCACTCAAGCTACTCCCCCCGTCTGCACAAACTCATAAGTAATGCGGTCAGATTAGCGTCCTATCCGGCTCTTTTACGGTCACTTTTTCATACTTTTCTGCATTTAGATCGGCTAGTTGGAAGTCTTCGAGCTATGGTTTAATTCCCGGCAGCGAGATCTGTGCGTAGGAGTGTGGATCGAACGCTGTGCCCCTAAAACGGGTCGCGCGGTAGACCAACAGGGGGGCCGGATCGGAGTCTGGCAGGCGTTATGGGAAATGCGCACCCATCGCAAATTCCAGCATTCAGGGTTTGGTACCAGGCCCAGCTGCGGGCTCAGGTCTCTCACTCATATTTGTTGATGGTCAAAATTCTGGTCGAGTGTTTTTTGTGGATCAGGGTGCGTGGTGGTACGCCTAGGTGCGGGTTTACGCCGTGCCAGCCATCTGCGGCCTCTCCCGCCTCCAAACTTCTTGACTCCGTCATGACGCTGGGTCCATGTGGGACAGGAGTAGGAGGAAGTGCGGTAAATGCTGCGTAAGTCTATTACCACGGTAAACTAATTTATGCGCAAGTCGCCGTTCCTGGTCTCCCTTTACTGTGTCAAAATGGACGGTCGGACTGCCGTCTTTGATCGAACGCATACAGTGAGTGACCGGTCTCATGAAATGTTAGCCAAAATTCCGAACAGCGTTTTCAATTAGGAAGGATTACTTAGGTGGGGTTCTAATACATATTATCTTGCGGCCTAATTCTAAAATATTTCGGACATGGCAGGATGTATGCTTTCAAATACACTTCATTTGCATCTCCTGTAGAAACCGTACTCGGTACCAAATGACTACTTATGTGGCATGCATTTTTCGCATTGATGTTCGATAGTCTTATAAATTCAAGTATCTTTTGTAAAAAATATGAACAAAGTAGGCTTCCTTTCACTTGTTTTATAGAGAATCAATTCATCTTTATAGTTTATAACCGAAGAAGGAGCATAATTAGGTTTTAAAAAGTTTCTTATTATGAGCTTTTTAAGACCGCACAGTGTCTATTCATGCAAAATCCGTTTACCAGTGCTTCTCATGAAATTTATAACATAGTCCTCATCTAATGCAAAATTTCATGGACTCTATACGGTATCTTTTTAAAGGCATAGAAGATAAAATGATTTTCCGTACGCGGAACACATGCACCTTGCAGATTGAAATCAATAAGCGCAAATGCAACGGCTAATCAGGCTCCAAATTATTGGGGAATTTGAAAACTTTTTTAAAACCTAATTAAATAGAAAGATGAAATGATTCTCTATCAACTGAGTGGAAGAAAGCCTATTTTGTTCATATTTTTTTACCAAATTATCGAAAATCGATGCGAAAAGTGCATGCTACATAAGTAGTCATTTTTACCGAGTACAGTTTCTACAGAAGATTGGAAAGAAGTATATTTAAGAGCAGACATCCTGCCAAGTTCGAAATATTATAGAATTATGTATTAGAACCCCACCTAGGTAGTCCTTCCTAATCGGAAACGCATTTCGGAATTTCGGCTAACCTTTCACGAGATCGGTCACTCACTGTACTTATGGGACTATGCTGAGCCCGCGTGAGCCCATAACTGCTGCTGTGCATGCTTGTGGCGGCACACCTTAGAGGGAGGCCTTCGCATCGCGTCAGCCACTGCATCCAATGCCATCGTCGGTTGTTTCGCAGACTCGAACAGTCGACTAATGCAGGGGAGAACGCAGAGCGAGGCCGGGACACCCGGCGGTAAATCAGCACGTTCCTTACTGTAACAAATCTGACGCGTGTTAACCTATCAGAGCGCGCTATCGGTCGCGGCTTGGAAGGCTGCGAACTGAGGGTATAACTTGTTCCATGGCATGACTGAGTGTCAGACTGGAATGACCCATTCTCAATATGACCTGCATGACGCTCTGACTGGTGTGAAGTATGAACCGTCTTTACAGTAGCGGATTACATGCCGAATGACGAGGTCGTGTGTGGCTTGCTTAGACGGCCTGTTTAGCATTATTGGCCATTTGTAGGACCCATATCCGGTCATTCAGACATCCACCAGAGCGGTCTATGATGTCACGGGTGAACGAGGTCGCTAAATCAGTCGGTTTATCCATAAACGCTGGGAAGACCAGTGTTTTCAAGATGCATCCCTGACCAGGAGAAGGCACCCCTCGGGATTTATGGCTGTCAACTTGAAGATGTAGACAGTTTTAAATACCTCGGGGCGAGGCTGCTGCCGAATGGCCAGAGTAGGGGTGAGATTGTCTCCCGAATATATGCTGCCCGACAAGTTTTGTCAAACCTTCGGAAATGCCTATGGATCCGACGTGACCTCTCTATCGCCACTAAGATTCGCGTGTACAGTGCATCTGTCCGGTCTGTCCTGCTCCTCGGTTGTGAGTGCTGGGCTTTGCGCGTGGAGGACGAGAGAAAACTGGAGGTATTTGACCACCAATGCTTAAGGGCCATCCTCCGAGTGAAGTTCACCGACTTCGTTTCAAATGAGACAGTCCGCGCTCGCTGCGACAATATCGCAAGGATAATTCAGGCCATCCAAGGAAGACGACTGAGGTGGTTCGGGCATGTTCTTCGTCGTCCACTTTAGGAGCTCAGTGTTACTGTCCTCAATCCGGCACCGTTACCCCATTGGAGGCGTCGAAGAGGAGGTCAGTTCAAAATCTGGCTCGACCCAGTTCTTGGACCTTCGGTATTCGGTCTACGTCTTTGGCGAAGGGAATGTGTTGAGCTGTCCTGGTCTGCTGCCGCGTTTCGTCACTCGTGGAGAGGTACAGTTCGTGACATCATCGAGGCCGGCTAGATCAGGCATGATCGCAGCCGTATCAAGTACAAGTAAGTAGTACCAGAGCCAGCTAGGTAATAGAAGAGGTGTGGTTTATGCTGCGTAAGTCCGCCTCACTGTTCGGTAATTCACACGCAAGTCACCAGTTCTGCGTCAACTTTGCGGAGCAGTGGTGATCGCCGTCACTTGAGACGACTAAGCTGTCGGATTGCACTATTCTGATGCATCTGGGACGTGGCGTGTGCACCAGTACGCCCATTGCAGGTCATATACGTTGCCATTCTTGCCGTTCAGGCGATAATGACGACCTCATGGCAGTTTCTGCGCTGACGGCCACCTCCGGTCAGATCAGATTTATCAAGGGAAAGGTAGGCGAGCGCCTTTGAACTCCCTGTTGGCTACAATAACATCGTAAAAAACAATGTGTAAGGCAAGTGTCAAGGAAAATTAGGTAAGTAATTACATACAACAAGCATTGGTTACTGGTATAAGTTTGTCTGTGAATGCCTTCTATGTCAAAATTGTACAATAACCAGTACGCGGTACTGAATGGGCCAAGTAATACCGAAGCGAGCGCATATGCTTTGGTCAGGAGATAACGCAAAAGGTCGAAAAGTAATGCTATTTAAATATAGGAAGTAGCGTTACTTTTTGACGTTCGTGATTTCGACTTTGTATTGGCATCGGAACACACTGGGGTGTAGGGAGAATGAAGTGAGCAGACGTGTGAATTCTTATATCTAACTTCCCAATTCGACAGAAACTGCTGGAATTAAGGCCTGACTGCTAGCTTATTTGGGGATTAGTAAAGTGGCCTTCGGCGAAGGTTTGATGCCAAGGTCATTGCTTTTTTGCGTCGGACGAACGTATGGCTGCTGGTCTCGCTACGGCAGTACTTTTGGTTTTGAATAGGCTCATTTCTGGTAGATCGGTCGCAATCCGCTGACCTGTTAAATGTCGCTCAACATGCAAAAGGTTTCACAAGCTACCGTCCTTTGTAGTCCTGTTCACCGAATCTGGGTTTAACCACTTTTTTAACAACCGCACTCTCCACTTCTATTTAACAAGGACGGATACAAATGAAAAGGTTAGTCCCAGGTATTAGTTGGGAGGGAGACGCGATCGCCGCAATAGACTTTTTATTCGTCTCGCACTTCGGATATCCACCCCATCATCCTTATCCTTGGCTGTCCTTGCTGACGAGTTCGAGTGAGAATCCGAAACGTCAGACAAATAAAATTCTGCCTCTAGCGATCGCGTCCGCTCTTTCTCGACAAGGGCGAATTGCGTTGGTAAGAGTATTCTCTTGCCAAACAGCAAAAACAAGCTGTGACCTCACTTTTAACCCTCACAGGCATTAAAGTTGCCGCTGCCTCAGTTCCGTTTTTGCAGTCTGTCAAGCTGCCCGGTTATACAGTACCTCCGGTTGCGTTCATTCTACATGCATTCACATGTTTTTCTTCTTTTAGGATTCATGCTCTCTGTGGAGGCAGTTCGACGGCCAGATATATTTCAAGTGGCTTCTCTAGCCTTTTCACTTCTTGGGCGGCCGAACCCAGTGCTCAACGTAAATGTAAGTTAAGCTCCCCTTCTCGTTTACTTGTACTTATCGCTGAAGACTGTGCGTCGTCAGACTTTGGATACGCGGGTCCGCAGGTCCCAGCTTCGAATATCTCCAGCCCGTTCCCGATTAAGTAGTCCAGCTCACATGCTATTCGCCCGCACCACTGGACTAGGGCTGCGGAGCACGTCGATTCCCGCGAACTCCGTAATATAGATCACATTACTGCACCCAGACATACTTTCATAAGGTTTCTCGGGAATTATAAGTACAGGCGAGTCCTCAACAGCTGCTCGAGGTTATCTCCTCCGGAATTTTGGGTCAACGTAAATGTAAGTTAAGCTCCCCTTATCGTTTACTTGTACTTACTGATGACGATTGTGCGCCGTCAGACTTTGAGTAGCCGGGTTCAGAAATGTTTGCACACCCCTGATGATAATTCGACCGTCGCATTCGACGATGTCCACCGTGTGCTCCACAGCAAAGGGAAGCAGGCACAGTGACTTGCGCGTGCATTAGTCTATGGTGAGTGTAGATTTGGGCAGAATCTACTTCACTCTCTCCTCACTAGGGTCCGGTGTCAAGACAGAGTCAAGAAGACCAACGGCGGAGATGACGAAGGTGGATGGTGCGACTGAACTCGCACCTTGGCGCTCCATTCCACACTCCCCCGTCCGCAACAAACTCTTGATCAGGATTTCGACTAGCAACAACAGCAGCACCACAAGGGGTCTCAAGGACATGGATGACTAGGCAGCAATGCTCACGACCTGTATAACCAGCGGGAGCGCAAGCGTGTACTGGCCAGCCCTCATGACCGGTCTGGTTCAAGACAGACCTCGATGCCTCAAGGTCTTTCAGCCCTCGCAGCGAGCCGTCCCAGACGAGCTGACCTGAGGTCACACGACCAACAGCTCGGGCATACCTGCGTCCGCACAGTCGCAACTGCCCATGCGGCCACTTGAACGCGCCACCCCCTGCAACCAGCAAAACAAGCCACAGGGACACCACCCCTCGGCAAATGCAACACACACTGACTGGACACCACTTGAACTTTGCCCACGAGCCTACAAAAGCGGCCGCCACCACCGTCTCAGGGACTCTCAGGCCTGACTAGACGCAGTCAACACCAGCCCTGGCTTTGCCAGTGGCCACTTTCGCCTGAGAGGACAACTGCGGGCTCTGTGCACAGTAAACCCCGCAAACTGCTCCCATCTGTCGTCTCCCTTCAAACATGGAATTTGGTCTGACGATTGTAGCTCACAGACTACACTTACTCTGGCCGCTTGGTCACTACAGGTTCATGTCTGCCCTTTAGCGTTTTTCCTTCTGTCTTTCTCCCTTCAAATATGGGATCTGATCCAACGACTGTAGCTCACATGCTGCACACACTTGTACCGCAACAAGCGCATCTACCGCCAGACAACCAGGTACAGGAAAACTGTCAGCGCACACCAGGCTACGAGGGCCATGGTTTGCTGATCGTGGCATAGCAAACGCTCACAGAAGGGTGACACGTTGGCCTGCATTTGCCTGGGCCATCACTCTTTAAGGGCTGGATAACCAGTCAGTCAGTCAGTGACTGAAGGGTAATACCCAGTAGATAACACACACACTCTTCACATGCGTGAGAGTACCACAACTACTACTGGTCGATGTACCATATTCCTGGCACGAGTTCTAACTAAAAGACCAGACGCATGGTTCGCCGATTCTGCGTTGATGCAGGGTGCATCCGCAGGGGATGTTGATCATCATTGGATCCCTTATCGTTCCACAGAAACTGATATTGCCAATAGAAGCGAAGAGACGAGTCCCAGGAAGTAGTCTTGAAGAAGGCGACACGATCGCTGGGACAAGAGCTTTATTAGCCTGGCGTTTCGAATTCCTGCTCGAACCCATCCTCAGAGACAAAAAGCAGATAAGGATACTTCATGCATAAGGGGCTGCAGTATTTTCAGGATGCAGTCGCCATGCTACCGCATACCTATGAATATTCACAGCTCCCCCCTTCATCAGGGATCGTTGCACGTGGCGGGATGGCCGACATTCGCTACGTTAATTGCTTCAATTTCATCACGTGCGTTGGATGTCGGTGTGATCATTGCTCGACCATCTGACGCGTTGACCCGGGTGTTGGGAAGAGTGTTCACCAGTGCGCTCCCCGCGTGGCCAATTACTCCGTCTAGACGAAGTCACAGCACCGAGAATGGGAGGGGGAGTTCATTGCACTTGTTAGTGGACTGGGGGACAGTAAACCATGATTCAAGTAGCTCCCGGCTCATGCGGTTGTCACTTCTTGCGAGAATTTCAGCCTCGTCAAATTTATATTCGGATGGTCAATATATCAGCATATACTACTGACTGTCTACTGACAGACCGTGCGATTATTCCATCTAGGCTGACAGATTTTGACTCATCTCTCTCATATCAAGTGATGGACCGAGTCTGCAACGGTTTGTTCTGGTGCCTTTGAGCCCAACGTCTTTAGTGGAAAACTTGAGTATTTTTTGCAGGCTTGCTAAATACGTCTTCGTATATCCGTTGCCATTGTCTCGAATCCCTCACGATAGGCTTTCTGTTTGCTTTCGCACAGCCAGCTGCTGGATGATCTTAAAACACTTTCCAGCTATTAGTGTCGAAGTCACCAGGTCCTTGAAATACGTTTTTTCTACTCTGGGACATTTGCCTTTCCTTGTAGGCATCACCAATCCCCTCGTGGCAGTCCCTTACTGACGCAATGACTGAGTCCGCTCTCCTTCGTATGGCACCTAGGAAGCCTCAACTCGCCGAGTCTGGCCGGTAAGCCTCGGTCATTAATTGCAGTTTACTATTTTTCAGCCTGATTACCGCCAACTGCATGCTCCAGACTTGTGAGTTGTCACGTTTCGTGGTTGCAGCTTGGAAATAATGTACATGTTCCAGCCTAAGGCCTGCATCCAGGCGTGAGAAAGACCGAGACATCTCAATCCACTCCAGCACCAGATGGTGTACCGCAATGATCAGGACCTATTATTGCTCCACCACTGTGAGGGTTCTGGTCCACAACAATCTTTCCTAAGTCTTTGGTATTCGATCTGACAAGGTTATATCCTGTCACCCATTCTGTTCAACTGCGCCATTGAGTGGATTCTCGGAGGAGCCCACACGAAGGTGACGGTGTTGAGTATGCACCTGGGCACCGGCTGACGGATCTCGTCTATGCGGATGATATTGCCTTACTAGCTTCAAGTTTAGGTGATCTGCAGTCTATGGTGCCACGGGTGAACGAGGTCGCTGAATCTATTGGTTTATCCATAGACCCTGGGGAGACCAAGGTGTTTTCAAGCTGCATCTCTGACCAGGAGAAGGCACCCCTCGGGATTAGTGGCTGTCAACTTGAAGGAGTAGGCAGTTTTAAAGACCTCGAGGCGAGGCCGATACCGAATGGCCAGAGTAGGGATGGCATTGTCTTCCGGATAGATGTTGCCCGACAAGTTTCTCAAGCCGTAGAAAGTGCATATGAATCCGACGCGACCTCTCCATCATCACCAAGATTCGTGTGTACCGCGCATCTGTCCAGTCTATCCTTTATCGTGGTTGTGAATGCTGGGCTGTGCGCTCAGAGGACGAGCGAAAACTGGAAGTATTTAGCGACCACTGGTTGAGGACCATCCTCCGAGTGAAGTACGCTGTCTTCGTCTCCAATGAGAGAGTCCGCCTTCGCTGTGACAACATCGCAAGGATAACGCTGGTCATCCAAGAAAGACGATTGGAGTGGTTTCGGCACGTTCTTCGTCGTCCACTTCAGGAGCTCAGTGTTATTGCCCTCGATCCGGCACCGCTACCCCATTGTAGGCGTCGAAGAGGGGGTCAACTCAAAAGCTGGCTCGACACAGCTCGTAATGACATGGAGGTGGTTCATGGACCTTCGGTATTCGGTCTCCGTCGTTGGCCAGAAAATTTGAGTTAACTGTCCAGGTCTGCTGTCGCGTATCGTCGCGCATGGAGAGGTACAGTTCGGAACATCATTGAGGTTGGCTAAATCAGGCATGATCGCAGCCCCACCAAGTACATGTATTCCACCGCGGTTTTACTTCCCCTACACTGTTTTGCATTCAACAGAGATCACGCCTTTTGCTTAAAGGACTCCCTAGGGGAGGGGGAGGAGTGGTGGTAGTCAAGGACGTTCTGCGTAGCACCATTACTGGCTTCTCCTCCAGGCTCAGTTTATTCTTCCGGTACGGCTGGAAGTGAACATGGACATGGTAGCGGGCCTGGCGCACATAATACAACGTGCTAGACTTTACATGCTTGGATCACTAATTGAGCAGACCCATTACACTCTGACTTCAAGTTCCCAGAAGTAAGCTATCCTGCTGACTGGCGTCTCTATATGCCACGACTCTAGGACGTGGCTTAAAGTGCCTCAGGTTTATTATACAAATGGTTCGATCACTTCCCTCCCTTACTTACGGCATGACTGGTTTTAACTTAGTTTCTCAAGCAAATTCTGCGTAACTTCGTCGCGTAACCGCTGACCGCCAACGGTAGCTGTTACCAGGCCGTGGCCTCTCTGCCGGGTCCAGCCTCTGGAACCTCACTTGAGTGAAGAAGATGAAGAGTCGAGCACCGGAACACTGTGTTTATTGTCCTGAGCGTTCAGACTTGAATTCTGGCAACAAACTTTCTTCACTTTTGCGGGAGAGACCTATGAACAAATCAAGGGAACTCCAATGGGCTCACCCGTCTCCGGTTTAATGGCAGAACTAATCCTACAGGCGTTATAAAAGATTGCCTTCATCCAAAATGAATCGGTGTTTTGACGCCGTTACGTACAGGACACGTTGGTAATCGGGAAGAAGGATATACTGCAACATTTCCACAGCCTTCTCAACGCAGTCCTCCCTGATATTAAATTCACGAGGGAAAAAGAACAGGAACGGCAGTTGCCCTTCCTGGATGTGCATGTCAGACGAAAACTGAACGTTGAATTTGAAACGATGGTTTATAGGAAGGCAACGAACACCACACAGCTTCTCAGTTTTCACAGCAACCATCCGGTGGCTCACAAACGAATCTGTGTGAAGACGCTCTTCAAAAGGATCCAAACTCATTGCAGCGAACCGGAGGACAGACCACTTAAGGCCCGTTACCTGCGCGACCAGTTTGTGCAAAATGGCTACCCGAGGGCATTCATAAGTCGCTGTCTACGCGGTCGTCATCGGAGAACTCGAACATCAACGCCACCAACGATATGGCATTCTCTGCCATACATCAAGGGTGTTTCAGAAGCGACTGAGCGCATCGTTGCGGAGCTAGGTTTTGGAATTGCACACCGCCCCACAGCCGCTATGCGCAATAGGGTCATGAAAATCAAAGACCGGTTAAAGCCTGATGAGCAATCTGGAGTAGTGTATCGCATTTCGTGTCAAAATTGTTCTCGTAATTACAGAGGACAGACTGGGCGCATGCTCGGATCGCGCATACACGAACATGAGCTGGCTGTTCGACGAGGCGAGGTACTATCACAAGTGGCCGCCGACACCTACGAAATGGGTCACGAGTTCAACTTCGCAGCCACCAAAATAGTCGCCCACGCCGGAAACAAAACAGGCCGAGAATTGAATGAAGCATGGACCTCGGATGAGGACTCAGTCAGTCGACTTATCGATCTGCGCCGGTGTACAGAGCCCTGTGCAGTCACCTCCAGTCTTGCGCCGTCGGTCGATGATTGGCCTGCATGCCTTATAACTGTCGCTTGTTCTGCTGTTGCCGCTACCTCTGACGGTGGATTCCTGTACGAGTCTGAAAGCTCACTTACTTACTTACTTGTACTTGTACTTAATACGGCTGCGATCATGCCTGATCTAGCCGGCCTCGATGATGTCCCGGATTGTACCTCTCCACGCGTGACGATCCGCGGCCGCAGATCTAGACAGTTCAACCCATTCCCTTCGCCAACGACAGAGACCGAATACCGAAGGTCCAAGAACCACCTCCATGTCTTGACGGACAGTGTCGAGCCAGGTTTTGAACTGACCCCCTCTTCGACGCCTCCAATTGTGCAACGGTGCCGGATCGAGGGCAGTAACACTGAGCTCCTGAGGTGGACGACGAAGAACATGCCCGAACCACCTCAGTCGTCTTTCTTGGATGGCCTGAGTTATCCTCGCGATGTTGTCGCAGCGAGCGCGGACTATCTCATT
>CACRXP010000275.1:526099-545330 GCA_902702965.1 Spirometra erinaceieuropaei | reverse complement strand
ATAATCTAACATTTTAGACAACAACCACGCTCTCCGCAATTGGCCTCCAATGCATTTTCATCCCGGCCAACAGTCCCGACCTCAATCCTATCGAAAATCTTTTTGGAATAGTCAAAAGAAATTGGCACAAAGCTAAGAAAACTCTTTCAATGCAGGAAAAATTGGATTTCATACTCAATAATTACATTTTACAATCCACCATAGATAACCTTGTCATGTCTATGTCGGACAGACTTTCTGCTGTTATTGATTCGAATGGACAATCTACAAAGTACTAATTTTTTGTATCTGTTTCTGTCCTTAATTATTTTTGACCTTTTATGCGCCCTCCTCCTTTATAAGTCCTCATACGTAGCCTTTATTAACTTGGTTGTAATATAGGCGTTTCTCGAAAATGTGACTTTTGTCGAAAATTATTTATTTTTATCTCAGTAAATAATATTTTCTTAACCAAACTTTGCTTTATTTCTTTGGCACATCGTTTATTTTCCGCTATCAGACTTTGGGAGCCGTAGTCTTTACCGATTTTGCGTTAAAGGCGTTAACCTGTGTTAATTCATGACATTTCATGAGTTAGCACAGGTACTGTAAGTGCATGATACTGGTGCTGTCCTTACAGTACTGACAGCTCCAAGCGTAAACATATGGCCAGGATGGAGACTGCCACTGACCGAAATTAGAACCGTATGTGGTCAGGCGCTGAACACTGTGGTAGAAAAAAAGAGCATTTCAGATAGCGGGTATGTGGCAGATCAGTGATTCATATACCCTCGCACGTCTGTTGCGCGTTCAGTACGCCTGCCGTGGCAGTGGTTTACCACGGTTTAGTGTGCCGAATCCATCGGTTATAGCAGTTTTCCAGTCTCGTTGATGTGCGTTTTTCAGTTGGGTAGTACCGATTTGGGTGTACTAACTCTCCTTCTGCTCATAGTGTTGGTAATTTTTTCGCTTGGACTCAGAGGTCAGTCAGCACTCAGCCAATAAGTAATGTGCGTCGGAACTTAGGCTACGTTAGCCGAACCGCTTCGATGTCCTTTCATCCTAGATTTTCACGTTACGGAGAGCACCCGTAGGCAAGAATGAGCCAACTCTAAGTTGGGAACTCGATAATGCGCGCCACCTGATTGGGAAACACCATTACCCAATCAGAAGCCAGCAAGGAGTCATCGATCCAGTGGACATACTCAGACGGCCAATCAGGGGTTGGGCGACTATTCTGGGAGCTCGGATGCGCCTCACACGTGTGCATCCGGCCAACACATGTGCGCCGAAGCATGCATAAGAAAGGCAATAAAAGAAGCTAATAGGTAAGCGGAAGGCTTGGCTCGTGCTTACGCTGCATGAGGGCTTATATTCTAAACCGACTTGACCTTCTGTTTGGGGATACAGCAGACAACTTAGGTGAGGCTGCAAAAGTGGCCAATAGGAAGCATACTATTAAGATCTCCGGTAGGAGTGACTTATAGGACTCCTAAACCAAGACAGGGGAATAGGAGCCACCTGCAATACGGCCGGCTCTGAGCCAACTTCCAGTGAAATTAAGGTTAGGGTTAGGTTACGGTTTAGGTTTAAAGCTAGATTTGGAGTTGACGGTGACGCAAGACAGGGTCGGGTTCAAGATTAAGGTAGGTGCTATTTTTAACTGCGGAGTGAAGGTCTAGGGTAGGATTGGGGTCAATATGAGGGCAACGGTTTAGTTTTATATTAGGGTTATTTTTAGAGCTAGGCAATGGAGATATTTTACTCTTGCCGGAATTATGCTCGGATCCATCTCTATTAATTGTGCGGGACGTACCTATTCCCATATCCTGCTTAGGGGGCCACATAAGTCAGTCCTAACAGGTCTCCTATCCACTTATATATTTTTTGTGACCATCCAGATTGTGAATTAAACTTACAAGACAATTGCTGTTTTGCTTTTCGGTGCCTGTATGCATGCGATCAAGTTTAGTAATAAAATGCAAAAAAATTGACTATGCTCATTTCTTCGAAAATGTGGTCTTATATGTCGGTCCTCGAAGAAGGAGATTACAAAAAGTTTTCTAACACCTGTTTGTCTTGAAATACGACTTGTGTTCACTTCTTCCTAAGGTTTGCTTTGGGAAGAATACACTCAATCCATTATGTCCCCCGAAAAAAAACATTCTCAGGCTTAAACAAAGTTATTCTGCACAAATGGAATTCAATGCATACATTACGAACGGCTTCGGTAAGTCTGGAGGACAGAATTAATAGCAGGCCCCTGTAGTCAGGTCATTTTGAATTTACCAGTCCAGAGTGACTCCTCTCCAGATATGTTGGAGCTCTGTGTCGATTTCATGACGGTGTCTGAAATCCAGTTTTGACAACTTCACTTTGATTACCTCTAAATACAATTTTGTTGAGAACAGTTGCAGTCCGTTGTTTCCCCAGTTTGTTCAGATTTCTGAATGCAGAATAACACATCCGCAGTGCGTTGTTTGGGAGCTTACTGCAGGAATTACACGCAGAGGATTGAAGTCCTCGGAGGCCACGATTGATTTTTAAGATCAAAATCGTCCATTCTGGTACTTTTAAAATCGAAACAGTTGATCCACTGCGCTGACGCGAGTGTTGTTGATGACGAATCGGGATTCTACATGTTTAACGGGGGTGCCCCTTGGTGCATAGCATTTATTTCCTTGGTGTTCTTAATTAACCTGAAGTTGCCATATCTGGGGGCGAGGGGGCCCAGGCTTCGGTACATGTTCGTTTCAAATCTGCTGTGTATTGGGTCATTGACGAAGAGGTTGTATAGCTTATTCAGTTACCCCTAACCGGGGCATGTGGTAGATGTGTCGGATCAACGCATTTCGGATTCTGGTAGGTGTTATCGGATTGCTCACCATAACACATGTCAACATTTCGGGGTGCGGTGACAGACCCGGTTGCCGTCGGAGGTCGCACACACTGAGATCCCTGTCGCCCCCCATTTTTGTTGTTGGTCAAGAATCTGGTCATTTGCTTTGTGGACCAGGGGGTGTGGAGTAGAGCGCCAAGGTGCGGCCTCGACCGTGCCATCCTCCTGCGTTCTCCCCCACCTCCGGTCTTCTTGGCACCGGATCCAGGTAGGGGAGGGGGAGAGAGTGCGGTAGATACCGTGCAAGTCCACATTCACGTGCAAATCACTGAGCCTGTTTCACCTTGTTGTGGAGCTCATGGTGGACATCGTCGGCAACGACGGTCGAGCTGTCTTATAGCCTGATCATTGAGATTTTCGTGACAGCACGCATTAATTCGTAATTGATATTGAATCCAGTCGCTTTTTGCAATAGGCACATGTTATCGGTGCGAATTGAGCCTGATGTGGTTTAGTGCAAGTGTGTAACCGTTCTTTCCCCAGTTTGTCATGGTAAATGCTTTTCGGGCTGATCCGTTGTCTATGACGCTCGTCACACTACCGTTATGACGTTGCCTTAATATAAGAGCACTCAAATCTCATCATGATTTTCTGGCTTCCGTTCTAACTCGTAGTGCCGAGGCTTTGGTTAGATCACCGAAAGTGATTTGGGGGCTGACTCTCATTTCCTGTCGGTTGCTTCAAGAAGATTCCCCTGAGTCACTGGAAGTAGGCCTCACACCAGGTATATGGTCAAGAGGATGAAGACGCTGGAGACGAAGCTGAGTCAAGTAGCGACACAAAATAGCCAAAACTTATGTTTGGACTTTCGTTAGTAAATGTGTTCGGGGCACCGTAAAGCCGCCCGACTACAATACCAACATCGTTGAAGTCCTGTGGGACTCGTCCTTGTTTCAATTTCTTCATCAGCCGGGCTAGTTTATCCAAGACTGAGACAGTCTCCCTGGGGTTGAGGCGAGCTCGGGACCCTTCCACTATACAACTATCGCAATGCCCGGATGGTGATTGGTAGGTGTGCCAGCTGACCACGGTTAGCGGTGATTTACACTTAGAGGAATTAAGTAATGATCTCCTCGCAGACTGTGGAAGAAGGTGTGATTGCTGGGAGAAGATTTTCATCGCCTGATGCTTCGAGTTCTTCCTCGAACCCATCGCTAGAAACAGCCAGTGATAAGGATGATGGACTTACAAAAGAAATTAAAAGTTGGCATACCGGCCAGCAGGCGGAATCGCACCAAGTGAGATCATTGACGATGGATTCAGAGGCTGTTAGGTATGATATATATGCGCGAATTCGGCTGGCTACGGAATTAAGTACCCTCTCATACTACAACATGGTCTTGCGTCAAATTTCAGGGGTGTTTCTTCCTGCGGCCTAGGTTTGCATTTAACCTTAACCCTAACCCTATCGGTTATTCTCCTAACCCTTGGCCTAACTCTAACCTCGACATTAGCCCTAACCAAAACTCTCCTAGCTTCAACCATAACCCTAACGCTAACTCTTACTACAACTCCTACTCAATTCCCTAGAATATAAGGCAAGTTCATATATAATAAGTAGAGGCACCTATAACAGTGCCCTGTCAAGAATTCTCCCGACCAAGCAATCAACTACTGTGCTTCATTATCGCCCATGAATAAAACAATGGGTCAAATCCCATCTCCTGATTAGTAGATCAGTACGTCTAAGTAAGCCCTCACCCTAGCTCAAAACCCCCCGCCCGGTCTTTTTATTTCCATCAAACCTGGCAGTAAATACATCTGCTACAATTCAGCATTCATATGTGGGCTGGTCTGACACTAATTTCAGTTCGAATCTTACACTGAATCTCCCAAAATATGTGATAGATTTTAGCGCCTACCT
Organism: Spirometra erinaceieuropaei; assembly: GCA_902702965.1. Taxonomy (NCBI): domain Eukaryota; kingdom Metazoa; phylum Platyhelminthes; class Cestoda; order Diphyllobothriidea; family Diphyllobothriidae; genus Spirometra; species Spirometra erinaceieuropaei. The sequence goes on along the minus strand of CACRXP010000275.1, from coordinate 540,588 downwards.
TTAAATATGACCATACTTTATTGTAAGCAGAGGTAGGAAAGTTTTCGACAAAAAGTACTTCAAAAAACTATACGACGATGGTTTAAAATTATTCGGGAAGGTGTCCCCTGACTCAGGAACTAAGCTTTCATTCCAAATACATTTATAATATGCTTATTTTAAAAAGAATAATTTAGCAGTAGGATTGACGAATCTTAGCACCAAAAAGGTAGAGTGGTCTTGAGAGAACACATGACATACAGACTGGACAACTTAAAAATGAGTAAAAAAAGCCTTGGCATCCTCTCAGAATACACACACCTTGGCGAACGCTCCAAGACTGGAATATATTTTTCTCTCAGTTAAAAAGTGCAAAGATAATGTAGAGGAGGAAAATTTGATTTAAAGAAACATTAAAAATCAGCGGAAACCACGCTTGACTCATGTAGATATTTCTCCTCCAGCGTGGTTTGTGCAAGTTGTATTGAAATGCCCGAAAGCGAAAAAAAACAGAACACTACCATATACGAACTTAATTAGGATTCTACATAATACCGACTACTATTGCAGTGCAACTCTGAAAGATCACTTAGAGATTTTGCCAAGTGGTTTATAAGATGCGGCGTCCACCATCGCACGGAAACCTCGAGACATTGTTGGACGAATTCGTTTGCTTGAAGCTAACTTTACTGAAACTGAGTTCGAGTCGGAAGAAAACCATACCGTCTGTCCTCGCGGCAGTCAAACCAGGCAAAAATAATTAATCTTCAGCTCAACCTACCTTGCCCTTCGCTCCGGCACAGACATGCACGCCCTCACGTAGGTTATTGAAATAACGTCGGCAGCGCTGAAGGGATACCAGCGGCAATTCAACTTCCACGAGTTTCAGCGGCTGCTGTGGTCGTCGTGACCTCCGAGGTGTTTGGTGAGGGTAGAAGGGGTTCACAAAGAAGTCCGCCAGACCGGAACCATAAATGAGATCAAAGAAGCTGTTGTCATGAGCCGAATCCGCAGACATGTCACCCCAACCAGCCGCGTAGCACGTGAGCCCTTCCGGTAGGCTCAAGTTCTTGTCGGGCACGCAGATGGCGCTCACAGTGTCCTCTGGTAGTAAATAAAACGAATCCTGTCAAATGGGGTTCAGGCAGTTAGCAGAGCATAGGCAGAACGTTATTACCGACAAAGACAAGGGAGAATGAAATGGCCATTTCTGGCTTATTAGCCATCGTTAGCCCACCCGAGGTGTGGAACACCTGGTGCCCGAACTCGCGCCCAGTTAGTTAGAGGTCCAACGCCTCTAACCACTGAGCTACGGGCTCGTAGTCCTGTCGGTTGCGATCGGGAATATACGGTGGTAGGGGGGGCGCTCACCGATCGTTCATACGGAACTCACTCATTCCGTTGTGCCTTACGGGCTCTCTCTCGAGCCCAACCAGCAGCCGCACAGCGGCGCACGATATAGGCGGAATGGTGTTGCCGACAAAGACAAGAGAGACTGGAATGGCCATTTCAGGCTTATAAGACATCTTCACCCGGCGTGTGACTCCGGTTTCGAGGTAGCGTGGGAAAGTGGCTGGTGCCGCATGGGTGCCGTTTCTGATATACGAGGGCAGCTGGCAGGAGGTTGGTCTTTAGCAGTTACTTTTCACGCTACAATGTTGTCCATGCGGTGCAGGCAAGCTTTTGCCTCGTGTACACCGTGAAATTTTACCCCGAAAGCTATGCTCACATCGACTCAACTGCGCTTGTGACCTATAAGTGTGCATGCTGTTCGTTTTTGTACTACGTACGTCGCTTTATATATGATAGCAGTCTTAATAATTGACGAGGACACAGACAGGGGCGAGTGCGGCTTCCTCACATGCATGTTATCACTTCAAAACGACTAGACTGATGGTAACGTGAGCAAAACAGGTGTGGAGGAGACTGAAACTGGGCCGCCATTTTAATTCTAAAAACGCCAAAACCGTTGCGCAAGTCGGTACCTAAAAGTCCACGAGTAGCTTGAAGCGATACTTTGGTCTTTCAACAGAAGTACATGGCCGACTGCTACGTTGACATTAAAAATGCGGGTTGAAAGACGGCGGCTAATAAGCCGTACATGGCTATTCCAGTCTCCCTTGCTTTTGATGACACTCTGCTTTTGTCTGCGACTCCGTAACTAGGCAGGTGTACTGCCGAAAAAGAAAAAACATGACGCCTTCTTGACTATAAAGTCCTTCCAGCTTTTGCACTTTATTTTGCAGCGAAAATATTCTACGGACTCAGTAAGTGTTGTAGATGAAGACTCCAACACTCTACAGACCTTTCCTACTGCACTTGTTGTCAACAACCAGCCCTGCTCCAAACGCGGGGCAGGATAATCGGGTGTTCGGGTCTGGAGATTTTGGCCTTCAGGAGCTAAATCAAACGTTTCGCGGTTGGCTGTGGGCTCAACGTTCATGGGATTCCGGTCGGGATTGTTACATACCCTCCATCCGATTGCCAGGGAGGCGCTCTATTACTAGTCCTCGAAGTCGATCGAGTAGCAACAAATGGCGGGGAGAGATGGACTACTAACAATGGCAAGGAAGACTGAAATGCACATTTCGTGTTTCTAGCGCTAATTAGTAAATAGTGCTCAGCATCAGTTTGCAGGCGTGAGAAGTGAATCTGACTTGGTTGATTACGGAGTACTTAAAAGTTAATCACTCTAACCCCCAGCTAAGGGCCGCTCTAACGTTGACTAAGATGGAGAATACCTAACCGAATTGAAGCCACTTCTAGGCTACGTTAACTTGGATGACTAAATGCGTGACAGTACTCGCAGACGACAAAGGCTGTGAGGGCACTAAGCGGAGTAGTAGAGTAGACTGCATAACTTAAAGCATGAAATATCGGGAAGAGGAGCAAGGAAAGATGTGGCATGCATGACGGCAAGCCTCACGGAATTCCGCATCTTCAGCCAGCTTGAGCAGGGCTACGTCGAAACCGTCCTCTGAGAAGCCGCGTCGGTAGTCTGGATGGATGATTGCAGTCTGGACGACGTGATCGCGTTGACTCCTTTCCACCTCTGCCCGGCTGTGATCTCCCAGACGGGCCCGAACTGTTATGTCAGCGGCGTCCTCGATGCTGAAGGGCTGACCAATGGGAAGTTCCTTGTGTGGAACCAGCTCGGTGAGACAGTGTGCCGCGGTGACAATCCAGCCTGGGGCGATCAGAGTGCCGCCACAGAAGGGCGCTTCAATGTACCTGCGTCGACTGTAGTGGGCTCTCAGTCCAGCAGTTCGTGTGCCAGCGTAAAGACCGACCTTTCAAATCGCATTCAACAGAAGAGAGTGACACAAGTCAAGCGTTGAAGTTAGTGTTTGCTGATCAAAAAGATTGGGTTTGAGTTCCAGGTTAGCCTAACCTGGGTTTGGGTCTGGCTGCCAGGAGCCAGCTAGTCATCCAAAATAACTACCTCATTCGCATCTTTCTTGTCGGCACTTATTCTAAATAATTACGGGTTTTTATTTGACCGCTTGTGAGGACACTGACCTGAGTCCCTAGGCACACCGGGATAGGTATGCTCCAAAAAGCTATCAGCGAAAGACACTTCCACGATAGATTATGTACATAGACATACTACTGTAGAACACCTTTAATAACGTTAATGTTTTTAACACTTGGACCAATGCGTTTATCTGTCTGGTCTCGAAAACTTTTCCAATCTGAAGAAACGCTATGGCTGTTTGATGTTTCCATTGTCAAATTTTTGATATAGTTGGCTTCCTTGTAACAAATAGGGAATTCAAAGGTTCAACGCCTATATTTCCCCCAAATAAACTGAAATTGAAATTAAATATTTTGGAGGTAGTAAGTTCTTTGGGAAAAGTAAGAACTTTAGTAGTGAAGTTCCGACGTCGGTTCCCCGAGTGGACGTCAGGCTTGAGTAAATGTACAGAAAGCGGTCAAAATTTCAAGCCTACTCAAAAATCAATGTCTCTCCGGCCATTCTGCCAGAAGGCGTCCGCCGCACACGTTATTGTGTCTCTATTGGTCCTCTACTCGTCCACTTTTACACGATATATTTATACAAGGCGTCTAACTCAATGTGCCGATTAATGTGTGACTCATCCGAGTGCAGGGTTTCAAGAAATTCTCGATCACTTTGGTAAGGCAGACGCCGACGATGCGAGTCTTGTTCAATGCAGAAGTATGCCCGGTATGTAATGAGTGCATGGTCATTTGAGATAGGTGGTCTCGCCTATTAACAGCTTACTGATTTTTGTGCATGCGTGCATTTTTCTCAAAACGTGTGTCTTAGAGAGTTTGTTCATCGATGCACGAGACAACATGCGCCAAAAGAAGAGAAACTGGGTTGTTCCAATCAGACGTCCAAACCGACAACCTGAAGAACGCTACAGTACAGTTGGAGTGTGCCTGCACTCGTTGGCACACACCGGAGGAAGCAGTACGAGCCGGAGACTGCACTCAACTTGGATTATGCGCAACGAATGGGAGTCTGTACCTGTATACCTTTTAAATGTATCTATATAATTGTGGCCCTGCAGGAGTCGTGGGGGAGCTGCGCTGGACCAACAGATCAGGGGCCAGCTAAGGACACGATAAGCGTTATTCGGGCTGAGCGCCCATAACAAATGCCGTAAATGGGGCCCTGACGGCACAATTTCACGCCGCGCCAACCTCCTGCCTCCAATCAACTGGATGACCGACTCGGCTAGTGGGCCGGTGTCTTAGAAGGGGGAGAGAGAGAGAGAGTGAAGTCACCACTGGGGACTGCGTTCCCACGGCCGTGGCTCGTGAGGCCGCCAACTGACATGTTAATTCTGTCCTTTCGGGACTGACAGTCAGGCTGCAGTGGCTCCCTCTTAATGACACTCCCAATCGGTTGGGATCCGAGTGGCTCCGTTTCATGACGCTTTCGAAGGCTGGTTTTTATGCGCGGATCGGACGTGTGTGACGCGCGTAGATGGCTGTAGACCTTGCCAGCAGTTGCGTCCGATACCGTCTCCGGTGCTACGAACTGTTTCGACACTGGACTGGACGGATTAGGGTTAAGAGAGTAAGGCAGATGCAACCCAAGTCCAATGTCAATATAAACTGATCTACATCATTGCTCGCAGTGGTCAGACTGTCTTATAACTGTGGACTATGTAATGTGTGAAAATTGGTAGGACGAGTCTCAGTTAAATCTCGTCATTCTGCAGTGTAAAGGCGAACTTGAGACAATGGTGTACACATTACAGGTTTGGAAGGCTAACTAAGTGGTCTTTCGTGCCGGTACTTCCCGACATGGTTATCAAATTACCCAGTTTGCGGGATAAATTTAATTAGGCGGCGCCGCTCTACTGGTGTAAATGCACTGGCACGATGCAATCCCAGCGATTTGTCGGCAACGGTAGGGTAAAGGACCCCACTTAACTGTCAGTGGACTGCGGATCGTGTCATATGGGGTTTTGTCTGAGAATCAATTTTCAGGCCGTTGCAGACATCACACTGCCTACAAAGCTTACTTTCCACGATCTCAAATCATGGCTCAAACTCAGTTTTTTTGAAATCCACAGTCCACGGACATGTAAGTGGAGTCCCTCATCCTACGCCCTACCAAATTTGCTTTCTTTTCCATACGACTCTCCCTCGTCAAACCAAACACTGAGAAAGTCGTCAAAGTTTGTAAATCCACATGAAATTAAATCAAATAACTAATGACGTCTGAGGAAGTCCGATAAAGGCATTTGTAGCTTTTAACAGATTTGCTTACCTGCCAAGGCCAGCTGTGTGGAACTGCAGTCTTTCCACCGAGAATTTTGGTTTCGACAGCCCCGTCTACATTTCGAATGCCACAGGTGTCGCTCAGGTTCCTAAGAATATCCGAGGGTCCTGTCAAGAAAGTGGACAAAAGGAAACAATTTTTACGAGGCAGATGGTGCACGAAAACATGTGTTTACTTCCGCGAGTGACGAAGGAGGATCTGCTGTCGGCTACTTTAAGTCCTGCGTCTTTTGATATTTTCTATGTTTTATTAAAGAATTGTGTCAACAAGGGCAGTGTTCACAAGAATAGTCCCGTCTGTTTTATATACCTTCATTGGCCAGTGATATCGCAATCCCTGGCTGAAAGTCCGAGGCTTAACCCAAATGGAGCTCTTACCTCTCAGCTATGCGTTGACAGACTTTGTGGGATGTTTACGGGTAAGATCGCAGTTAGGGGTTGGTACTGTCGACGATCTGACCCTTACCGAACAAACTTGTTATCAGTAGGTGTGTTTCTACCGAGTTAGGCAGTTCGCCTGTTTCGGTCAGGTTGTTTGGCTTAGTGAGGGTTAGGGTTGAGCTTAGGATCAAGTTTAAGGGGTAGGGTTTGCGTTTTGGGTTAGGGTTAGCTTTTAGGGTTGAGGTTAGATGTAGGGCTTAGGGTTAAGGTTAGAGTTAGGTTTAAGGGTTAAGATTAGGGTTACGGTTTGGGGTTAGGATTAGGATTTTTGCGTTATGGTTATGGCTTTGTGGTTAGGTTTTATGGATAAGTTTCAGGGTTAGCTTTTAGGATTGAGGTCAGTGTTTAGGGTTGAGGTTAGGGTTTGGCTTTTAGGTCTAGGGTTAGGGCTGGGGTTTAAGGCTAGGATTAGGATTTTTGTGTTAGGGTTAGGGTTTTAGGGTTAATTGTAGGGTTAGGTTTATGGCTGGAGTTAGAGTTAGGTTTTAGGGTTAGGACTTAGGATTAAGGCTAGGGCTGGGGTTAAGGGTTAGTTTTAGGACTAAGGCTAGGGCTAGGGTTTGGGATTATAGGGTTAGGTTTTAGGGTCAAGGTTAGGCTATGTTTTAGGCCTGGTTTTTTTGTTAGAATTTTACACTTAGAGTTAGGGTTTTAGTGTTAAGTTAGCTTCACCATTCCGTGCTACGAGCTGCGATCTGACCTGTCTATGCGTGTGGTAGCCGCATACACCGACCTCTTCTGACTTCGGAAGATAATTAAGCATCTCATTTGTGCCCTAGGAATCTGAGGATACGATCCAAACAGGTAGTAGCACGATGATTGGCAGTCAGTAACAGGAAAGCCTTGATGATAAAAAGGAATCGTCTGTATGAGAAGGGGTCAAATCGAAAATGAACACTTATGGTACAAAATTGGGATAGTTAGTGTATATAAATACGTGTTCGCAATCTAAGATTTTTATATTTTAGTCTTGGCGTGGTATTGGGGCTCTAAGGGCCATGATTGTCCACCGAAGTCACATCGATCCTACTTTATTTAGGCCTTTTGCTGATTTCGTAAAACATTTTCCCGCCTTACCGACCTTTATAACATATAAGAAGAGCATTGTAGGAACTCACCGTCCACTTTGCATAGAGATGTATCCCTGCACTCCCTAGTCTCAGCAATATAGAGGAAGGGGCAACTTTTGGTTCGAAAGAGATCGGTTATCCTGTCTTCGTAGGATTCGTCTTTACACTTGCGGAAACGGAACTCCGTACAGTCCTTCACCGAACAGTTACCCCAGTCGGACCATTCTGTGTAGAGATCGTCCTTGTAGAGCAGAATGCGTCTTCGTAGAATCAGGGTGTTCCTATCGACGACATACTGCGTAAGGTATTTCTCCTCAGTCTGGGAAGCCTGCAGAAAGAAGGGGGGAGGATGTCAGAAGGGCAGCATGTCGACAAACCACTGGATCCTTGAGATCCCCCTCAGGTGTTTGCGCATCATCCTGAGTGTGCACTGCATAGGAACCGATGATAAGCTGTGCCAGCAGCAGCAGCACTAAGCCGAAGGAGATCCGAATTGGCCATCCCATTGTGCAGTCTACTGGTTTGGCGCCCGTGGACGCCTTATACATACCGAGTGCTGACTTTGATTGGCTCACTGCTAGCCCCCTGAACTCTGATTGGCTGGGCCTAGGAGTAAACCAGCCAGTGAGGGGAGAGTGTAGTTGTGCAGGCCAGCAGCACATTTGATGACGATGGTGACGTTTTGCGTAAGCGATATCTGGTTGTGTGCATGGTGCACAGGTGCGATGAACTTAAGTCAGTAAACAATGCAGCCGGTATTAAACCCCCGAATAACAGACCCACTTTAACGTTGCGGATGCTTGTTGGCTTAGACTCTCACGTGTGCATAGTGGTACGTGATACAGTGGCCAAACTATTACGGTTAGCTGTTTTTTACTGGTCAAAAGGACAACGTTTATGCTATGGGAGAACATATGCATTCTAGATCAGAAAAAGTTACGTCCAGTCGTCGTAGGGCTTTAAAGAGACAAAAATCTAGATACCATAGGAGCTGTTTGAGATGGTAGGCATGTGGTTGAATATTTATGGCTTTTCTTAGTGGCCAGGCACCGAGTGATGATCACAGGCGGGAGATAAGGCCTTGTATTGAGCGATAAGTCAGATTACTAAGACCATTCAGGAAATGCTACAAACTGCTGATAAAAGAACAAATTCTGACCCGTGGAAAAGCTGGTGAGCAAGTCACATTCAAACAGTCACTGTACTGCTTCAGGATACTCAGTGATCGGATATGATTTAAACTAACAAAAGCATTTTTTGTATCTCATTTCTAAAGTTCTGATGTTAAGTGTGGCCCTCAAAGAAAATGCCCTCTATCTTACAAGTACTTAAAATCTACCTCAATTATTTAGAGAAAACTGGAAATGACGTTGCTTCAGAAACTATAGTTACCTGGAGTTGAGAGTCCGCCCCCTGGCTTTTGTGAACACAGAACGGTAATAAAGGAAGCAACTTGTAGCTGTTCCCCAACGAAGCTCAAAGTCCTCAATAAGTGGCTGACAGGGTTACTTTGGAGCAATGAAATTGGTGACCATACATACTGTTGACAGATTTTTTAAGAGCAGATATCAACAGGTGTTGAAAGACGTTTGAATTACCTTTGAAAAACCTGATTGAATTGTGTTGTGCCCTTAAAGACTACTCGGCAGAGACAGATCAGATTGGCTGACGACTGTGGCAAGGATCTAGGGGAACTTAAATACTTAAGAGGACTCAGCGACTTCAGTCGACAACGCAACTTATGCAAAAGACTTCTCTGTGAAGCTCGTGCTTCTTATGAGCCGAGGCTTCTGGAGGACGCATCACAAAATCCAAGAGTGTTCTATGATCACATCAGAAGAATTTCTGTGAACCATGACCAACTCTCAAGTCCAGAAGACCAAAGCAACAAAACTGTTCGAACCACGAAACCCTCCCTCCAGCCAAGCTCTTTGTCATCAAGCCACTTACAGGCACAGTCTTGTTTTCGCCGCGGCTAATTTCGGTAGAATTAAAGAAGTTCGATCCTACCAAGCCACCTGAACCGGATGGGATTCCAAGGGTACTCCTAGGTCAAATGGTTGAGTAAATAGTCAAACCACTGCGTGTCATCTCCCGAAAATTTCCTTACGCTGGCAAACTCCCCGATATATGAAAATGAACATATGTTGCACCCATCCATAATGGAGGATCACGGCTATACCTCATCAGCCACCGGTCGGTCAGTCTGACATGCACCCGCTGAAGTTGGGGCAAAGGATAATTATATCCCTTGGCACGTCCTGGCGTCGAGTCAGTTCAGCTCAGCGTGGTTTCTGCAAAGGAGGTCCTGTCTTACAATCCCCCTTATATCGCTCGACCGTTGACCAAAAGCAGTGCATGAAGAACATCCAGTTAATGCTATTTACCTTGACCATAACAAGGTCTTTGACTGCGTTCCACAAAAGCACCCCATTTAAAAGATGTCCGCATTAAGGGTTAGAGGAGACCTTCTAAACTGGATTCGAAATTTCGTAATAGATCTTAGGCAAAAAGGTACTGCGGTAGGCTAATATCCAGAATGGGCGTCTACCAATAGTCCTATCAAACATAGATCAGAACTTCGGGTGTTTCGATTTATTGGCTATCTTATTAGCCTATTACAGCAAGTGAAGTCCGAAACAACGCTCCTCGCAGATGATCTCAAGCTCTGGAGGGTGGTAAAATATAAAGGAGACTCCCAGCTAGAGCAACAGGATAAATAATTCTGGAGACACGGAGCGAACTCTGGTACACGATAGTAAATGTCAACACATGCGTGGAAATACACGAAATATCAGTGATATTAAGAAGGAATGTACCTTCACGGTAGTTCCTCTTTAAAAGCCAACCACCGAATACCGTAAATGTGCAAGAGACTTCGGAGTATTTGTTAATGACGACAAAAGGGCAAAACCAGAGTGTCCCTAAGTCGCAGTGCGGGCAACGTCAAATATGATTGCGTTAGACAGACATTTTATGGACCTGGGTGCAGATATCTTCGATAAGGTATCTGTACGGCTGCCCCTAGAGTGTGCGGTACAGGTTTGGCAGCTAAGACTTCGAAAAGACATTGACATTTTTGAAGGCATGTTTCGACATGCACAAAGGTTATACTTGAACTCAAGTCTTGACATACGAACAGCTTCTGACCGCCCTAAACCCTTTCTTTCTCAATGGCAGACAAGACACAGTTGACCATATGCTAACGTTGTAGTTGCTGGGGGGACTTGGTCTTGATGTCGACGGGGAAAATATTTTCGAAATTGTACCGAAGACGAATCTTTGACGTCATTATTGCCAACTTATAAGGGAAATGTGCTACGCTAATCAACGTTCGTTCTTTTTTCCCAAAAAGTTATTTGACGGCAGAAATGTTTACCGACATATCCCGTACATACCACAAACGTGTGTCTGTGAAAGGCTAGCTAGAATTCCGCAGACACCCTCTTACAAATAACTAGTGCAACTACAACATGCTACTGTATTGATTTCAACAACACATTTTATTTGCATAAATCCACTGCAGCTGGAAACGTTGCACCTAAATGCAGTGAATGTGTTTGCAGGCTCTAAAACGGGCCTCGCGGTAGATGCGCTGGACCAACACGATGGTGCGACGTCACGCCAAGTTGCACGTTCGTGCCGTGCCAATTGGGAACTGAGTCTCGATCCTTTTCCTTGTTGTGTGAAATCCTGCCCGGTGAATGTTGTGAACCAGAGGGTGTGGTGGTAAGCCTAGGTACGTCGTGGCTGTCACTCCAACCAACCACAGAAGCCTTCCTTGGGTAATGGAAATCGTCAACTGGTTTTGTGCATTGTCTACACGCCTTACAAGGATCTGGGAAGCCAGCTGTTTAAATGTACTTAGAAATGATGAAATTTTATGGAATCGACGCAACCTTTATGGCGTGGAGTTACGAGACTGGTTCTCCAGCTCGTCGTCAAGCTTGTAATATGCGGCATTGGCCGCTTCCGTTTCCATTTACCCATGAGAAATTTTGATGCTAGGTCCAAAGCCCTATTCTTACCGATGCATGCCTTATCTAAGGAAATTGTCCACAGGACTTCACGGTCTTCTCTTATTAGAGAGAAGTCGGCAATGTGGATGTTTTTCCCCAACTTTGTGCCAATGTCCGGTGTGTAAACGTACACCTGGGATAGATGATCTTGTCTCTTCACCGCTAAATGGTGTTCGTGTATGCGGGTTGAGACAGACTTCTCGATATGGTCATAACAGACGGTATCAAAAGTGGTCCATCGGATTTTTCAGAAAACGTCTTTTCTGTCATCCCGGTCATTGTGGCGTGCAAGCTGTGTGAGCGGGTAGTTGGGTGCTAGCGTCCTGACGCCGTCTGATGCTTTTCAGCTGTCTTTTAACAAACTCGATGGCAAAAATATGCAATTCTGTATGCGCAAGCATTTCAATATCATAAAAGTTGGCGATCGCAAACATTTTTACACTGAAAAATACCCTTTTTCATGCGTGAAATTTGGGAAAGACGAAATTTGCTAAGCACTGAGTAAAAGAAATAATTGTTTGAGTATGTTTCCTACCACATGTATTTCGATTTGTAAAAACGTCGGAAAATACTGGTCGTAATTTACGGAGTGTGGTTTTCGCAAACCGTACAAAATACCCTAACTGATAGGCGGTATTCAGACATGACTGAAATATCTTGTGATTATGCCTACTGATAACCTGTATTACAATCCCATCTTGGTAATCCTTTGGAATGGAAAATACATTTCAGAATTTCGGCCAGCATCTCATTAGATAATCAGGATACTGTATTTTATCAATGTAATCTTGCCTACTCCCCCTTGAAAGTTCTGGCAGTAGAAATTTGCACTTGCAGTTTCAGTATATGAGCGATCAGTCAGCATGAAAGCATTCTCTGTAATGGACTCGATGAGGTGGTAGACACGAACGGCATCCGAATAATGTATGCTGTGGACATGGTTTGAGATCGTCCGTACGGTAGATTTTTTTCATCATATACGATGCTGGAAGATTTGAAAATCTACATGGTAAATAGGGCCAAAACAGCGGAACGCGGCACTTGTTACGAGGAACCACCCCCATATTTAAGATTTGAAGTTGGCCATAAACTCTGACGAAAATAGTGTTATTAGAGCGTGTATTCACTAGTGGAACAGAGTGACTTAGGCAGAGTCAGGCAATTGTGCAAAGTTTTTATGCTGCTGACAGCTCTCAGATAATGGCCTAACGTTCACTGGGTTAAGTAAAATTTAACTCAACTGAAGACCGGAATGAGCGGGTTGTTTTTGAAGCAAAAGCCACCACCACCAGCACAGCAACAACAACCACCACCGCCACTACGTTATCATCATTTACTCCATCAATCTTCTCGCCTTTCTTCTTCTTTGTCGTCCTCCTCATCCCCATTATCACAGCTGCGACTGACTTCATCGCCGTTAAAAGCACCATTCATATCGTTGGTACTCTTAGACCTTTTCCATCTGCGATGCCGTGATCCCTTCTCACTGTATGATTTGCGAACATTGAATTATATGCGAAATTATTCTGGATTATCGTTTCTTCTGGGTGATAATCCTCGAAATCTCCTGGTACTTCGCACCGATTACACCTTTTCGATCCGTGGCAAATCTAGTAATATAAAGGTACTTTTAGTCTGTATCTCATTAATAATAAATAATAGACCTGTGAGTCACTGTTCAGTTACTATTCTTGCCACCAGTTTATTCGTTTATGACGTAACACAACAGTTTCGTTTGTGTGGGCGTTTCGGGTTTTGTCGTGGTGGTATACAGAAGGCACGTGAATGCAGTTCGGTACGCCATCCACCATTCGGTGGTTAGAACGTTTTTGTTCTCCGCAGTCCAGGCCAAACAAAAAGCCCATTTTGCATACAATGACGAGATCAGATGCGTCATCGCAAGCCGCTTTGTAAAATCTTGTCCCACAGCCTAATTATCAAATAAACTGGATAAGTCGTCCACGATTGGTGGCGAGAATCTTATGCCCCAAAAACGGACAACACAGCATATACGTTAGACCAACACAGGAACTACAGTAGGTGGGCTAACTCATGGAATGTCCACCGGAATTCCGAAATGCGTTTTGCTTTCAAAAAGATTAATTTAGTAGGGTTGTAAAAATGATCTGTCTGCAGTATAATTCTATAATATTTCAGTTACCTCAGGATGCTGGCTTTCGAATGAACTGTCACCGGCTGCATGCAAAAACTACACTCTGAAAAAATGACTACTTAAGTAGCACGAATTTGTCTCATTGATTTTCGATGCCCCTAAATTTTAAATTAGATTTCGTGAAAAACATACGTAAAAATATTCATTCTTCCGCTGATTCGGCAGATATTTGCGTCTTCTTCCAGTCTTACACTTGAAGAAAGGGTATATTTTGGCTTTCAAAGACTTTTCCAATTCTCGAATAATTTTGAACCCGCTCTACCGTTACACTTGCATTCAGGGTTTCCAAACTACAAGCCATATATTTTCCGCGTATAGAAAACCACGCATAGCTTTACGGCAATAAAAGGAGACCATATAAGGTTCATTAATTTAAACAGTGGATTTGATCCATATTGTTAACTTTACAAGCCACTTTGTAAATGCAGAGACACGACGTTTTACGGGCGGCCATTTCGCGGTATTTAAAAGTCTCACAAGTAAAGACGTTTTAAAGCCAAATTACGTCCTTCCTTTGAGTATAAACTTCAAAAAGACGTCTTTTTCTACCGAACAAGTGAAAGAATGTATATTTTTGTGCATGTTTCCCATGAAATATAATTGGACATTTAGGGGATCGAAAATCAATGAAAAAATGCATGTTACTTAAGTAGTCATTTTTACAGAATGTAGTGTTTTATTCAGCCGGAAAAGAGTCCAATCGAAAATCAGCATCCTGAGGTAAGTGGATTATTATATAAATATGCTGCATAATGATTAGTTTTACAACCCTACTTAACTAATCATTTCGAAACAAAAAGGAATTCCGGTATTTTGGTTGACATTTCATGAGTTAGCCCGCCTACTGTAGATCGGTATCCAATAGGCTTTGTCGGAAATGCACATCCAATAACAAGCGCCAGCATTGGGGAAGTGGTGGAAGAGCCAGTTACCGGTCCCTCTGCGTCAGTTTGGATACTTGCCGTCCTCCCTGTCTTTTTTGTGGTATAAAGTCCTGGTCAGTGTACGTTGTGAATCAGGCGGTACGGTGGTACGCCAATGTTGGGGTTT
>CACRXP010000275.1:496137-511712 GCA_902702965.1 Spirometra erinaceieuropaei | reverse complement strand
GACCTCAAATACACCTCTCCCGGTGAACGCCTCCTCTTCTTTTGTCATGCGTGTATCTTTATTGAAAGACATTAGAATAAACAATGCTATTTCGTTGGCGTTTTCGTTTTCGGCGGGTGCTCCAGCTCTCCCCTAAAGTGGAGGCCTATCACTAGAACTCGGTTAATTTGCTTAGCTATGCAGATCTTCTGAACCGATGTCGAATTACTGAAGACAATAGTTGTCTAGTTATATTATTGCTTCTGACTCATAACGTTAAATAAGTCATCTTAATTCATTACATTTTTTAATGTTTCTGCCAGCAACAGCTCCTGATTACTGACTGGCCGCTACTAGGCGAAAGTTGAGATTCAAAGTTAAGTGGGAAACCTTAACGCATAGTTCGCCCAGGCTAGTCACGGCATTACTGTTCATACTACGGGAAAGCTCAACCACAGAGCCTTCACGTATATGGACATTTGAGGTGCTTTCGAAGGAAAGAACTTTGTGGTCCCGTTTATGACTTCCGCTCATTCGCCGTTTCGGGAACACCGTGGTGCTTTAAAAAGATATTCACACGCATCCAAAAGAGCCTTTGGCGAACCTACGCGTGCTTTCGATAACTTCTCATCGGCGCTGTACACTTAATTTAGGGACGAGGTACAAACTGAAACGTGTGAGTGATAAGAGCTATCGATTAAGGATCGTCTGTTCATACAAACGGGGTATGTGAATAGAGGGGAGGGGAGGGAGGGGCGGTAGTTAGTGGCAGTGAGGCTGAGGTAGAGCCGTGTCCCAAGGGGGAGAAGGGGGCGCGGAGTTATGCATACACTTAATCGATCCTTGTCCATGGTAGACGCGGAGCGTGCGAGAGGTTCTTCTCCACGCACAGGACCGGCCTCTGTAGCCTGATGGCAGTCGCTTCTGCGCAATTAGGAATTTACACGCATGTTGCATTCCACTGATCCCATGACACGGTGTACAGTGTCATAGTGGTTGATCGCATGTACGCACTTGATGCCTGTTATTTTGACCCCTAAAAGTGATCTAAATTGCCAGTTTCACTGCACTGACTTTGCCTTTCATAAGTTTCGCACTATTTGACAATGACGACTGGACCATATAATCTCAAGAAGGATTTCCATTTGGTCAGATACAGAAAATATCACTATGATTGCTTTTAAATATATTCGTTAGTTGAGTTTTAACAGTTCATCTGCGAAGAAGTATCTTGAGCTGCAATATTTACCTGGGATGATTAAGGTCAACCTACTATAGTCATGCTTTGTTCCCAGAAAAGTTGCTCTATTTCAAAAACGTCGCCTCTGTCTCCCCAACTGATAGTTCTGATCTGGCTTTTGCAAGCGAAAAGGCAAACGGTCGTGCTACTTTCTGCCAGTAAAGCGGCCTCCCATTGGTGCATTGCAACGTGACCTTGAAAACTGGCCATGCACCTCACAGACTAGCGAGTCATCGATTGCGTGGCGAGAATTTGAAAAAGGAAAATTTAATCGATCGCTTATTTTCAAACGGCGCAGCCACCCTCACTGACCATTCAGTTTAACATTCGCCAGCCACCAGACGCACGCTTGGTGCATCCTAAAATATGGTACTCCATTTAATTGCTATTTGTCAATCTATATTTCCGGTATTCATTCCACTTTCTCAATGTACTTTGTTCACATCCAACTAACCATGTTTCTTGTAAATAACCATTTTAGCGTGAAGTTATCAGCGTTCATGCAGGCCAGGGTGGAGTGCAAATGGGAAATGCCTGCTGGGAACTTTACTGCCTTGAACACGGAATCCAACCTGATGGGCAAATGCCTAGTGACAAGACAATTGGCGGTGGTGACGATTCCTTCCAGACATTCTTCAATGAAACAGGAGCTGGAAAACTCGTTCCTCGGGCGGTCCTTGTTGATTTGGAGCCAACTGTTGTCGGTAGGCTTCTTTGCGTAAATTATTTTGACCGAGGTTTAGTTTTACCAGAAAACATTCAAACTCGCTATCCTTAGACATGTCTTAGCCCCAAACAACGGTTCCTCAAAATGAGCTTCTTCGGCACTTCAGTTATTTAGTTTAACCAGTTTAATTTGTTTCACGAACATGCATGCCATCGATAAAAATCGATAGCATATCAGCGTACGCTTACTCGCGGGAAACTTGCTGCTACGACTGCAGCTAACCAATCAGAAGCCAGTTGCGAGCGGGACACGAGCAGCGAGTTTCGATTCGCAAGTGACTGCTATTAGGGTGACCTGTCCCCTTGCATCCAGCGACGAAGACGAGTGATTAAATAAATGCCTGTCAGTATAAAAATGCATTCGACAAGGTATTTTTATTAGGATAACTCTTGTACTCCGGTTCCTTTTTCTTAAGACGAAGTTCGGACGGGTACTTACCGGCAACTATTTCACCCGGAACAACTCATCAGTGGAAAAGAGGACGCCGCCAACAACTATGCACGCGGCCATTATACCATCGGCAAGGAAATGATCGATCTGGTTTTGGATCGCATTCGAAAACTCGCCGATCAGTGTACCGGCATGCAGGGTTTCGTCATTTTCCACTCCTTTGGAGGGGGCACTGGGTCAGGTTTCGCATCGCTCCTCATGGAGCGCCTTAGCGTAGACTACGCCAAGAAGTCCAAACTGGAGTTTGCAATCTACCCGGCCCCGCAGATCTCTACTGCGGTCGTGGAACCCTACAACGCCATTCTCTGTACACACTCCACCCTGGAGCATTCAGATTGTGCCTTCATGATTGACAACGAGGCGATCTACGACGTGTGTCGGTGAGCTATTTTTCGATTAGCATTAACTTCCTTAGTTATGATTTCATTCCCGCTAATAAGTTGTGTGTACTGCACGAAGACCACAAAAGGTGTGCAGTTTTAAAGCGAATATGTTGAGCGAGACCACCTTTCCGCCCAAGTGGTCAGAGGCCGAATGCCGAAGGTCAAGGATCAACCTGAAATCTAGATTTATAGTGGCGTCCTCCGATAGGAATTACCTTTCGTTGTTTGGTCTTCATAAAGCTGCTTTGCGAGGTTTGGTTCTGCGGCCCCACTTGATTGATACCATACTGTTAGCTAACTGAAACAATTTTAGTAGGTGCGGTTACGCTGACTTTACATATATCACGTGTTTGTGCCTTCCCTGACTGTGCCTCAGGGGGGGAGTGCTTGTACGCCAGCCTCGAGGGCATCAGGTATCATTTCACACGCGCTTGCCTGCGCGTTATTCAAGCCCTGCTTGCGCCCTCCAGCAAGTGGCAAAGTAGGCCTGCTAATGTCCTTATTCGGACGGTGTCGAACTCCATCGGTTCCACTATAGTAGTCACGTACTGTGAATTAATACGAAGTTCCCTCTGTGGCTTTCTGTTGTGATCCTCTTAATCCAGCGAGTGGCTGTGTCGCGGGGGGAGGGTGTAGACGTTCACACGCGCTTCCCTGCGCGTGCTTCGAGCTCTGCTTGGGCTCTCTTCCCCTTTCTAATCTAGGATTGGTATGCCAACTAAAATTGTTTTAGTAAGCTGGCCATATGGTAACAATCAAGTGGGACTGCAGGACCAAACCTGCCGCCGTTTTCATGTTACTGCGTAATGCTTGACTTAAATGTCCCTGACAGGCGAAATTTGGATGTCGAGAGACCTACGTACACCAATCTCAACCGACTGATTGCCCAGGTTGTCAGTTCAATTACGGCTTCTCTGAGGTTCGATGGCGCCTTAAATGTTGACCTCACCGAATTTCAAACGAATCTCGTGCCCTATCCCCGGATTCACTTCCCCTTGGCCACTTACGCGCCAGTGGTCTCCGCCGAGAAAGCCTACCACGAGCAACTGGCTGTTGCTGAACTTACAAACGCCTGCTTTGAGCCAGCCAATCAGCTGGTGAAGTGTGATCCGCGGCATGGCAAATACATGGCCTGTTGTCTGCTATATCGGGGCGACGTGTCGCCGAACGAGGTGAACGCGTCAATTGCCTCAATCAAATCCAAGAGGACCATCCAGTTCGTTGACTGGTGTCCAACCGGCTTTAAGGTCGGTATTAATTATCAACCGCCCACCGTGGTGCCAGGTGGCGACTTAGCCAAGGTCCAGCGTGCCCTATGCATGATGAGTAATACAACAGTGATTGCAGAAGCGTGGGCCCGACTGGACCATAAATTTGACTTAATGTATGCGAAGCGCTGCTTCGTACACTGGTATGTGGGCGAAGGTATGGAAGAGGGTGAGTTCTCCGAGTCGCGTGAAGATACAGCTGCACTGGAGAAGGACTACGAAGAAGTCGGTGCCGACACTGTGGAGGGTGAAGGCGAGGAAGAAGGAGAGGAGTACTGAGGGAACATCGCTCGCTCGTGGCGATTCCAGACAGCTTTTATACCGGCACTGGTTTTTACTCTTCCATGATGACGCGCCCCACAAATTCTTAACAAAAACCCCGATAACTCGCAATGTACCTGCTGTGATTGTATTTTTATAGCGCCCCAACCGGCACCCAAAAGAAGTCTGACACAGAATTCGGTCATTCTTCTTGGTTAGGGCTTGTAAAAACCTTTGAGAAATGATCCCCGAATAAAGATTCCATAAAAAATGTGGTATTTTTGGAACTTGGGGTGGCAATGGGAGTATAATTTGCTAGACAACCGCATGTTGAAGCGAACTAGCAGTAGGAACGCGCCGCACCAGGAATTTACGAGAAGAGAGACGCAAACGAGTTGGATTGTAGCGGCCGAGGACGTCAAGGGTAGCACACACCACGTAACGGAATACCGAGGGAGAGATCCTGGCTTGTGTTGATAACAGTCGAGTGACCTGTCTGGGTGGAGAGGCGAGGCCAACATGCCAGTTGGAAAACCGGCGGGGAACGCAGCGCTGGGGGCAACTGCAGGGAAGGGCCGAGAGGGTTGCCGATGTAGCGAGGGGAGCGGTACGAGCGTTACGTCACGGTACGGAGCGGGGGAAGGGATCGGCGGAAGAGAGAGGAAGGGACACCGGCCATCCTCACCAACATGCGGCTACGCCATCTCCATCCTAGGTCCGCGCGCCAAGTGTCACGGCACTCAAACAACCCTGCTCAGGTCAGGGGCCGTTACAAGATAACTGACTTTTGCGAAGTTGCGCAAGCAGACCGGGCGAGCGTCTGCAGTACTATGACAGGATTGGTAAAAAAACCGGTGTTGGCACGGGATGACGGTGAAGCAAAGTTAGTAAGGCGAATTGGTAAACCGAGTCAGCGTTAAAGCGTTTTTAGAGGCGGTCTCATCGTACACAGCGATTGCTTCTCACTTTGGGGAGAAATAAACTGGAAAATGAGAAAAATAAAAGTGTTGGGCGCGGCAATATGGATCCCCTCGTATTTCAGGTGGCATTACCCTTAATTCCTAGGGCGTTGGATCTGGGCTCAGACTTTGCGTGAACGTTAGGAGTTCCGATTAACGCTGTGGTTATGATAAGGGTTGGCAGGGCTAGAGTTGGGGTTTATGTTGGAAGCAGGATGGTTAAGGTCAGGGTTACATTTAACAAACAGGAGTAGGCACCCCCTGGAATTTAGCTCGAGACCATCTGTAATACTGGGCGGGAATCTACATTTCCGCGGCAGTAAAGGGTGTAAAATCAACTGTAAAGGCACACAATCATTTTGCTCTGTCTTATGTCAGAAGTCGGGGAGCCATGAGAACAGGTTTATTCTCTACACAGGGCAGGTCGTCGTGACTTGGCTGTTTGCCTGTGACAGCCAAGCGTCCGTTACCAGAGGACGTCAGTCGCGGTGCCTTGTCTACGCGGGAGTGCATGTCCGTGTCAGCAGAAGGGAGTGACTGGCTGTGCGTTGGTCATGTGATTGGACGATTGGACGGATTAGGGGAGGAATAGGGGGTGCAAGGGCTCACGGGTACCAAGCCGGGCCGTCCGACGCGCGAGGTGGGGACAATTTGTGGGGGCAGCCATGAGTCACTGCAGCTGGATGGGTGGTGCCTCAGTTCCAGTCGGGGGTTGCGCCCGTGCGCCAAAGGCGTGTCAACGGTTGTCGCAGTCATCGACCGACAAAGCGCCGCCGGAGAAGCGGTGTAGCGACCGAGCGAGTAGCGGGCGTCAGGCCACGGGCAGTGAAGGAAGGGGATGAGGGAAGCCTGAACTCAGACGGTCCAGTCGACTGGAAAATTCGGTCTAAAAGGCCCTGTACTTCAGAGTGTACGGTAGTGGGATGGACAGGCGTACGGGACATAATATAGACAACGAAGGTGATAAAAAGATATAGGTTTATTCGGATTTACAAAAACGAAAATCTAATAAACGAGACTACGGAAGAACAAAAGAATACGATAGAACGACTTATCGGGTGGGGTTGACAGTTATCTGTCGGCACACGGCTTCCGGAGCGTAGACCCTGCAATGCAGAACGAAAGAAGAATCCAGTGCATTAAAACACTCAAGGTCGGGTCCCTGGTCAGATCTCCGACTGTTACAGCGGGCACTGGATCCTATGTCCCACCAGGCAAAAAACTAATCCAGCAGGTCGGGAACAGAAAAGTAGTCCGCTCCGGTTTGCAGCTAGGCAGTCCGTTTTTATGCTAACTGTAAACCTCATACGTAGCAGGCTGGAGGCATTTTCTGGAAAAATGATACGGTACAATCGCCCACGTGATCTCCGCCATCTCCGTCAGGTTGTCACACATTACAGTAGAGGAGTGCATATATACCTGAAGCGGCCCAAAACAGAAAGTATCGCAAATCAGAGATTTCAGAGTTTATTGCACGCTCGAGACTACTCCACACATAAGCATAGTGCTGGTTGCAACCTAAAAAATAACTAAGGAGGGAATGAATTAAACACACGGACTGTTTCGATGGTATCGCCGACAAAACTGGCTCGCTGTGCGCGTTAATCGGGTGGTGCAGGGTTCATGTGAGACTAATGTCGCGCGTGACTGCAGTGGGACACCTTGGAGGTAGGCCTTAACACCGTCACAATCACTGCCACCAATTCTATCACCACTTGTCTAACAAACTCAGACAGTCGCCTGGTGGGTGGGAGAGGGAAGGGAGTGAGTCAGAAACTGGACAATTCGTCCCACCGTACATCAGCTGGCGTGCTCACATCTATCGCGATGCACTAACAGTCGTGGCTTCCAAGATTCTGTACAAATTCCTGTGTTACGATTAAAAAGTCAGTGGTCAAACATTTGCTCTCGGTAATTCGTCATCAGGCCATTACAATTAGATGAATGATGAACGTCTGAGCTATGGACAGGGTTTCTCTGTGTCTCGAGAGCAGGGTTAATCACGCTCGTTGTTTCCACGCCGCTTGCATGACGGACTCAGCGTGTTGAGGACATTGGAGCTGGAGTGAGGGCTGGGGGGAGGGGAAACGGGAGGGGTTCTGGTTAGGGTGTGAACGCTGTCTGTAATGCCAAACGCGCAAAGTGCGTGTGAATGTTCTCAGGACGTTGGGGCGGCGTGTGATCACTACCCGGAGTCGTCCTGAGAGGACAGACTACCTGTGTCAAAGTCTTCTGACAACAGAGCGCTGGGTTCGTTAACCGGATAGCCACCACCTCGGCTCTTGTTAGCACCCGTTTGCGTAGCCCTTTAGAGTAGTGTGCTGGCGCTCGGTAGGCAAATTGAAAGGCCTCTTCGGCGTCGACGTGATGGCTAGTATCGATAAGACGTGTGAGAATTCAACTTGAAATCGATCGATTTTCCCCTCTGCCTAGTCATGCAGGCGCGTGTTCGCTTACCCTTCTTTCCAGACGTATCGTTGTACGGCCAATGTATCCCGCCCCATAGGGCCAGGTGAATGAGTAAATGCACATCGATGTGGCCTGCAATGGCAGTCTGTTTTTGCCCCCCAACCGTAGGAGGGGAGAGTTTGCGAAGAATACGCGCAAGTTCGTCGCAGAGAAGGCACTGGTGATGGCCGCCCGTAGACGTCGTCCTACTGATTCTCTTGCTGCGTCTCCTAGAAAAGGCGGTCTTAGAAATAAGCCCCTCTTTTCTGAATTTATAACGGCAGACTTTGTGGCACGCACCCTAGTATTCCGGAGAACGAATATCTCTGGGACAGCCGTTTTCGCGGATCATGTGCTGCAGGCGTTCGAGCTCTGCTTTAACGGTCTCAGGAGGACAGATGCGTCGCACTCTAACCGCTTTGAAAATTGACAACAGACGAGAGAACTCGTTCCTTCACGAAGTGACCTTCATGACATTCATGTGGGCGAGGTCAGAGCTGCCTTCTTGAAAGTATGATACCTACCGTCACAGGACTGGCTTTTGTCGTTTACTGTGACTAAGTGCAATGTTTTGCGAGTCGGTGGGACCCGATTCTCCAACCGGAGGGTTTACCACCTAAATGACGTTCCATTACAGGAGGTAGACGCCCAGAGAGACTTGGGTGTGTGGGTCACGGCTTCCCCCAAACAGTCTCTCCACTGCTCCAAGGTAGCCAAGTCCGCGATGTCAGTCCTTTACCTTGTCAAGAGAGCTTTCTCTACCTTTTATGAGCACTGCTTCGTTAAAGTCTTTCGGAAATTTGTCCCAGGTCCGTTGAATGTGAGTGCTGGCATTTAATTTGTCTCCTTCAGAAACTGAGATAGCACCACTTATCCATAGACAGACTACTGTACAGCATATTTAGTAATAATAATGTTTTTAACCGTTATTGATTACTCTTTTTGACTAGCTGTCGGCGATTATGTACAAACCCCTTTTTTCTCCTTCCTACTATCAATGTTTTTCTCCGACGACTTGTAGCCAATAGGGAGTTCAAAGGCGCTCGCCTATATTTCCCTTAATAAACTGAAACTGAAACACTTGGAACCATTCGTTTATCCGTCTGGTTTCGAAAACTTTGCCAATCTGAAAAAAACTTCTGTAGCTGTTTGAGGTTTCCATTTTCGAATTTTTGATATAATTCGCTTCCTTGTAACAAATAGGGAGTTCAAAGATTCAACACCTATGTTTCCCTCAAACTGAAACTGAAAAAGATGGCCGGACTCGGCTGCGAGCGTGAGTTTCCTTAGTGCGTCTTCTTCATTTCTGGAAAATCTCCGCGTGATTTGCGAGCTATAAGAATTCGCACGACACCGGAAGTCATATATAGTTTGTCAAGAGATGCATCGTATCCATATGAGTGCGGACTGACTCCACTGCAGCAGTCGAGTTGACGCTGTGCTTCAGGCCAGAAGAACTGGACCGGACCTTCCGTCAGCTCCTTCGACTACAGACTGTTCCATTTTACCCTTTTCAGGTAGAGTTCACCTAGACGACCGACGGAACCCCGGTCCCCATGTCACGTCACGTGCGACTTCCCATTCAGAGACTCGTTAGGTCGCCCTTAAGTGAGATCTTCAGTTATCAAGAGCCGTGACGGAAAATGTACACAAGCGTGCAAATAATCCACTTGTGTAGTAGAAGTTATACGCTGGTTGTCTTTCAAGTTGACTTTGATATTAATAAACCTACTCGAAGTAACAACTTTTCCGCACACTTGGGTTATGCTACCGCCAGATGAACTGTGGCCAGTAATGCATTGGTTTATTTTCAGTTTACAGGTGATGAGATCTTAGGGGTCCTATTCGTGATGCTTGCTGCAACACTGCGCCTTTCGTGCTTGCTTGAACGCACCTATCGGTAGCGGTCTGGTTCTCGGTCGGTTACAGCTACCTAAACCGGTTAGTCAACCTCGAGGCCAACGCAGAGGTGTCCTTACTCAAGTCGCTCGGAAGCCCATCTAGATGGCACTCAGACGACTGCACTTCCGGCGCTGGATGTTTGTCCATTTCCGGCTGCCAGCCTGTTTTAGTTCATCCTCCATTTATGCCGTACAGGATGTAATGCTACCTCTACTGACCTCAGGCGTCCCTGAGGTCTGAGGTTCGTAGCGGCTAGGGTCTTTCTGCGACTTAAGCTGCCGCGACAAGGTCCTTCAGGGTTTCGGAAAATATTTGGAAAGGCTTAATTAGCAGGCATATTCAGTCAGTACATCAGCCGTTTTCTGACTGTGAAGCATTTATTACTGTTTTTTTAAAATCCAGACTGATGAACCGTCCTATGGGCATCTTAGATTTTATTTGTCGACTTTACTCGCGCCATCCTATAACCGGTGATCCTAGAGTGCATCAGGGACTTTGATTCATTCACTCTTTGCTTCAATCCCTCTCATGGGTAAATTTTAAACAATCAACATATTACTTATACTTTAAGTTAGCAGGTCGCTCATTGTTATTACGTCTTCCGAAATCTACTACATCCCTTAACATGGACTATTAGGTGAACTTGAATTAGAACTGATGCTCCGCCATACAAAGAGCTTCCAATTGCAATTTTGCACGCCCCCCTAATTGCGCACTATTCTTTCCTCCTGTCTAAATCGTTGCAGCTGGGTACGCGTAGATCGGGTCTTCGGCCTTGTGGGCTATTGAGCCCACCAGCACATCCAGTTGTCTTTGTCCTGTAAGAGAGGAAAGAGTTAGTGCGGTCGATGCTGCCCAAGTCTGCCCCAACTAATTCACGCGTAAGTCAGGACTGCCAGACCCTCTTTGTGGGGTAGCAGTTGACGTCGCCGCTTGCAATGATCGAACTGTTGTGTCGCCGAGTGATTATGTGTAGTTTGAGGACTATTCATGGAAAAAAATCTGTCCGAAAATTTTGATTGGATAGAAGACGAGCAAGAACAGATTCCTCGTACTGCAAACGGTTAGATGTGGTCTTGCAGCCTTCGCTGAAATGCTTAAACCCCGATGGCCAGTTATACGGGAATGGTGGTAAGGGAGATTTTACGGGTGGGGCAATCAGACACGTCAGTGAGATGGCTGTGAAATTCTTGCGAAAAAAACGAGTTAATGAAGTGTGCGATAAAACTGCTGAAAAGGAAGAAGGGCAGTCTTGTGCTCGTGTTTAGGGGTATGCTTCGCGTTACGGTTTGGGATAGTGTGAGAGTTAGGCATAGGGATAAGGTATGGGTTGCCATCACTCTAACCCAAACTGTAACCGTAGACCTAACACTTACCCCAACCCCTAACCCTTACCCAGAACTCTAGCACCTAGCCAAAACCTAACCCTAAACCCTAGCCCATAGCCCAAGCCCAAACGCTAACCACTAACTCCCAGCCCTAACCCTAACCCCTGATTTTTGACCCCTAAACCTAACTCCTGACCGTAACTCCCGACTCTAATCCCTAACGCCAACCCTTAACCCCCAACCTTAACTCTAGCCACTAGACCGGACAACTCCAAGGTTAGAACGAAACGACAGGCACCAGACCAACGTAATTATGCCTATTCAAGACCAATCAGTAGGTCAACAGTATTGTGTTCCGCATGTATGACTGCTTAATCAGACTTTACCCTGCAAACCGGCAACCGTTTATTCGATCTACGCCTCAACCACGGATGCTGGTTATATGAGGAACGGGGTACTGCTCTCAGTCAGTTGCAGACTCATGCGCAGACCGTAGGCATCTAGATGATCAGTCATTTAAAAACTGTTGTGAACTTTATGTCCTCATGTGCACTTCCCTAGTCGGTTGCTTAATATTACATGTATTTAAAGACGTGAACAACTCCTACAGGGTGTTTTTTGTTGTCTTGGTCCAGCTGGCGCTAACTGACGGTCTACTCGGAGTGATGATAGCGACTGCACCCCTTCGCCAGTCCACTGATTTCGCCGCATCTGACAGCCATCTTCTTACCGACATTGAGGCGCGGATGGATAATTTTTTCTTTGACGATTGGCTGTAGTTTGACAAAGCTCAAGCGTCCGCACGCACTTCGTGCCCGACATGACAGCATCAACAGCTGGTACTGCATTCAACTGAACATTTGTGGCCACTGCTTTTTGAGCTGCCTGTGTGTCCCACTGTCAAAGCTAACGTTGTTGTACCAAGTCCCTCTCTCTCACTCACTTTTGAGCTGGGGAATCTTCACGCTGTGAACCGTCTCATTCCAAAAAATCTAGCCCAAAGGAACAAGCGGTGTAAATGCATATTGAGGAGGTCTGTACTATAGACGTAGTTCGGGCAGTCTGAGTAGTCTAAAAACTGCCGTCAATGCACCAAATTTCTACATTGGCGGCTGCTTCCGATAGCAGAGACAGTGAGTATAACATATGACAAGCCAAACTTACGCTCAAAAACTCTGTCCTTGCACGCCTTCCAACTGCGCTGGCCGAAACCCAGACACATGGTTTGGTCCGCTTGCCATTTAGTCGCATTGCAGCAACAAAACTCTACCCACCCGCATTCTCTTTCTTCCCTGCCCCCCGGGAGAACTGGACCATAGTTCATTCCCATTGTTCAGAGAGGTCTCGACACCCTCATACTAATTATAAGTTTTTCGCCTTTCACTGTACTACCAGTTCGATATCAAAAAATACGTCTGATAAAGTTGAATTCTACGATGATTAAGCCTTATCGCTATGCGCCCTCTCTCTGGTGTCGGCTGCTGCATTTTGGAAGTGCATTCGATGAATCTGTGGAGTAACAGCTGCGAGACCCATTGGTGTCACTCTCCTTCTCATAATGCATTGTCCCATCCAGCTCGCTCCTGTATTTGCGAATCCCTTCAACTCGTATTTAACGTCTTACGAGTCCAATGCTAGCGCTCCCCTCCGATTGCCGTTTGATCGGATTTTCTGAGGCTCACATAACGATTTTTTATAGACATTTTCGTGCAGTCTGACAGTAAAACTAACTTTTTATCTTCTTTTTGTCCGTTGAGAAAGATTTGGGTTATAGTTAGGACCACTATGCTCGGCGTACTGTCGGCACTAAGTGGCAGATTATTGTGAAACAGTGCTTTGTCTTGCAGAGACCTGTTAAAATCATTGTCATTGTGAGGTATTGACAAATACAATAAACGGTTTATTTCAGTGTCGTATGCTCGGTTGAACTGGAGACATTTAATCAAAATGCCCGTTTGAACTTTTATCTATGCTGTCATGCAACCGTTTTCTGTAGCTCTTAATTTATATCTGAAAATGAACGTAAAATAGACGGGAGGCTGGAATACCGACCTCCTCATCTGCCTGTCCCATTTAGGTCGATCAGAAGGCCTTCATACAGGTTCAAATGGCCAAAGAAGCCTGTTTTGTAGTCGGGTGAGTCGCTGTCCTTAATTTTGAAGACACCCTTCTTTGAAGACTGAAAGTGAACTCTTGGCTATAACCAGATGGATTGTTCGATAACGAATCAACAGCGTGCGCACATAGGGTAAGAATCACAACTGCGGTCATAGACGTGTTTAATTTACTTTTTTTCCAACTTTGGGTGGATCACAGGGGTAGACAAAAAGCCGCCGTACTGAAGTGAATATTTCTCAGCCCAGGGAAAAAACGAAATTAGCGATCTCATGTTGCATGATTTATTATACTGATGGCACAGATACTAACTAAAAGCCCAGACATCTGTTTTGCCAATATTCTGTTGCATCTTGACGCAACTGCGTAGCGTTTGAGTCATCAGTGATTCCACCAGCACCCCCATGTGTTCTCCGGCAGATACTGCAGTTTTGACATTTCAGCGTTTTAGTTTTCCTTAAACTTATTGTGGTACGTACGAGGAAATAGCTCAGGTGAGGCTTCGCGGACTAAGAAATAGCTCAGGTGAGGCTTCGCGGACTAAAACCAAAAGTAAATATGAACATTGGAGCCGAGATCTATCAGCTTCCGCGAGCTAATTGCGTTGTACAGCTGGTGTGCCATTTCATGAAATTTTAACCGAAATTCTGAAATTTGTCTTTGTTGCGAGGAGATTATTTAAGTAGGGTTGTATCATTAATTAACGTGAGACATAATCTCAAGATATTTCAGTCACGTCACGATGCCGACTTTTGAACGAGCTGCTTTCTGATCACCTGTAAAAACTTTCCTCTGTAAAAACGGGCTACTCAAATGACATGAAATTTTCCAACTGATCCTCGTTGCCATCATAGATGCAAGTATACTTTATAGAAAGCGTTTGCACAATATTCGTTTTCGTACTCATTTTGCAATAAGTTACATCTTTATATTTTGTGCTTGATCAAAGGAATCTGTCGGCTTTAAGAACATTTTCCATCGTCAGGTAAGCTTGAACACGAACTGTCGATATACACATATTCAGGGTTTCCAAAGTACAAACTGAATATATTCCATGTATGGAAAATAATGCATCTCCATACATTATCAAGAAGAGGTCATACAGGGTTCACCGTTTTTGAAATAGACCTCAATCATGTTTTATATCTTATCGGTCGGATTAATGAATAGACGGATATGATGCTTCATGAATAGACATTTTGCGGTCTTAAAAATCTCCAGAATAGAAACATGTTAAACTACAAATACCGTTTCTTCAAGCGTATAATTGAAGAAGACGTAATTTTCTGCCGGCTTACTTCAAATGAGGATATTTTGGTACCTATTTTCTGTTAACTACATCTGAATCTGTATAGACACCGAAGGACGACAGAAAAAACTCGTACTACTTAAGTAGCCTTTTTAGAGTTTGTCTCTTGCACGAAGTCGTAATTTAGCTCATTAAAAAGCCAGAGGTTTAAGTTGACCGGATTACTACGGGAATATGCCGCGCGGCGATGAATATTGAAGGCCCACTTAAGCAGTTTTTTTTTCAAAACAAGACGCATTTCGGCAGTCCGGTGGACATTTAATCACATAGCATATCTACTTTATTTATAAGCTGTCAACATGCAACCAGCAGCATGCAAAAGTTGCATGGTTTAACATACGGACATTACAAGTACTAGGTAAGGGCCCAGATCCTTGTTTCCCTGATATTATGCTCCTTTGTGGCACAACTGCAAGGGGTTCAGCTCATCATTTAGTGCCTGAACGTTCCGCGGTTGTTTTTTGGTAGATGGGTCAGTTTCGAAATTTCTGTTTTTAAGCTCCTCCGAAGTGTGTGACTTAAGTTTTTATTTTTTTAGTACGCGATCCACCAAACCCTCGGCAAGGTGGTATACTAGCCCGCGACATGTGTCTGTTTGAAATACGCTCTCCAAAAACCAACTGGGAAATGTTACCAGCAGAGGAAAGAGAAGTTGAGTTCGCAATTTCTGGCTTAGTTACCATAGGTAAACATCTATAATGAACTCTTATGCAGAGTTCACATTGGATTGACAGCTCAGTCATTTGGCTAGCGAGCATTTAAATCGAACACCCTGCCAACTGAGCCACCGGTCAGTCCCACCTCCCTGCGCTGCTTAGTACTCAAAATCAAAAAGCAGTTCCACAACTTCCCCCTATTGCAGGAAAAAAAATATTCTCGGTTTGCATGGAAGATCTGTGTATACAAAGCTGCCAGACGATCGCAGTGTGCTTTACCACCTAACGCGCGCTGTCAACAATGTCAACGGACCCCGGGCAGTTGGCTAACCAACATCCGAGTTAAGTGCTCAGACAGTTGATCCAGGGACACCCGGCTTGTTTATACTTCACGATTATTCGTTTTAAAATTTCCACAACGTTCAAGCGCATAAGGCGGGTCTTGCCCAAGACTGGGAGGAGAGTTGAAAGTTGTTCGTTTTAAAACAGCTTATTATGCACATGTTAACAAACGCATATAATTCGAGTTGCGAAAATTCTCATAGCAGTA
>CACRXP010000275.1:466976-485310 GCA_902702965.1 Spirometra erinaceieuropaei | reverse complement strand
TTCATTGTCAAAGCGAAAATGCACTTAATCGATCGGAAGTTTAATTTAAAGTGGCATCTTGTGTTGGTCGGCCTTATGTTGATCGATTTTTCTCCCCTCTCGCTGCCTCAGCCTCTCGGGAGATGGTGGACGGGCGTTTTGCCTGTGTGCTTTGTGAGTCACTATTCCGTCGAGGGTAGCTGGGTGAATCTCTGTCGGGCGGTTGGTCTGGCGGTTCTTCTTCTTCCTCACCGAGTAGACTCAGCGTCAGGCTATCTCCGTAGGGCCTTTTTAAGTCCGGTGTGGTTGTTTGGTCCTGAGCTCTACGATTGTGATGACGTAGGACTTTGTAAGCTGCAGGAAGGTCTAGATGCCTGTTGATAGAGTGGGCATCGGAGAACCACGCCTCGAGAGTTAGCCGTTCTGCTTTTGTGTTGTTGGTGGCCGAAGATATCTGCACGCGTCCAGAAGAGCATTTGGCGAACATACGCGTGCTTTCGATAAATTCTCATTGAGCCGGTACATTTATACAGGGACGAGGTACAAACTGAAACGTGTGAGCGATAAGAGCAATCGATTACAGATCGTCTTTTCATACAAACGGAGTATGTGAATAGAGGAGAGGAAACTGAAGGGCGGCAGTTAATGACAGTGAGGCTTAAGTAGAGCCGTCTCCCAAGGGGGAGGAGGGGGTGGGGGGACAGGGGGCGCGGAGACATGCATACATTTAATCGATCCTTGCCCACTGTAGACGCGGAGCGTGCGAGAGGTTCTTCTGCACGCACAGGACCGGTCTCTGTAGCCTGATGGCAGTCGCTTCTGCTCAACGGACATTTAAGCAGATGTTGCATTTTACTGATCCCATGACACGATGTACAATGTCATTGGGATTGGTCGCATGTACGCACTTGGTGATGCCTGTTATTGTAACCCCTAAACGTGCTCTAACTTGCCAGTTTAACTGTATTGACTTTGCCTTTCATAAGTTTCGCACTGTCTGACAATGACGACTGGACTATATGATCTCAAGAAGGTTTTCCGTTTGGTCAGATACAGAAATCGTCATCACTCCACTCTAACAACGACATATATGATATGTTCTTTTTGATTCCAGTTTTGTCACTTAATGCTATCGTTCGTTTTCATTTAGAAGCGTCGACTACCTTTGATACCTTGATTCAATGCATCCACAATGCTTACTTTTCCGAATAAAAGTCGGATGTGGTTATGTAGCCCCACCTGAAGTAAATAAACCTCGGTCACATTTAATACGGGTCGGGGGTAATAGGGGTTTTTACAGTTGGGGCTGGAAAACGCACAGGCGACGAGGTCAAGTATTTGTATTCAAAAGAAAAACTATTGGGAATGTGTGGTTGTACTTTGGGTGGTTGAGAAATAGTTGCGTTAACCCATGACCCTGATCCTAACCCCTAACTATAGCTCCTTATTCGAAATCCGAATGCCTAACCATAACCCGTATACCTTATCCATAATCCCTAACCCTTACCCCCAACCCCAACAGTATTTTAACCCATCAGGTGGGGCTACGAAACCACATCTTACCCAAATAAACTTAACAAACTACATTTTGACCCCAAAATTGGCAAGACGTGTAAAATCAGACAGCACTAGTAATCGTCTGAGTACTACCTCTGTGGGCGTGATCAATTAAGCTCTCAGCATGGGACATCTCATGTGACATTTTGACCCACTAGCAGGCAGCTGACATGTGTCTAGCATTTAGAGATCCAAGTAACTCAGAGGTGTAAGCAAGTAGGGAGGTGAAGCTTGCGGGGCAATTTTTGGCCAGGGTGATGCACTTAAACAATTACGTTTCGCCCCTTCGCTGAAATCCCCTGAAACGAAAAGCCAAGTCATTCAACTAGTGTGCATTTGAATCAAACAGCCTACCCGCTAATCGAGGTAATCACTTTATCTTTCCCACAGCAATGATTCTTCACGATCAAATAGGACTCTGCCCGTCTTGCAGAAAACCAGTAGCATGTGCATTTTGCGTGAGGGCTTCAGGTCCAGATCCTTGGCGGGCAATCGCATATTTTAAGGGAAACATTTTTCTCTTGTGCTACCAACCACCAAAAGTCACCTTTAGCTCGGTTAAGAAGTCATAATCGGATGCAAAGTTGGGCATTTCAGAGACTTCGCTTGAGTCATTTAGTCAGCAAGCGTGCAGGTCAAACGCTTACAAGAAAGCGTTTAGCGCCGCCGGTTAATCAGCAAGCACAGGATACTTGTCTTAAAATTTCGGAATCACATGATCCCATAACATTAGTCTCACTGCAAACTGCTAAAATACCTAAGGTTTAGTTGTTTAACAACGGCTTATTGTCCACCCGCGGACATATAAGAATAATTAAGAGTAAGTGGAACAATGACGCGAAAATTAAGAAAAAAATGTGAAAACAATTGTTGCAGTTGCCTAACTAGTGCATGCATAGGAATGAGATATTTCGAACTATTTTACCCTCATCGAGATGCGAGACGTTCGAGGAGCGATTTTTGCAGTGGTAATGTTACACAGGAAATCACTCTTCTTCTGCAACACCTGGGACCTGCCATCACTCATTTGCCCGAAGAGAAAATTCTGCCAAACCAACACAGCCTACGGCGAAGCAAGAGATTGAGACCGGCCCACAATGTTAAATAAAGTTTCTGACAAGCTAATTGTTTCAAACAGGCTGCGAGGTGAATGTGCTTACAGATGCAGGAGTCTGACGAAGGGCGGGCATGGTTGAAAATATATCGATTTAAAGAAACGCAATCTCCAAATTGCCTTGTTTAATTTCCGAGGAAATTAATGCGCGAACTTGGAGTAAATCCTTCTGAAAAGATCATTTCAGACACAGCCCGAAATCTGATATGAATATTTGGGCTGAAATCCATCTGCTACTGCTGACTAACCGCATAAAAACCACAATCCGTCAATAGGCAGTCAGTAGTCTAGGATTGTGAAATAATTTACCGTACTGACAACACAGGTAGAATCTAAAAGTCCAGACGCGCATGTTTCGCCGACCTTGTGCCGCTGCCTGATGCAGCTGCGAGGGGTTCGACTCATCAGTGGGTCCGCCAGCCTTTCCCGTGTGTTTTTCTGGTATATGAACTCCATTTTTACTCTGCCTTGTTTAACTTCCGAGGAGATTAATGTATGAACTTGTAGTAAATCCTTCGGAACAGACCCTTTCAGGCACAGTACGAAGGATCACTTCCAAGTTTGCGCATTTATTTCCTCGGAAATTAAACAAGGAAAGGTGATACTGGAGTTCATAGACCAGAAAACGCGCGCGGAAGTCTGAAGGACCAATTGAAGAGCCGAACCCCTCACACCTACTTTAGGCAGCGGTACAAGGTCGGCGAAACATGCGCGTCTGGGTTTTTAGTCAGTACCTGTGTTGTCAGAACTGCAAATAATGACATAATCCTAATCTACAAACTGACATACGTTTGCCCTCAAGCCCTTCATAATACTGGGCCCATAGATTCAGTGTCTAACGTCAAAAGCTTGACAAATCCGACATATGCATAGACTGAGCGTCAGTAAATAGTTTTGTGCCCCACCCTGTTGCAGAAGGCCCGAAAGCCAAACATCAGCGGCAGGTTAGTTAGAGCAATAATATGTCCAGATGGTCAGAATTAACCCAAATTCCTATAAGGTACGTCAACGTTCGACATACGCTCGAACAACCAGTGCGATTGTAATGAAGGTGACAGATAAAGCATTCTGTCAATAAAAGAAATTGTGGACGCGCCTGCGTCACTCTTCGTCGCGCAGAGATGACGGAATTTTCTTTCGTCATGAAAAGCACCGTTTTGTTAAGAGCACTGCTAAACTAAATGGAATACAGTGTCCAGTTTAACTAAAAATACACAGTCGATTGTAATGCATTAGCAACGAAGGGCTGTCCCTGGACGCGCGATTCATTCGTTTGGCTTGAGTAAAACGCTGTGCTGTGAAGAGGGAGAAGAGGAAGAAGAAAAAGGAGGGGGAGACGAAGAAGACAAAGAAGTGGAAGAAGAAGAGACAAAGAAGAAGTAGAAGAAGAAAAAGAAGAATATGAAGAAGAAGAAGAAGAAGAAGAAGAAGAAGAAGAAGAAGAAGAAGAAGAAGAAGAAGAAGGGGAAGATGATGATGATGAAGAAGAAGAAGAAGAAGAAGAAGAAGGGGAAGATGTTGAAGAAGATGAAAAAGAAGAAGATGATGATGATGAGGATGATGATGATAATGATGAAAAAGAAGAAGAAGAAGTGGAAGAAGCGATCGCTGGAACAAGGGCTCTATTCGCCTGACTTTTCGTACTCTCACTTGGGTTAGTGAAAGCAGTAATATGTCCAGATGGTCAGAATTAACCCAAGTTCCTATAAGGTACGCCAACGCTCGACATACGCTCCAACAGCCACTGCAATTGTAATGAAGGTGACAGATAACGCATTATGTCAAAAAAAGAAATTGTAGACGCACCTGTGTCACTCTTCTTCGCAAAGAGATCACGGAATTGTCTTTCGTCATGAAAACCACCGTTTTGTTAGGAGCACTGCTGGTAACAATCGGGAGATGGCACCCAAAAAATTCGCTACTTAGAAATAATACCTTTAACAGTAGACTCAAACGCCTTCAGGCTATATCAGCGGTTGCAGGTCTACTTTCACGCACTACTTGGACTTTCCGCAACGGCCTAACATGGGCTGGCCGAACGAACATCGCAGGAGGTTACATGGACGATGGTCGCTATTACCCAACCTTCCCCATCCTTGCACACGTACACCTGAATATACGCCATACATTCGCATTATGGCAGTTTATTACAAAACAAAATCACTTTTAAATAGGATGAGTCTGCACAACATGAGACAGGAACATTTCCCAGGCATCTGTCAAAGACTTGACATTGAGGCCAAACCAAAGACGATACTGTACTTCGTCTATGTGAGCCCACACAACTGGACCATATACAGGGCCTCCCTCTTGGATTTTTCTTTTCAGTCTACTCCAGTATGCCTCAATGGCATTGGTGTGCCGTCCGGTGGTAGGGGCCTTGAAGTTCTTTGAGTAGTTAACAGAGAAATGTAGATAACCTTCAGAGGGAAGACAATTATACGCCTTAGACTCGTCCGTTACCACTATACTGCATTTGGCGACGCATTTTGTAATAACAGGACGGAAAGCGGGCCAACTTCGATCATTCACCTGTTCAAATAAGGCCTTGTGTCAGCTAATATCGTACATCCCGACCAGCCATCACCCATAAAACCCCCATTACCACCTGTCCCGTAAAACAGGCTGCTTTGGTTAGGCGGATTTTTTGGGTGTCATCTCCCGATTGTTACCGCACTGCTAAGTTAAATGGAATACAGTGTCCAGTTTTACTAAAAATACACAGTCGATTGTATTGCATAATCAACGAAGGGCTATCCCTCGACGCACGATTCATTCGTTTGGCTTGAGTAAAAGGCTGCGTTTATTTTTTAAAAGATGTAGAATCGACAATTCATTTCGAACCTAAAATTGCTAATGTTAGCTACAATCGCTGATTTTCGGTTCTATCTGAAGAATGCACAGATTTGTTTCTGTCGCTCACACCTCCGCATTTGACTTCAGCATATTTCTGGATGATTTGAGGTTCGTCATTTGAGCCAGCCCACAAATTAGGACCTGCGTCAGGGATCGCCTGTCTGTGTTTTTTCTTCAAGCAACACCGAGCAGGCTCTAAATATACGCTATAGGGTCTGCTACATGAGAGGCTAGTAACACATAAACTTATACAATCTGCATTCCACAGTGTCCATCTAAGTTAGACGTGCTATCTCGCGGAGAATTAACTAAAATTATAAAATAAGTTTTCGATTCAGAAAGATTACTTAGGTAGGATTGTGATATTAATCAGGCTGCATCCAAATTCAAGACAATTCAGTAAGGCCGGCGTGCCGGTTTTTGAACGAGTCCTTCGGGATCGGCCGGAAAATTAGACTCAACAAAAGGTAACCGCTTGAGAAGGCTGTTTTTTCCCATTCAATTTCAAAGTCCTCAAAAACTTAAACACCTTAAATCATGCACAACATTCTCTTTGCTGCACTCTTTCGGTTGAAAATAAAAAAATATATTCTATTATATTTTTTTATTATAATATTTTAATAATATTTTTTATTATATATTAACTCGGAGAAAGAGTGATTTTTAATTTTAAAGAAAGTTTCTAATTATGGAATCTGGAAAGACCGTAAAGTGTTCTTGTATAAAGTCCTGAATCTGCACATTTAATGACGCTGCTTATAAAGTATATAGCGTAGTCAACGTTCACTGAAAATGTAATGAACCCTGTATCACATTTTCCTTATGGCGTATGAAAGTGAGTGATCCTTCTTGCACGAAAAATATATCGTTTCTAAGTTGGAAATCCTTAATATATCCGCAACGGCAGGCGTGGTTCAAAAATACTCAAAAATGAAAAGGCTTTTAAAAAATTAAAATATCCTTTCGTTAAGCATAAAATCTAGGAAAGATGTAATGAGCTACACAATGAGTACAAAATCAATTTTTATGCTTTTTCTGCGAAATTTACCAAAATTTATATGGACATCGAAAATCAATTGGCAACATTCAAACGAGTTTAGTAACCACTTTTGCAGAGTCTGGTTTTGCGGGCGGCCGAACCAACTTCCCTTAAAGTTGGACACTGTGGCATGACCAAAGTATTTTGTGATCATCGTGCAAAAATATTTATATTACAATCCTACTTAAACAGTTTTTTGAATCGAAAAGATATTTCAGAATTTCGATTGATACTTCATGAATAAGCAGATCTACAGTATGAAGACGGCATGAAATTGTCGTCGGGAACAAAAGATGGAAATACTTCGTTTGAATAGATAATGAGTGAGATGCACTGACGTATTCGGCGAACTATTTTAATTATTCAAAAAATTAATTTTTAAACTGCAAGCCTAGATTGTGCTCATGCAGTGGTCGCCTTGTTACTGTTCGACCGCAAAAAATGCCTCGCAATTCCAGCAGTTAGTTAGGCTAAAAAAGTCTCCTCCAATGGGCTAACTCCAAGCTCTTCAAAGACTGCGTGTCCACCTTATTTAAACTCCTTTGTGCGTAAGTATTTGATTGCTTGTCTGTGTTTCATGTGATGAGCGGACACGAATTTTTACCACTGATGCTAATTTGCGTCTTTTTGGAGGGTTACGGTATAGTTTAATAGTGGTGCAGTCTTTTTTAATGATACATCGAATCGATCCGTGCAGTTATTTCGGCGCATAGCACTCACCGGGATCGACAAATAGTTTCACATGCCGTGCTAAAAGTAGTATTTATGCGCTTCATTAAACAGCCTCCCGTTATCCAGCAAATAATTTTTCAACACATTTTAGTGGAGTGATCCTTTATGTAGTAACTAGCTGTACGTCATCTTTTATTTTTGTCGAGACATGCACTACTAGTTATAATGCAAGTAACGCTACAAAATGTCTCAAATACAGTGTTCTACTTGGTAGCTACTGATTTTTTTTATTGCATTATTGCATACAGATTGCACGCATGGAAATGTTTGTCAAAATTTCCATAATGCCGGCGTATTTTCAAATGTATTCGACTATTTACTGAACAAGTTAACATTCATCCGGCATGATATCGACTATGATGAAAACCACAACAGTCAGTTCGGGCTTGAGTTTCTAGAACATCGAAATACTACAGGATGTGTGTATTCTGCGGGAACTTCATGGAAAACGCATCTGTTTAACTGCAATGTTACATTTTTGAGACTACGTGTTACGCTTTCAGACAACGTAAGTTCAAACTCATTACCTTCTTTGGCAATACTGATTTGTTCCGGATGAGTACTTTACGATGACCCATAAAGTTTACCCGAAACCAGCCTTGGGGTGTTTTCGTCAAGTCATATGGCTAAGATTCCCTACATTACTAGACTGAGTTTATCAACGTAGACCGGTTGCAGTGGCATCACACATATACTTACTGATAAAAGGATTTGAGTGCAACCTACTGAGCATACGTTTGCCGATTTTGAGTTTATCATTTTATATTTTATGCAGTAAATTACAAAGATAGACATGCTTTATTATGTTGTATTTTGCAAACTCAACGATGTCGAACAAAACTGTTGACATGTTGATGAGGAATTATTAAGCAAGTTTTGAGCAAAAACTGGCATAGTGACTGCGATTCACGAAGATAAGGCAAGAGTTTCAGGTTTAAAACAGTTACATTTAGCAGGAAAACTAATTTTTAAACACGACCCCAGGTACACTCATTCGACAAACAAATAATTTTGGCCATAAATATTCAGAGTTTACCTCGAAGGAAAGCGGTTGTGCGTTTGATTTTATATTAATTCCTTAGTTTAATTTTATCAAATGTTTTGCCCGTTGTCTTAGTTCTTTCCTTGTGTTCTGCGCATTTTAAATTTTCAGACGGCAACTGTTCTTGCCCCGAGGGGACAAAAGGTTTGGAGATCAAATCACATGTCCAGTAATCTCAGCAATATCCTGGGATTCGCCAAATTTCAGGTCATATTTGATGATAACGCAACGGTTTCCGATGTACTACGAATGACGCGAAT
Source organism: Spirometra erinaceieuropaei (assembly GCA_902702965.1). Taxonomy (NCBI): domain Eukaryota; kingdom Metazoa; phylum Platyhelminthes; class Cestoda; order Diphyllobothriidea; family Diphyllobothriidae; genus Spirometra; species Spirometra erinaceieuropaei. The sequence goes on along the minus strand of CACRXP010000275.1, from coordinate 476,731 downwards.
ATTCCCTGATATCTTAGAACAATTTGCTTCGACCGTGTTAGGTTTCCACAGGAAAAGACCCCGACACTGGACTGCTGTCATCTTGAACCAATTCCTCAACAATCTTTTGCTTGGATCACCCCATGTTTCGCTGCCCTGGTGCATTTTAGCTTGAAACCTAAAATTGACGCAACCAAATGGTTACACGCATATGCTGCTTTGCTTACTTATGCAAAACTGGCCATTTGCGGTCAAGCCCACCATGGATATTTAATCGAACGTAAAGAGTTCTAAGTAGAAGTGGAGGGATGAAACTGCAATGAGCGCGTTTATGAGGCTCTATACCATGATCGATCTTGAGATAGGAACCGTTTTAACTAACTGAAAATGTCTTATGGAAATCCAAACGTGGCCACATTTGTTAGCATGCTCACACAAGTGATCAGTACACAGGCAAAAATAGGTACATTTTGGTGCAACGCAACAAAATGTTTTGTTTAAAACAACCACCCTTGTGAACCTCTCCCAACCAGTCAAGTCACGATTGTGTTGGAGGAGGACTTCCCTGTGTCTGAATTTATTTAGACAGGAGGATGTTCTGCATTCGCTTTCATGGGTACTTCGTTGCTGGAGCAATTTGATCTGCTTTACAGGAGCTTTGTAGGAGTCGTAGGTGCTTTACATCCTTGATTTCGAGGTTTTGAAGCGGTGGTTGGAAAAGTCAGTCGTATATTGGCCGCTGGACCCGTGTACGCAACAGCAGTTTTCAGACTACATCGTTAAAGTTCGGCGGCTGAGTCCTTTTCTGATGGCAAGAGGAAGTATAGCGCGTTACTTTCAACCGTCCGTGTCTCTGGTCTACGTATACGCGCTTGTGTTTATCCTGTGCCAAAGTGTCCGTGAAAATCATCATCTCACGGACTGTTTCTTATTAATTCGAGTTCGTTATTCAGCGTGTCCGGAGTACATTTTTCTGTATCTCGGTTGGTTAGGCAATGGGCTAAATGTTTCTTTCCGACTTAGAGGGCTAAAGTCGCAGAAAATTGGATGTAGTCCATAGTTTATTTTAGTGAACTACTCTTCTATGAGCAACTCCATCAGACACCCTACTAAGTAGGATGTCAGGAAAGTGTAGGTGTGCATGTTTTGTCCCATCAAGTTGGCTGTTTAGATCAGACCTGTCAGCCGTTATTTAAAAAATGCCATTGATGTATTGGACATAGGATACAAGGCTCCCTGTGACTGGAGGTAGAGTCGTTTTCCCTCTGGTTTCTTCGTTAAGGCATCCACCGGTAAAGGTTCCGTCTATTTGGCAACATCTTTTTGTACCGCTCTAATGATGAGTAATCGAATATATATGTTTCTTGATTATGGCTTCCTTAATTTTTTATGTGTATCATCGCAGAAAGTGTCTGTCGTTAAGGCAGTTGAAACAACATTTTATATTTAATCCTCCTCGCATAAATCGATTATATGAGTTTTGTGCTGCACTTGGTAGGCAACTTAATGAGTAAGCAATTACAGAGAATTTTCTTATTAATATATGCATACTCCTGTGTTAGGCCCCTTATCGATATTTACTCTGGCTTATACAACACATGCACTTAAGGCAAACAAGCGCACACAACGGAGAATAAATACAAAGTAGTCGCGTATTAGAGATCCTGCTGAAAGATCCTCCTTCAGAAGTTTACATCAGTTTATCTCAGAACATCATTTGGCGAGCATACGTTTGTCTACGGTAAATTTTCATCAGTCCGTCAGATTTAGGTGTGAACGGGGTACAAGTGAGGCACGTCAGTCATTAGAGAAATCGATCAGAGATCGTCTGAAAACACAGGCAGAGTATGGGAATAGAGGGTAGGGAGTAATAAGTTATCTCCAGGAGCGGGGTCAGAGCGAAAGGGCGCGGAGAGCCGCACGTGGTTAATCGACCTTTGACCACGGTGGGTGTGCAGCCTGAACGAGGTTTTTCTGTGCACACAAGGTTAAGTTTCGTAACCTGATAGCGGCTGCTTCTGTTGTTGCTAGCAGACGATGGCCCAGTAACTTAGGGTATTTGGATGGGACCACAAAGATCACGCGAAAAGCTTCGAGGCGGTCCACATGATGTCCGGAATTAACAACATGCGCGAGAACGATGCTGATTATGCTCCTAGTTTCACCTTTCCCCAGCCATGCTGCGGGATTTCCTCGTATTATTTTGGTTAGGCGCCGACTCGTGTGACCACTGTAACCTGCCATACAGGAGGAAGTGAAGGAGAAGATGCACAGTAAGGTGCCCTGAGATGGCAACCTACCCTTACCTTCTTCGCGCAAAATAGAGTTAGTGGAGAGCAGTATTCGAACCCTTGCCGCTGGGAAGGTTCATGAGACAGCTTGACTAAGGCGTCTTCCTAGGAGTTCACTCGCAACGTCCCCTTGATAAAGGACTTTGAAAAACAGAGTTTTCTTTTCGGCAGTCATAGTGATGTGTTTGTCCGGTCGTTCGGCAATATTCTTTGAAGCAAACCTGTCGAGGTACCCGTTTACGAGAAGCAAGTCCTAGATTTACTTAAACAAAATCGGCGAACACATTGGCGTGTCTTTCACATGCTCTTAGATTGTTCCTTCAAATGAAAATTATGCCTTCAGACAGACCATCAGAATTTGGGGGATTGCGGTGTGCTCCAGACGATTTCCAGTCTCGTCGTCTATGTTCTTTTGCGGTGAACCTATTTTCTGATGGTGTCCAGGGATCGATTGTGGTGTTTGTTTGAGTAATTTGAAGCACACCCAGCATGCCCTGCCCGAGGCTTTGAATCTGCGGAGACTGTTAGAGTACGGATTCCCGATCCTGGCTTGAAGAAATAAACTTGATGACTGGCCCCTTCACAAGCATCACAATGTATTTATCTATTAGAAAAATAATCAAATATGGCCGCGCACAGCTTTGTCCGCAAATGCATCAGATCCGATAAACGACTCCAGACGTTTCTTGGCGTGGCAGTGGGTCTTTTGGTTTCATTAGCTGACGCCTAATGGTTGACTCCGGTCTGTGTGCAACTCCAACCCCAAGTGGTGCGAAAAGGCGGCCAACAGCTTCCGAAACGTTCTTGACATATGGAAGTGCTCGCCAAAATTTGATGTCCGTGCGGTTAGGCCTTTCGTCCCTTTTGCGTATGCACCGGTTGACGAAGTTGCGCGGGTAGCCATTGGCTTTGAAGGCCCGTCCGAGATATTGTAGTTCGGCAATCTTGTATCCCGGCTCACTGCAGTGAGTTTCGACACCCCGATAGGGAGTCCTTACACAACTGCGTTTGAAGCAATGTTTTTCCGGAATAAATTTGAATAGGGCAAAGGCGATAACTGCGTTTGTGGCTGATTGGGTGGTTGCTGTTAAAGTTCAGTACTTGCATCGTATTTGTCGCTTTCCTGAACACTTTGGTCTTTAGTCCACCACAATCTTTACGGCATACGAGGGCTTCCATGAAGGCCAGCTGGTTGTTCTTTTCCTCCTCCATCGTAAATTGTATGTCCGGGAAGACCGCATTCAGATGTTCCTTGAATGTCAGCCGTTGATCCCGATCGATCACGACGAAGGTATCATCCACATACCGTACCCTGAACTTCGGTTTATGGTGTTGGAAGACCAGAGACTCTAACCGTTGCAGGACCGCCTCGGTGATGAACCCCGAAATCGGCGAACCCATTGGTGTGCCATTCACCTGTCCGTAGATTGTCCCGTCGAACGTGAAGTACGTCCTGAGACAGAACTTCAGGAGCTGAAGGACTTGGGCGTGTTGAATGAAGCTTCGTGCCGTAAAACCTTGTGCATGAACCACCCGTATCTGTTTTTTTCTCTGATGATGGGTTCGAGTGGGAATCCGAAACGTGAAGCTAAAAAAGCTCTTGTCTCAGCGATCGTGTCTCCTTCTTCAATAGCAGAGTTGTTACCATATTGGGTTAAAAGAAATACTGTGTGGTTCTAGTAATCATAACTACTTTATTACAGCTCCTTGTAAACTTTCCCATCCGAACCATCCTAATAGAACTCAAAGAAAGCTGTCTAAAATCACCCAGCATCGCTCACACAATCACTGAACCTGAACACCTACAAGACGTGGTCAACATTGTTAAGTTTAGCCCAAACTTCTGCCAGTCCACAGAGCGACTGGCGTCAAGCGCTCAATAATAAGCGAAGATGACATTTGGACTGGCTGAGCTTTCATTCAGCCCTTTGGTGCAAACGTCTAGTGTCCTTCTTAAGCTGTTTTTTATTACGGGCATCCATGCGTGACGTTTTAGCTTTTATTCGGAAGAAAATAAATAAAACGAAAGAGTAGTTTTGAATTCTACATTTTAAGATAATCAATTGGAATTGAACGTAAAGTTCCTATTTGACAACAATTTATGTAGACAGATGGACGGCGTAACTATGGGCTCGCCCCTTGACCCGCTTTTGCGATTGTATGCATAGGTAAGTTAGAAGCTTTCCAGCTACGTCACGAGATCAACGGTTTAAGATACAATGGGCGGTACGTGAATGATATATTCGCAATTGCACCAAAATAAAGTGACATCGTAATTCTGCTAGATGATATAAATCAGGTGCACCCATCAGTCAAATTCACTCTGGAAGAAGAACGGTCAGGTTCACTTCCCTTTCTGGATGTGCTTCTGAGTAGAAGGCCTGACGGCAGCATTAGACATAGCATCTATCGTTAGAAAACGTGATCCGGACAATACACCCATTTTGGGATTTTCGTACCGTTAAACGTTAAACGTAACTTAGTCCGCTGTTTGAGAGAAAGAGTGAGAAGAATCGAATCAACTGATAGCGTTGAGAAAGAGCTAAATGTCATCGAAAGCGTTTCTCGCCAGAACTAATATCCTGATCGATTCATTGTTATAAACATGGCCAAAAGACCACAAAAGACCCGATACTGACGGCAGGAAGGATAGGCTCTTCATCAGGGTCCCGAATGAAGGCGAAATTTCGAGTTCCAGGTGTATACATATTTGAAGAAGAAGAGTCGAGCACCGGAACACTCGTTTATTGTCCCGAGCTTTCAGACTCGTACAGGAGTCTATCGTCAGAGGTAGTGGCAGAAACAGGACAAGCGGCAGTTATAAGGCACGTAGACCCAATCATCGACCGACGGCGCAAGACTGGAGGTGACTACGAAGGGCTCTGTCCGCCGGCGCCAGATCGATAAATCGATTGACCGAGTTCTCATCCGAGGCCCAGGCTTCAATCAATTCTCGGCCTGTTTTGTTTCCGGCGTGGGCAACTATTTTGGTGGCTGCGAAGTCAAACTCGTGACCAATTTCGTAGGTGTGGGCGGCCACTTGTGATAATGCGTCGCCTCGCCGCACAGCCAGCTTATGTTCATGTATGCGCGATCCGAGCATGCGTCCAGTCTGTCCTGTGTAATTACAAGGACAATTTTGACACGGAATGCGATACACTACTCCAGATTGCTCTTCAGGTTTTAACCGGTCTTTGATCTTCATGACCCTGTTGCGCATGGTGGCTTTGAGGCGGTGTGCGATTCCAACCCCTAGCTCCGCAGCAATGCGCTGCGGAAGAAGATGCCTAGCTGAAGCTGTATCACAGACCTTTCCACCAACTGACAACCGCGTACTGTTCGCCATCAGTCCCATCCTATATGGAGAGGGCAGGGACAAACTACAAGCTCAGACCACCTCTATGTGTATTTGCTCCTTCACCTGCTCCTGTGGGGCAGAATATATTGGTCGCACGAGCCGGTGTTTATCCAAAAGAATAAGAGAACATCTGTCAGCATGGTTAGGAAAGGGACAACTAAAGAACATCAACAGCTCGATCCTCGCGCACACGGTAGACACAGACCACCGCGTAGACGCCAGAGAGGCCTTCAGAGTGATTTACAAAGTCCCATCATGCTACCCAAAACAACTTGGGCAGCATTTGTTGGCTTCGGCAGAGGCGGCTGCAATCAGGCTACGCGGACCGGTCCAATGCACACAGAAGAACTTCATGCAGGTCCCACAGCTGCCATGGTTCAAAGCTGCCAAGCCAGTTACTCGCATATATTTACCTTCGCCGGGACTCGCCTTCTCCCCGGCGCTGACTGGAATTGTGGTGTTTCACTCTCCCCCTCCCCTCCCCAAACCCGAGCCACAGCATAATCATCTACTTACCCGTATCTTTTAATTCATTACTTCAATAGCCTGAAGAGAATTTATCGAAAGCAGACGTATGCTCGCCAAACTGCATTTCAATTGTAATTGTAAACTTTCACAATTATTACAGTTGTGCGTCTCATGTCGTCTTAGTTCTACCTGTTAGTTTAGAAGCCATGTTTTGTGACACGGTAAGAAGGGTACGGTTGTTCAGTAATTTCACAATACCATCTCAGTTTGCTTTAACTGACTTGTTTATAAGATTGCATAAAACGAGTTCTGAGAAACTTTTGAAAATAACAACGGATTTTCAAACAGCCGTGAATTACAATGTTCGGTTACATTTCCTGATCAGTATAGGCCGGGTTAATGCACTTAGTTGATCGGCATGCGTAATGACCCGTAGAGGTCTGGAAGGGCAGGACACTAACCTTGATGCAGAAGCGATCGCAGCCGAATGCCTTATTAATCGCAGTCCCAGGTTGCGCAACGTTTCAGGGGTGATTGCGTTCTTCGATGCTGAACCTTGATATGGAGCTCTTCCTTTCTATATTGACCGTCGAAATATTATCAGGGGTATCTAGCTTTTGAAAAACGCCTTTTAGATTAAGCCGTCTCTCTTGGTAGCTATGTTGGCAGCAAGGCGGACATTCAACTTTCGTTTGTGAATCGTTAGGATACAATATTGTATAGTTTTATTCTGCTATTCTATGCTCTTATTCTATGATCTCACCGGAGTCCATCCTCCATCAATTTAGGAGTATGCAATTGAAGACTGTTTTTCCAATCTGTATCTCGAGAAGGGTGAAAGAGCTAAATGGAGTTTATGGGAGACTTGCTCTGCTGCTGAAATCCCGCGGCTATTTAGGCGTTCCTAAACGGAAGATAATATCGATAGAACCACGACCCATGCGCGAATGCATATCCCACCTGTCACACCGGAACACTGTTGTGCCCGATGTCATTAAACCAAATAAAAATTAAATTTATCCGTAAGCATAAATGTATGCTATGAACATGGGGACAAACGAGACCAACACCGAAAAATTATTTCTAGAAGAAAAGGATTATATCGAACGTTTTTTGTCATGTTTAGAGTGGTGGATATGGTAGGCATTCTTGAGGGCCCACATTGCAGAAAACACATGGTAGTTGTCAGAATAATTTGAGTGAAATTGAAAAACTCAAAGAAAATCGTAAATTGAGTAATTCTCGCTGGCACGGTCTGAAGTAATACACAAAAATTCATTTTAGCGGTTGGTCTTGGTTGTGCATGTTCGCAGTTTTGGGGAGAAAGCCAATATCTTGTTTTAAAAAGCCGGCTTTCGAATACGAAAATATATAAAATATTTCAATCAATAAGCTATTAATATGATATCTGCGTATGCCCAGTGTAAAACATGTCGGACGAAGACTGAGATGAGATTTTCGTCGTCCCCTAGATTTTTTGCTATCCCCGAAACAATACAAGCTTGGACAAATGTCGGTGAAGGTATTGTTTGAAAGATTGCATTTACGTTTGCTGTGATGCTTCTATGCATTATGTAACAGTTTTGACTAGCGTCAACACCGATATCATCCTCGTATCTCAAGGAATGGGCGTAGCAAGGCCACCTGTACGTGAGTTTGACTATAATGAGGTGGACCTGCGAGGCATCTACGTCACTAATTACTCCTTCATCCACCTGGAATCTGGGGAAAATCAGCCCACAGCCCACCGAAGGCGGGCTCGGGCGCAGTTTCTGACAGAACTGAACAGCTTGTCTGGTGTTGGCAGACACCTTCTGGTTCTCCAAAGGCGTACTATGCCGTCACATGGCCGGCTTGGATCTTACCTGCGTGAGACGTCCACCGGGGTCGCGTTAGGAAGGAGTCATTGACCCTGACTCTCAGTTTTCTAGTCAGTCGTTCCGCAAGCATGTGGCAATGGGACTGTCGTTTCGGACGATGTCTACCATGTGCGCATCAGTCAGTTTTTAGCGATAGCTGATTTTTGCTGCATGTACCATACTCCCTGCCCCCCAACAAACTGAGACATGATCAAGAAGATCAGGGACGAGATCAGGCTTAGCGTGCATCCGCGCCTAGGCGTGCCACAAAAACACGTATGAATGGCATATGGTATGGGTGCGTAGCCTTATAACGCAAGCCAAACCGTGGGCTATAAACAGTACTGTTCACAAAGAGCGAGTTATTCCGTAGAGTGGCGACCTAAACTGCTGCTTTTAACATGCAGTGATAACCTAAAGCCCGCCAGATTAAATATAGTGAGAAATGCGTCGCCCTATATATTTGAGATTGCATACCTTTAGTTTAAAAGGCAGTATGAATAATACCTCCTCAAGCTGAACGACTACACCCAACAAAACACACTAATGCGATGTGTAGGATTACTACGGACATCGAATTACAGTTGAGCAAGAACCTAATTATCAGTAGATTACAATCCAACCCCTATAACTACTAAATTTTCCTAGAAGCAACACTTACCATATCAAATTGCCTTATACATTACTACGTCCTGAAGACGGTTAAGAATGCGATATAACCTGCAAGTTGATATATAAGGGAATGCTGAAATATTTATATGTTAAGAATTAATAGACGGGCCTTAAAATTCTAAAACAGTTGGCACAATTTCCTCATATTAATAAACCGCGTTGCCGGTGCAAGATGTCTCTAAGTGTGCAAACCAGATTGAAGCTGCTGGCATGGCGATGCTGCACAAATGAAACACGATGGATGTACGCCAACTATTTTGCTAATTACTATCCAGTTTGTTTTCCGCAATTGACGACGTCCCCCGCTTGCCTTAGGGCGCGGAGACACCATCGGTGACCTGCGTGTGAAAACTCCTGATACGCGCTACATTTACAAAGCCCTCTCCCCCCAGATATTAGGATTCGTCGCTGCACGCCATCCACTCCCCAGACGACATGATGCGAGTCCGTGGGTGCGGTGGTTAGAGCCTCGTTCGTTGAACATCTGATTTTGGGTTCGGGTCCTGGGTTCACAGCTCCGGACAGGACTAGCACTGGATGTTTATGGCAGGCCAGAAACGACCATTTCGGTGCCCCCGTCATTGTCCGTAGGAAATGTCTGAGGTGATGATGACTAGTCGCCATGCGACTTTCAGCGTGGGCTGTAGACCCTCAAATACACGGTGATTCGGATATGTCAATTTTTGACCTGTAGTTGAGATAGGTCGATGCACGCCGCTCTCATTTTTTAAAAAAACCTCCACGTTGGGCGGGCCAAAACCGTATAAAAGAAATTGTATTCATGAAATAACTTCTTTATGCAGTTGCTCAAACTGCCGGTAATTTGGGCGGGACCATACCTAGACAAGCACTTGTTAAGTCATGTGACTTACATTCAATGGCAAATACGATGGATTTAAGACGTTGAAAAGCGTTCATTCTCACATGCTATGTGTTTGGATAGGATTTTATTAATTGCAGAGGCCGCATATTAATGTCAAATAACTAAAACACTTAAAAAAAACACGTCGTCTAGTGCTTGGAGGAGTAAATCACTGTCTAATTGACGAAATCTTAGAAAGGGCCAAAAATGAATTACCCGATCGTAAATATATGCGTTATCTAAGAGTGTGAAAAATAGTTTTATTT
>CACRXP010000275.1:451903-464534 GCA_902702965.1 Spirometra erinaceieuropaei | reverse complement strand
ATATAATCTGGAATACCTGTGCTATGATCGCCCGCCTCGAATTAAATATCAGTAAAGCAGCGTGCCTGACAATTTATTTCGTACAATTAGCCTTTATTCCAGACTGTATTTATCGGACACTATCTTGTGACCGAAACATTGGTACTATGCAGGATTTTAAACCGGCTAAGTAGCCATTGTACAGTCAAGTCTTTTTAACCTTGTATGTCCATGGGCCAGTGGATTTAGAATTACATAGAACAACCCCCTCTTTTAAACTATAACAAAACCCCACTGTCGCGATCCACAGGATGACGTCGCTACGTCCTTCGCTTGGGCATACTCAAAGTCATGTGCAAGGTCGGCTAGACCGTCAGTATTTGTTGGCGATTCCATTCTGTCTAGAGCTCAAGAATTGAACCAAAATTATCGCACTATGAGCAACTAAGAGGTCTTACCAACATAGTCGAGGGAAGGGAAATTCATCGTTTGGCTATTTTCCTCCCCTACCCACGGAGGATAGGACAACTGGAAGGTGGCCAATTACCTAAAAGACATCCGTATCGGGCGTTCTAACAGTTGAATCCCATGCAATCGGAAATATTCGCAACTGTCTGGTTTTCATCTGAGATTAAATAAATGCTGTAGCCCTGGGGCTTTTGTGAAGAGACTGAGTTCGTTCTTTAGATCTGCATTTTTATGCCTATCCTCTTTTGACTAGACCTGCTTTCCTTAATGGCATGTGCCAACTAGACAGAATTAAACGATGATGAACAATTTAGTCCACTGGAATAGAGTTTTTAAGAGGTGAACATATCAATCTAAAGTGAAAATCAAAATTCTTGTTCCGTGGCCTGCGAGATGTAATACATAACTGAGAGGACGAAATTAAGGCATTTGACCGGATGCAAAATGTAATTTAGAGCGATTTAACAACTATCAATTTGAAGTTTTAAACTAACATCGGTAGTACTGGAGAGGTAGCCTAGGACAAATCATCATTCTAGGTTTTAGGAAACGAAGTCAACCTATTGGAAGTACTTCTGCTTTTCAGTTATGTTTTTCTTTAAGAGATGGATGTTCGTATACATATATACATATGCAGGCTCATTTACGACACTTCGTCGCATCTTTTTTATACCATACAAGTTAAACCTAACTTTGACCAGTTTATTCGAATCGCGTATAGCAGTATATCTCGAAACAGCCTTAAGGTGAAAGCCGAAACACGCTTCTATTCGCGGTTTATTGTTGTGCTATTTTGTGTTCTGTACCTTTGATCCCACACCCATCATTGATGTGACTAAATAGAGCTACTTTTATATAACTATCCAAGAATGCTGATAACCATTTATGTCTGTAAACAATTTTGGCGTTAGCCTTGACTTCTAGCCAAAATGCACCAGGGAAGCGACATAGTGGGAGATTCACTCAAGAGATGAGCGAAAAAATTGTCTAAAAGAAACGCAGTCCAATGCCTCGGTCTTTTTCTGTGGAAGCCTAAGATCTTGGAGCCTAATTGCTCCAGAATATCTGGAAATATTTTGGTCAGTCGCAACACATCGGAATCTGTCTCCGCATCGACAAATGAGACTTTGAAGTAGGCGAATCCAACGATATCAGTGAGGTTTTCGGTCGTAGATATTGATTTCCAAATTCTACCTTCATTTGGAGTTGGCCTGTATCCAATCTAAAAGTTGAGAATGCATTAGAAAGGAAAGTAAAAAAAACGACCTGCAATTAATTTTTAAGAACTAAGAGATTTAATGCATTCCAACGTTTTGTTTTTGAAATGCTTGAAAAGAGCATACTATATGGTATATATTGTCAATTGTTTCTGCACGCCCGTTGTCTGAAGACGAGCTGGGGAACCAGTCTCGAAAATTTACAATAAAATTTTGCTGTGTCCCAAAGAACTTCACCTTTTTTATCATATTTCTTGGGATGCCTGTTTTTCAATATATAAATATAGTTTGTTTCGGATAATATTAAGTAATTATTTATTTAATAAACGAGGCGCTCTTTTTTATAGTCTGTTTAAACAGTTAACGTCAAAAAATGTTCAACGTTTCAAATTCGCTAAGTATTACTCTTTAAGCTAAACCAGGCCCGCTGATTGGCTGTCAACAAAAATTGACAAAGTCCAGCATCAAAATGGCCGTTTATTTCGTAATATACCTCTGTATATTATCGTATCATAAGATCTTCAATAGACAATTGCATGTCACTGTTCCATATAGGTGAGTCAAATAACAATAAGAAACAATAAGAATTATCAAACAGCACTCAGTCCAAAGAATATTATTGAAAAAAAACGTAATTGCTTTCAACGTACACTGTTAGAAATTGTAATACGCAGTTCTGGAAATGTGACGTTGCACTTGAACACATGTGAACTTGGAACATTTTCTGAAAAAAGTTTGCATTCGGTCGTGTGCCCACTTCTGAGAAACTCAAGCTTCAATTGACTGAGGTGGTTTACTGCAAAGTAGGTATTCTGTTGGATGAGTTTTACTTGATTAAGTAAAACGTCGAAAAGGTTCGAAAAGTCACCGAGAGAATTAGAGTGTCTGCAATAGTTTATCGCAGACAGGTTTGCGAGTGTGCAATCTGCATGGAATAATACAATTTGAGTGTAAACTGGAATCTCATTGTTGGTAAATTCAAAGCCGATTTAAAGAAGCTTTTTCAGCTAGCTAGCTAAGTAATTACTTATGCATGTATCCAAATAACTCAGGGTAGATAGGTTCCGATGACAAAGAGGTTAAATATAACTTTCTGCATAGTAAAGGGCTGTTTTATGGACCGTATGAACTCTAGATGCGACACTGCGGGCGAGATTGTTTGCAGATTATAGTGAATTTTCTGTGCTACGATAATTGCTCATGGCTATTCGAATAGCTATCTCGAGTAAAGTTTTTGATTTAAAGAAAAATGTTACCAGAGCCGTTCAAGGAGATGTATATAAACAACAATGGCAGAAAAACGTGTCGTGGCATCCCAAAACAGACAGACAGACAACATGATATTCTTGCCAAAACTACGTTTAAATTTAAGGACTACCGAGACACTGTAACACGCGGTGTTAACCCATTGGTGGACTTTTCTTAACTCAAGTAAGAGCCGGGTTTTCACGACCTTCTGTTGGTCAGCAGAACCGGGGCAACTACTGTACGGATTATTCAAACGTTGACGGGAGTGATTAGCAAAAATTATCTTTAAGGGATCCGGGCACAGTATCTGTACCGTTAGTAACAAAAGACATTATAGCCCAGTTTTTGTGAACAAACAATGCGAAATACATAAATTAGGACTCTTCTATACATCAAATACCATTGCATATAACAAAAGTACGTCTGCTTGCGATACAAGAATCGCGGGATGTCGTTGCCCTTGTTGATAGACTGAGGTCCCGTGAACCATAACTCAAGCAATTCCCGGCTCACTCCATATTCCGTTCTGAGGCATAGGCTGGCCAAAGTAATTGACCACTCGGAGAGCGCGCAAGCCGGTGAGCCAGAAGGCCGAGCAGTCATCACGCCAGCATCCAACACGGGTGATGACATTTCGGCAATTAACAACTTGCATGCCGGCCATCAAGCAATTAGCGCACCAGCGAGCAACAATCCTTGATGAAGGGGAGCGCGGTTAATTGCTATAGGTATGCGGTAGCATAGAGACAGCATCCTATAAATACTGCAACTTCCTGTGCATGAGTCACCCTTTTCTGCCACTGTTTCTGATGATGCATTCAAGTGAGAATCCGAAATGTCAGGCGAATAAAGTCCTTGTTCCAGCGATCGCTTCTTCCTCTGATCAGTACGTTTGCTGTTGTTAACCAAAAATCGCAAACAGGCAATTCCTCAGGCACATCTGGAAAAAGTCTACACCCTGAATGACTAATTACAGTGATCAGCAAAATGTGAGCTGTAATTGAAGAAAAAGACTGTATGACAGAAACAAATATTGTACGTTTGCGAACATTACTGATAATCGGAGATTGTAGCCGACGTGTGCAATTTTTTCCATTTTATGTAAAATTCTCGATTTTACGGCTTTCACAGGAGGTGAACAACCGTTTCGCTTGAGCCGCTAGTGCATCTTGCGAAACAGATGAATTGCACGTCGAAGAATATCCGGTCATTTCTATTCGATGATAGGTGAATCGGCTGCTTCCGCACCTTTTTCGCCGGCATAATGCATTGACGTTCGTCCTGATCATCAAGGTATTTGTAGCAACCGTGAGCCTTCCGCATTTTATAGGCCCTGGTGTCACTTGTAGCCATCTGTCCACATTTTAGTCGCCCATTGTGACTGTCGGGCTTTGCGTGACACAGAGTGGGGCGAGAAAATACTTACTGACTCCATGCTTATATTTCAGGTTTGTAGGGTGGAACCCTGAGCACAATACTGAGACAAGCTTGAGGACAAACGTGCGTCCATTTGTTGATATTGTTACGATCATACTCGATCGTATGTAATCGCACTGGTTTCGCATTCCGTCGGACATGATATGCTTGTCAGAAACGTCATTCAACACCCCAAGCAGACAGTCTTGATTCCGCGAACTTGTCGCTGCAGGTTGTTGTCAGATGACAGATCTCAGATGTTGCATAAAAAGCAAGATGTTTTGTGGAGCATTGTCAAGGCGAGCAGATCTGCTTATTTATTTGTGTTTTCAATTTCGCCAAACCGATTTCGAGTAAAATTGCATATGTTCGTCAGCTGGTGGCAAATGAACCATGTATAAATAAGCGGTACATTGATATGTCCCGTGTCTAGCGGAAGAAAAATGTTAGGGGACACGTAAATTGGTTCTTTGGCATGTGTTCCAGACTCATGGGAAAAGGCTGACCCTCTATTGAAATTGTCGATGTACTCAACGTTTGATATGCTTATGGCTGGCTGGCCCCAAAAAATTGCCAGTAGATAACCACTTCCGATTCTTTTTTGGTTGTTGACAGCACACGTAAAATAATGTTTATTATTGAGCATCCTAGCGCTTGACAGTATTTTATTTCTTAAGCTTTTGTTCAAAAAGAAACTCCACTTTCCCTCCTAAAGTATGAGGGAACTGGTGGTAAAGTATAACTGTTTGACTACACCAACTAAGATCAACACTGCTGCTTAATTACCTAACGCGTGCATGGCAGACGCGTACCAGCCGTTTTTAGTGTGAAATCCTGAGAAAGTTTATTTTTTTCTGGGTATGCTATTAAAAAATCCCTTATCAACGAAATGATCAGATAATTGTAAACTTTGTTTGACTCAACACATCTTCAAAAAATGAGCTAACTCGCGGCTGAAGCATATCTATAGTACTTTGTGTGGCAAAGGCTCTAAGCCGGGCGCATGAAGCACAATTTCTCTGAACAGAGTTTCAAAATGTAGTCGACTTTTCTCAATGAAAAAGATTAAGTCGATCGATTCACTCCTGAAAAGAATTTTGGGTTCTACAAGTGGTCTGCACAGTGCAGGCAAGTCATATCAGCGGTCCCAATATTCCGCTGTGTTTGTCTGGTCTGACTTAATTGTGTAACATACAGCATTGTGATTAATTGTTTATTTGCGAAGCACCCAGCGGAAAAGACGATTATTGTGTCCTTAGTAGAACTGTGTTTTATTATGATGCCGCAGAGTAGAACTGGTATGCGTGGCGTGATAACTGAATAACCGATTATCGGGTAAAATAAAATGTCATATGTGATGAAAAGTACTCAACAAACCACCAATTTGCGCAGATACTATTGAAGACGTCGTTGAACGAAAATCATTTTTCTGAACTTTATAGTGCCCATGTACAGGTCCAAATTAATTTGATGTTACGTTTTTCCTTAGAGAGAGTTTACAGAAGCCAAACTCTATTTTATTTACGTAGTGAAGGGTTTTCTATATAATCTTGGCTCCCCTGTCGAGAACACAGCAAATTAGAGAGGGTCATTTACAGTATTCACAGTGCTATCAACAGACTTACACAAATGAAAATCAACGTAGGTTTTGTCTCCCTGCACTCACCGCAAAGACAGTCAAAACTGAATACTATATGTCTAGCGACAAAGAAACAGATGCCGAAGACCTTTCAGGTTAAGTCTAAAAATAAGGCGACATGTGGCTTGTAGACAAGCTCCTTGCACAGTTTAAGGAAATGTGAAATCAAGTGCAAATCCATCCGAACTGTGTGCGAACCACCATTGTCCACTTATGAAAACGCGTAGGAAACCGACATCCATGGACCATCCACACAGACATATCCCTTCTAAACATCGCAGGAAAAGTCCAAATCAGTCAGAAACTTCTATTGGAACAGTTAATCAACATGCAAGTGATGGCGGATTTCGAAGGAAGCGCGGAGCGATCGGCATGATGTTTTTGCCTGCCGACTATAAGAGAAAAACCAGAAAATGAGGACCGGAGGACGCACCATATTCGTAGACTCAAGTTGCGGCTCATTTGACGAGATCCGGCCACACTGTGGCAGCCAGACATCATGACCGGTCTGGCGTCATTGTTCCAGACCTCGCTGCCTCAAGGTCATTCATCTCTTGCAGCGAGCCGTCCCAGACGAGGTGACCGGAAGTCACACAACCAACAGCTCGGGCATACCTGCGTCCGCGCAGTCGCAGCTGCCCATGCGGCCACTTGAACGCGCCAGCCCCTGCAAGCAGCAAAACAAGCCACTGGGACACCACCCCTCGGCAAATGCAACACACGCTGACTGGACACCACTTAAGCTTGGCCCACGAGCCTACAAAAGCGGCTGCCACCATTATCTCAGGGACTCTCAGGCCTGACTGGACGCAGTCAACACGAGCCCTGGCTTCGCCAGTGGCCACTGTCGCCTGAGAGGACAACTCCGGGTTCTGTGCACAATAAATCCCTCATTCTGGTTCCTTCTGTCTTCTCCTTACAATCTGGGATTTGACTTGATAATTGTAGCGCACAGAGCACTTATTCTTTCTGCTTTGCCGCTACAACGTTTTCGTGGATAAGGCGATTTGCGGTGCCGACTGCTGGGCGGATTACCACCTTGTCTTCTCCTAGATGCGGCTCCAACTACAGCAGCACAGGCGATGACAAGGTAAGTCAACATCAGGTAAGTGAAATATTGTATTTCCTGATACGGCTGACTGCCACTGAATAGTAGTATTATCACGGACTCCAAACAGGAAGGGATGCAAACCCTGGAGGAGCATGATAATACCGAAACCTACTGGGGAGAGAGATAGCATACTATTCACGCCACCACGATGAAGGCCCTCGGTCACGCGAGCTGCCAACGCCAGAGCTGCCTTAGGGATAATGACAAGGAACTCTGCACTCTGCTCTTGAGAAACATTGTCTACACACAGCCGACATCATTTATCGCATCAACGTAAATAAATCCGCATGATTTCGATGTCAGCGCTTAATGAAACAGAGGCCGAGGGAGCTGCAGATCGACCGGATAACTTGCAGTGTTGAAGAGATTCAGAAATATGCTAGCCGTAGTAGGATAAAGTAGCTTCGTTGCAATCAAAGCGATCTACCATCTGCAGACCAAGGGAGTTGCTTCGCTGGATGGAGCAACCCTCCTGAAACAGAAGTCGCAGATGCTGTAGCCCAGGCCTTCGAACTCCCGGGGCGTCGTCAGCCACCGTCCTCAATATGCGATGAGGCCATCAACAGACTTTCTCCAGCGGACACCAACAATGACCTGGGTCGTCCGCCTTCTTCCTTGACATAACCAGTGTAGTGCAACAACTGTCCCGTGGAAGCGCACTGTCAGCCGGAGAGGGGGCGTGACGTCAAGGAAAAATCTTCCAAGACTTCACGGACATGAGCAAGTTACACACCTGCAGACGCGAAAAAAGTCTACAACCATGTGATAACCACAAAGGCATCTGCTTTTCCAGCATCGCAAAGAACACATAAGTTCATGTTCTACTAGAACGTTTGAACGCACATGTGGACCCGGTGCGTCTTTAGGAAACGCAGTGTGGACTCCGAAATCACCGCACAACCACCGACATAACCCTAATGGGCCGGCAACTGCAGTGGCCGGTGGATGTCAGACCAAGTACTCATATTAAAATGTAGGGTAAGGATCAGGTGGAGGATCCCAAGCATCTCTGGCATACAAAGAATACCTACTTTACTCATTCAAGTCGGTTTTAGTCCGACACGACTTTTTCGGTTTGGTGTTTCATCGTACAAAGTTGGGTCTGGTGGATTATCTACAATGACCTCAACTCAGAGAGTCGAGAAGCGATCGTTGTAGACACTTAATGTTTTTTAGATTGTCATGTGTGTGTGTGTGTTTGGGGTCCTTCACCCGATTGTTACCAAATTTAGTCTTAAATAGACCGATTTACTTCAGGTTAGCGATTAATTTTTGTAAAAATTTAGAAACTGCTATTTCAGAACTGAAGTATCTACCAGAAAGCACACATTGAAAACCGGGGGACTCACTGATGAGCCGAACCTCTCGCAGCTGTGCCATGCAGCGGCACATTGTCGGCGAACTACGCGTGCATGAGCCTTTAGCTAGTGCCTGTGCTGTTAAGTATGGTATCTCGTGCTATATCAGTACTTACCTCACCTTAGACGATAGTCCTGGACGCAATGAAACGCGACCGACTCTGGACATTGATGCTGAAATTTAGGTTTTCTGAGCGATTCATTCAATTGGTAAGGCAACTTTACATCAGGATGATGCCTCTGGTCACGGATAGTGGGACAATCACTGCAGCCTTTGTGGTAATCAATGAAGTGAAACAGGCCTGAGTATTTGCAGCCATTCAATTTAATCTCAGGTTATCCATCAGTATGATGGGCGCCTACATGAGACGCGGCCGAAATTGACATCAAGTACCTGACAGACAGAAGATTGTTCAACATTTGTCACTCGGAAACATCTTCGAGAGTATCCAAGGTCAGAGTAAACGGTCTATTGTTCGCTGATGTCTGGGCATCAAATATTACATTGGAATAGGACATGCAAGCCAACCTTTGAACTGGCCGTGATTAGGATAATGCAGCGGATTTGCACCAACCGGCGCCAAATGCTGATGACATTTAGGTGCTAACCAGTGTTAGCAGAGTTCACTTCACAGAAGAAGCGAAGTTCGCATACCCTGAGAGAACGATGTCATGAATAATCTACAGTGAGTGACCGATCTCACGAGATGTTGGACGAAATTCTGAAATGAGTTTTTGATTAGGAAGAACTAATTAAGTGGGCTTGCAAGATCGATTATCATGCGGCATAATCAAATAGTATTTTGGACTTTCGGGGATAGCGGCTTTTGAACTCAGTTCTTTTCGAACTCCTGCAGAAAACGCAGTCGGTAAGAAAATTACTACTTAAGTAGCATGCACTTTTCACACTGACTGTCGATGGTCTTATAAATTCATATACTTTTTATAATAACAGGCACACAAATATGCGTTTTTTACCATTCTGGCAGAAAATCACATCATCTTTACAATTTATTCGCAAAGAAAGGATGTTTTTGGGTTTTGAAAAAGTTTCCCAATTTCCGCTTAATTTCGAGCTTGATCAGCCCTAAAATTTGCGTTTAGCGATTGTAGTCTACAAGGTGCTTACTTTCCGCTTACGGATAATTATATATATCTCTATACTTCTAAAATAATATCATGTGAGTTCATAAAATTTAGCAATGGACGCGAGCTATGTTGCAGATTTCATGAGGAGCATTGATAGACGCACTTGTGCGATGCTGTATGCGAGGACATCGTACGGCCTTAAAAATCTCATAATTTGAAACTTTTAAAACCGGAAAATAAGCCTTCTTAAAGTATAAGATATGAGGCAACATGATTTTCTACCAAACGAGCAAAAGAAAGCAGGTTTGTCTGCATGCTTTCTATAAAATATAGTTGAATTTATAAGACCATCGAAAGTCAATGTGAAAAGTGCGTACTACTTAAGTAGTCATTTTCTTCCCGAGTGCGTTTTCTGCAGGAGTTCGAAAAGAACTGCATTCAAAAGCCGCCCTCCTGGAAAGTCCGAAATACTGTTGGATTATACCGCATGATAAGCAATATTACAACCCCAATTAATTAGTGCTTTCTAATCCAAAACTCATTTCAGAATTTCGGCCAACATTTCGTGAGATCTGCCACGCACTGTAGGTCAAGGACGAAGTCGCTAGTCGCATATCTAGAACCAGCCAACCCTTCAACCGGTTAAAATTATTCGTCAGGGACCGTTTTGGCATTTAACTCAACACAAACCCGAGGAAGTACAGGGCTGTTGAGCTTCCAGTGTTCCCGTAGGAGGAGGATGAGGATGCGTGGGCTTTTTATAAAAATCAAGCGAGAAAACTCTACTACCTTTTTTTTACCTCGGTTATCTCCTAAGGCGTTTTGAGATGAAGATGCAGGAATTTATACCAGACACTGAAATCCTGGAAAGAACCGGCATCCTCAGTATTTATGCCATGATGGAGCGGATACAATTGCGATGGAGCAGTCGCGTCGTGAGGATGAAGGGCGAGCACTTGCTGGGGTGGCGACACAGCTGCGAGTGGTCACGGACAAGACGAACAAAATCGTCACTACAAGATCACACGGAGTACCCACCTCAAGCTCCTCGGTGGACTATCATGAGCCTGGAAGCTAGCCGAATTGCCGCCGTTAAGGGGTGCCATGGACCGATGAGGCCAGCAACCCAAACCCTACCAATCTTTTCACACTATCAATGGACATTTCGGGCACAAAAAGATCTTGTTGGGCATTCGCGAACACAGCGCAATTTTGACACAACCAACCCGCCTCACAATACCTCACTAATACCACCACTACTGAGGACATCCCTACTGTCCTGGTAACCGTCATCACAGTTTCCCCTAGTGGCAAAATATGGACACATTTTAAACCTGTACAAATCCAGATCGCACTTTCTTATCACGCCCGGTTGACTACCTGAGGATCCATCGCAAAGAAGCTGGCACACTTGTATCAGCAACCCCGACATTCACCCGTTGCAAGCTCCGCATCTGGCCCCAAGACCCTGGGACGTTTAGACAACGCATGGATCTAACTGGTCATATGCGCATCCATGGCAGAGGAATTGACTACGATGCGGACAGGAAAACATGGCTCTTACACACGAAGGCTCTTCTACCACCTGCACGACCAACTCTACCAGCCCCAGTCTCGCCTTACTAAGGGCATCGCCCAACTGTCAGCCTACTACCTGTGGTCCCAACTTCTTCTCACAGACACCGCATATTTCCATCACACATAAGTTTTTTTCGGACACTTGCGAATCCATTGTGCCGAGACTGGCATACCAGTGTCAGGAGACCTAAGGATCACCCATCGTACCCACTTAAATTGCCAACTGCCCCTAAGGACGTTCTGTCATTACATGGGTCTAATTGGTCATAAGTGCTTCCAAACAGTTTTTCAGTGAGACCTCACACCCTATTAACCATAATCGCACCTTTACCAACATATGCATACATAGACTATAAATTAAAAAAACAGGCATCCCAAGAGATATCATTAAAAATATGGAATTCTTTGGGAAACAGTAAACTTTATTGTGTAAATTTTCGAGAATGGTTTTCCAGCTCGTATTCAGGCAACGGGCGTGAAAAAACAATTAACTTCTGGACCGAGTCTGACGTTATACACATGACCTTATACATCAATGCATGAGGCACCGGTAATTCTTTAGAAAAGGTATTTCCAATGCTACGGCCACTCGGGCACCAAAACCAACCACCTGGCAACCTCTCCCATACGTGAAAAATGTATCTGAATTAGTCGAAAGACAAGTAAAAAATACCAGATACACGTAGCACACCAGTCGGCAACTACCTTACGCACAAAGCTTGTATACCCTAAGGAAAGGGTTGGCTACCGCGAAAGAAAAGGTGTTGTCTACAAAATCCTATGCTCCAGTTGTGATGCTGTCTATTGTGGCCAAACTTGGAAATCTGTCTCAACCCGTGTACAGGAACATCAGTTAGCAGTAAAGAGACGCGACCATCTATCCCAGTTGGCCATGCCCACATTGGACACTGGGCACAAATTTGCATGGGAAAACACTCGCACTGTTGGCGCCTGCCCAATAAGGAAGGGCCGCGAATTCCTGGAGCAATGCACACAGATGAGGCATGCATCAGCCGGCATATGGATCTAGATGCCACATACAAAATCGTTAAGGACAGATTCAAACTGACCCAACCAATCCCCAGAAGATGACTTTAAGCAATCATAGAATCCTTTGTCAAACTCTGTCTAGAAGTTAATTGTTTTTGCACGCCCGTTGTCTGAGGGCGAATTGGGGAACCAGTTTCGAAAACTTACACAATAAAGTTTACTGTTTACCAAAGAATTCCATATTCCTAAATACATAGACTATATAAACCCCCTCAAATCACGGGCAACAGCCCGCAACAATTATAGCTCTTTTCAGTTAGAAACTTCTGAGTAGTTTTTCCGGCGCAATTTCACATCCCGGATCACACACAAATGACTTTAGTCTGAGACACGTTGATTGATGCATCCCGTATGTGAAATGATCAAGGATTGCCTAACTCTGTCATCCACCATGTCTAATCCAACCACCAGCTGATTGGCAGGTCGGGACAGTTCACTAGCACATGAAAGAAATAAAGAAACTGAGGCCGACGCCAGG
>CACRXP010000275.1:434574-451475 GCA_902702965.1 Spirometra erinaceieuropaei | reverse complement strand
ACGCATTCCTCCCCATAGTAAATCTGAAGCGCTTGAATATATCATGATAAAATTAAAGTCGTATTCGAAAGGTTGCTAACCGAAGGGATAACTCGGCTCCCGTGGTCAATATTGCGTGTGGAGTACAGTAGGTGGGCTAACTCATGAAATGTCAATTGAAATTCCGAAATGCGTTCTCGTTTCGAAAAGATTGACTAACTAGGGTTCTAAAACTGATGAGCCTGCAGCATAATGCTATAATAATTCAGTTGCCGGTTTTCGAGCAAATATTTTTTCGGCTGCATGCAAAACTATAATTCGAAAAAAGTGGCTATTTACGTAGCATGCATTTTCCTCACTTATTTTCCGTGCCCCCGGAATATTCAATTACGTTTCATCAAAAATATGCATAACGATAGTCATTCTTTTGCTCATTCGGTAGACAATTATGTGTACTTGCAGTTTTATACTCGAAGAGAGGGTATAATTCGGCTTTACAAACGTTTCTGGTTGTGAAATGTTTTTATACCGTAAAATGTCCCTTCATAAAACGTCATGTCTCTGCATTTACCAGCGTGGCTTGTAAATATAACAACGTGGCCCAAATCCACTGCTAAATTTTTTGAACCCCATAGGGCTTCCCCTTAATATCATAGAGAAATGTAAGGATTTATGTACGCGGGAAATATACGGCTTGTAGTTTGGAAACCCTGAATGTAAGTGTAACGGCAGGTCGGGTTCAAAATTATTCGGGAATTGGAAAAGTTTTTGAAGACGAAATTATACCCGTCCCTCGAGTACAAAATAGAAAGAAGACAATCTTCTACCGAATAGGCAAAAAAAATGAATATTTTTATGAATGTTTTCCATGAAATATAATTGAATTTTTAGGGGCCTCTAAAGTCACCGACAAAAGTGCAAGCTACGTAAGTAGTCATTTTTTACAGAGCATAGTTTTTGCATTAAGGAATTTTACAACCCTACTTAATTAATCTTTTCGGGACGAAAACGCATTTCGGAATTTTGGTTGATATTTCATGAGTAAGCCCACCTACTGTACGTAAATTTTGAGACCGACGCGCTTTTGTTACAAGCACTTCCTTAGTTTTGGGTATTTTTGATACGTTTCCATACTCTGAGTCTGCTAACTTCTACCATCGACAGACAAACAACAATGATGTCTTGTTCTCGCTTGATGATTTACCTTTGCAGTTTCATCCTGCATATGAAAAAACAGGCGGTTGGACTAACTTACATGGATATCCAAACAACGCATAGAAATAAAAACGCCCCGCCCAAGTTATAAAAGTGGATCTCTGCATAATTCTAGAAAAGACAAAATATTCTAGTGTCTTAACCCCAGCAATAGTTCTAGTATAAAACTAAACCGTTGCCTAATCTTAACCCTTGCCCTACTCTAAACCTTAACTCTGAATTTAATACTAGCCTCTACCTTGGCCCTAAACGTGATACTGGCTTACGTCACCGTTAACTTTAAATCTAACCCTAAACCTCATCCTTAAGTTAGCCCTAACCCTTACCTAAATATTAACCCTAGTTTCACTGGAAGTTGGCTGAAAGCCACCCGTGTTGCAGACGGCTCCTATTCTCACGTCCTGTTTAGACGCCCGCATAAGTCAGTGACACTGCATTTTTAAACGATCTATTACTTAATTGTATGACAAACTCATTCAAAATGTCTAATATGTACGTTGGGAATGTACGACTGGTATGTTGCATTGGGTTCCAAATATATATTCTGACCCAATCAACTGATCAGGATTGCATTCTAATAGGTGCTTGTTCTAAACCGTCAGAAGTAAAACCCAAAATGCTCTTCCAAGTTTTCATGCAAAAAGTTGTCATTCAGCAACCACAAAAACCACGATCTTAACAATTAATAATTTGTGAAGAGCACAGCAAGACAAAGGGATTTTACCTTCATTTGGCATTACAGAAGTATAAACAAATGGAGTCGTACCCCTATGGTCCTGACGCGTATCAAGGAGCCCCCGCCCAGAAAGCCCTACCGCTCGAAACAGAGCAGGCAGGTGTAAACAGGTTAGGACTTTATTCGGTAAGATGTGGTTATGTAGCCTTACCTGATGGGCACAATACTGTTGGGGTTGTGGTGAGGGATTATAATTAGCGGTTAGGGTTAGGGCTAGGTTTTAAGGACCAGGGATTAGGGTTAGGGGTAAGAGTTAGGGGTTAGGGGGTTAGGGTTGGAGGGCAGGGCAACTATTTCTCAACCACTTAAAGTACAACCGCGCATTCCCAATAGATTTTCTTTTGCGTACAACTACTTGATCTCGTTGCCTGTGCGCTCCCCGACACCACGCATAAAAACCCCTATTACTACCGGTCCCGAATTACAGGTGGATGGGGTTTATTTATTTCAGGTGGGGCTACATAACCACACCCGAGCCTTCACGAAAATTTCATCCGTCCATAAATACAACTCGATGACGAATGCCAGTAATATGCTACTTTCGATTATATTTGCAATATCAAACTTTAAGAAATTTCGCCTGCCTCGCTGGCATAAAAAGAAATAGAAATGATGGTGCTTATATACGGGGAGACTCTCGCGTTAAATTATGCTTTTTTACCTTAAGCCTCGTAGACACCGTTTTGCGAAATTATTTTTTTAAGTTGTCCAACTAGCCATGTATCACTAAATTATATTTTCGTGGTTCGCTTTGAAATCAATGTCCTATTATTTGGTTCGGAACGTCTTATGTTACGGATGTTTGGTTAAATTTAACTGAAGTATATTTTCAGTGGTATATAAATTTCGTATTAGCATATATGTTTACTGCTGTTTGTAACCCCTCATGTTAAATGAACATTTTCCTTTATCCGGTTACTCCTGTTTCAACGTTTCCATCGCCTCTGAATGGGACTATTGTTTCTTGCAATCTCAGAAAACCAGTTTTACAGGCGGTGATATCCCCTCTCATCACCTCAAACATTTAGGACAATGCAAGTAAATAAACTGCATGCTGAGTTTGTATAATAGTTCCTAAAATGTTGCAGATTCACTATTCTGGCATTTTTAGTCCACGCGAGGCTTAACGCAAACACACAAACATACTTTCCCTCGCGCTGAGATCACTTTTAAATTGCCAATGATATAAGAAAAAATTCATAAGCATCGCACTGTCCGATTGGTTCTCGTTGTCCACGTTGATGTCAACTAGGCTTAAATGCAGCTTATTTATCCTAACGAGCGAAGTACTATTACCAGCAAATACCTTCTGTATATTGCCTGACTACGAATGAGAAGCATTTTCAAGCAGTGCTCAGTTTACCGGTCACTGAATCAGTCACTCTCGGCTTCTCTCTAGGACTCCTCTCGTAGATTTAGACAAACACTGTCCTGCCTGTAAACTCACTTTTCCTGAATTTGCAATTTCTATCAATCTACGAGACCTCAGAAAAACAGTCGCGGGCGACGCTTCTGGATGCAGCCTATGTGTGGCCTGCATTCAACCTGTCATGCAGAAATAAACTTATGCGTGAAAAACTTCACCCCTTTTTCCAAAAACCGTGGCGTCCTACAAGGTGATATTGTGTCCCCTCACCTCTTCTCACGCCACAGTGATGGCCTAAGGTCAGCCGGTGATAGTCTGTATGCAAAGTACGCTGGGAGGATTCTGAGTATCGGTCCTGCCAATGCAAAGATGCCCTCCAAAAGGTTAAAGTTGACCCGAGTGCCGTATCGCTTTGATATTTAGAAAACAGCGTTTTGTTGACCAGCATGACAGTCATTCAGCTTTTTCAGACAACGATCATGGCCTAGTTACAAAGTCCGTCTTTCCAATACTCAAGCACCATTGATGCTTATAATTGATCTACTTGATTCCATGTTGAATCAATTTGCTCGTTGTCCGAAGAACAGTTTTAGATGATTCACTGATATCTGCACTTCTTCTCGTTCTTCGCTTTCTGTCATTTCTCGTATTTTTTCGGAATAGAATATATTTAATTTGGGGTGTATGCTCCAAATGATATCCTGATTGTCCGCCTTTCCATCCACTTCTAGCTATACCATATCGAGAGAAAAATGTAAAACGGGTACACGCTTTACCGATCTGATGTGCTTTTCAACCTCCACTCGGATATAATGTTCACAAAAACGCTTCGTCTAGCTAAGTGTGATTTTACCTTACACCTCCCCTTAGTTGTCGGTATAACAAAAATCGATAATGAAGTGTTTTAAGCAGCTCACTAGAAGTGCATCAGGCCGGACGCAGACAGCCGTTTCACGGTCCTTGCCGATCATCAGTACGTCATAGGCCATATGAGGTGAGGTATATAAACTTGTTAAGTAAACGTCTGACCCTCAATGTGGTGGTTGGGATCTCACTCGATCCTATTCTGTCCGCCCCTCAGCTTGCTACTATCGACAATGACCGTGAAACGGCTGTCTGCGTCTGGCCTGTTATACTCCTATTGAGCTGTTTATATGTGGTATGTGTCCTATGATACAACGTTCGTTATCGTTAGTAGCAAGCTGGCGGGCGGACAGAATGGGATCGAGTGAGATCCTAACCACAGCAATGCGGGTCAAACGCTCACTTGCCAGATAAAATGTTTGTCATGATAGAGGAAACAGGTATCATGATTTTCATTTTGACGGTCATTGCGACATTATATAATTACCCATTTTGTACAAAATAGTTCCGGTTTCTCTGTGACCGTCGTCTTCGGGGGATTTTCTGCCAAAAGTGTTACATCACCTGAACGTCGAGGTTCAACGGCCCTCCATGTCGGAGATGGAAACTCACAAAACGGAACTCAAATATGGACCATTTGCATCGAATTCCGACTTAGAACTGAAATTTTTATCGGGAGCGCATATGTATACGTCAAAGAGTGAAGTATATGTGAATTTCCTTTCAATAGTTTTAGTGCATTTCTCTAGCCAAATGTCATACATGAAGTAAGTAAGCATGGCTACAGACCAAAATGGCAAATTTATAAGAAAATCAGTCATGTACCGAATTCGTTTTATGTGTTATGGCATTGCAAGCGGAACTTTAGGTTATTTATTCTCTGAAAAAATACCGATGTCCATGAAAAGGCAGGTGCCTCAAACCGGACTCCGTTATTAGCAAAATGATATAGACCCTTCTGATAACAATAAGGAGTACAGCATCAAAGAAACCTATTATTAGAAACAATGAAAAGGTCAAAAAATTAAAGAAAACCTCGCGTTTGGAAAGTGGTTATCCAATATATTCAGGAAAATCAAAAGAGCGTCGATTTTTGACGCCGTAGAAGGCAATAGTTATGAGCGATTAGCAGGCATTCTTAACTGAGGAGTAAACGCAGGAACGTCTCTCAACGCTTTTTTTCCCTAAAAGAACTCCACACACAGTGGGAGACCGATCTCATGAAGTGTTGACTGAAATTCTGAAAAGTTAACAATTAGAAAGAATTACTTAGGTGGGTTTGTAATATTAATTATCATGTGGCATAATACAAGAATCTTTCAGACTCGCTAGGATGTCGGCTCTAAAATGCTCTTTCTTGCGACCTCCCGTAGAAACCGCAATCGGCGAAAATTACTAAAGTAGGGTGCATTTTTAGAGTTGATTCGCGAGGTCCTTATGAAGTCAAATGCATTTTATAGAGAAGAGACACAAAATATGTTTTCTTCTGATAACTGGGTAGCAAATCACGTCTTCTTTAAACTTAATGCTCATGGACAGGGTATAATTAGGTTTTGAAAGGGTTTTTCAATCCTAAAATAATCCAGAACCAGATTAACCGTCACATTGGCCCTAGCGATTTCAGTCTACAAGGTTCATGCTAACATCGCCAATTAATTCAGTGTTCGCCCATGTACTCCGATCCTGATTAATTACCCGATCCAGGCATATTTCTATCACTGAACATGGGCGTGGGCGACTAACGCCGCCGGCTGTTCACACAGCTATCACGTTTCGGGGGCATTGAATGTGCGGCGGCCTGTGGTATTTATTTTGGCCTTACCACCCCCCGCTGTGCGGTGCAAGCATGCGTATACTTCTGAATCGTCAGGTAGTTCAAAAGCCGTCGGGCAAACTGTTATGTCTTCTTAATAGCATGTATATATGTGATTCATCTTATAGAGAAGATATACTGCTTGTATTCCGGAGGCCCTGAATAGAAGTGCAGAGACAAGTCAAGTTGTAATTTATTGGGGGATTGAGAGGGCTTTTTTGAAAATTAAGAATACGTTTTCTTCAACTATGACGTTTGGTGATGACGTGATTTGCTATCAGATAAGCTTAAAATGGATCATTCTTACGTGTCTTTTCATAAAATGTATTTTGATATATAGGTCATCGTAAATCAATTAGTCTCCTCATATTCGGGGTTGGTCATAAAAAAAGCTCCTCTCCAAGAACTGAAGGCCAGAATTAACAAATGGTCAAATAGGCTAAACGGAGTAAACGGGTTGGAAAAACTGGGTGGAGCGGATGTTTTACTTCGCACTACAATGCGGTTTCTGAGGTTGGGAGTCTGACAGGTGTCCCATCTTGTTAGAATGGAAAGTCCTGCATGGGCAGTCTGTGAGTCCTTCGAAGGACGTTTGCAACTCTTCTATTAATACGCTTTATGCAACCAACTCCATATGCACGGTTATTGTTAAAATGTTGTGACCACCTAAAAGGCACGAAAATCTTATGTTTAGCCTACAAACCGTCTGCCTCATTGGTTTGCAGGAACTTGTCATGCAAGCGAATTCATATGCATGGTTATTATTTAGAAAATTTGACCACTTAAGTAGCATGAAAATGTTTCGCCTAACTTAGGGGGAAATTATCCCCTTTGTCCCCAGGACCCTGCAGTGGCGGCCGACGGGGATGCCATTTGTGAATTATAATCCCGGAAAGACTGTGGAATTCCGCGCCTCCTTGCTCTCCGCCGCTTGGTCACGCTGCCCTCTTGTCCGCCACACGCTCCCTGTTGAGTCGCTGCTGGGATACGCGAGGCTTGTCATTAGCCTCGCGAGTGCTCGAGGCTAATCAACGCTACGCCTTCTCTGATTGGCTGGCAGACCGTAAAGTGCGCACACGGGCTGGGGTCTAGGAACCCCGACCTCGGACACAGACAACACAACTTTGCCTGGAGAGACCGCTAGCGGCGATTTCTTGCAGAGCCTTCACCTTCTCAGCAGTAAAGGTTTTCCAACCAACTCCGTCTTCCCTGACTTTTGATTTGGGAATCTCTATCTTGTAGACCATGCCATTCCAACAAGATTACTTGTATCTTGTACAGATTTCTCATATACGATTAATGTTTTTCAATTCCCCAATGAACATCTTCTTTCACCAGTTTCAATCACATGTCTTATGCTGTGATAATGAATGCTTCGTAGACAAGCGCTGGGTTGAGTAATTAGTCGGGTGGAAGGTCACTCTAGGTAGGACGTAATGGGGATCAATTTGCTATATTTAGTGGTTGCACGATAGCCCATGGACGTCTGGCGACAGATTCAATGTTAAAAAGAGAGCCAGGAAAAAGTGGAAACGCGAGCCCCCTCCACATTTTTTGTTCAGTGAGGAGGCAAGCGGGGCCACATCGGCCCATGTCGGGTCATAGCCCAACCTTGTGGCCCACCCCAGTCCAGTCGTAGCCACTTCCAGCCCACCAGCGCGTCACGCACGGTTGATGCAGACAAGGTCGTTTTTCGACAACAACTGTTTTAAGCGGCAAACTCTAAGTCATTTAACTAAGGACATTTGACCATGCAGGGAAGAATGAAACCAAAGTGGTTATTTAAATGTGTCAGTGACCGCTATAAACCAATAAGTTTTCCCCTTACTATTTAAAAATTAATAGACAAACAACAGACCATCCGTTTTTCAATAGGCTTGTTCAGATCGAGAAAGTGGAGTTTAGATGTCGTTTGAATCAACCTTTCGTCCATAAGGACTTACTATATTTTCACACCGTTTGTTCAGTGATTCAGTAAGTCGTTTTTCTTAGACGAGTTGCTGAGTTAACAATTCAAAAGCGCCAACTTTGAAGACAGCGGTTCGTACAATGCTCTGTCCTTTCCAGTCTGCATGCGATGTAGTTTAATTTTGTAAGTACTTCAGCAGATGATTTTTATAACATTCAAAACAAGCTTAGCAATTTTAGGAACTGTGATATAAATAGTTTTAATTACTTTTCTTTGCTCTTGGTGGAAGAATTTGCCGACGGTTAAATTCTCGATCAAATGTAAGGTGGGGCGGGGTTTGAAGACTCGGCGACCAGCACGAATTTTTGCGAGTTATTTGTCATATTTTGTTTTATTGTGAACGGCTGTATGGCAAAAACCTTTGCCATGTAAATTACAAATTCTCTTTCGGAATCCTTTTCTGCAGTATGTTGTTGATTTTTCTGAACAATAAACTGTTTTCTGTTAAAGTACGGCTGTTTGCCGTCCAAACAAAAGCATTCTATTTTTTCTTAAGTTCGTAGAGAGACTTGCCTGACGAACTTCGTTTCTTTTACCATAGATGTACTTGAACACATTGCATTGTCTTCTTCTTTAATAATTTGCAGTTGGAGATTTGGGTGTCAGTTAATGGTGTCCTATCTAGTTTCCCAAGGCCCTGAATTTTGTAGACTACTATATGAAATACAAAATAATTGTTTCAGTTGAACACTTTTAGTCAAGAATAAAAATAGTCTTTCATTTTACTTAAGTTTCCCAGGACTGGCCAGTACCGGAACAACAAACAAGAACCTAAATGCTACCGCATTACGTCCAATTGGCATATTGTGATATCAAAATTCATGAAGAGTTGCAATCACCCCCATCTAGAACGCTCGTTTCCAAAGCACATATGTGCCCATGTATTCATTGTATTCACACCTCTAGTCAAATGGCAGAGGGTTCACTCAGCTCAAGGACTACATCCAGCCCATATTTAAAAGTGCAGGGTAGTTTAGTAAAACTCCTTTTTTATTGCTGCCAATGCAGCCAAGTATATAAAGAAGTAGCGTTCATACATTTGATCTGAAATGTGGGAAATTTAATATGAAGCTTAAATAGTTCGATAGAAAAGCACTGAAGCAAAAGATTGACAGGAGTGGCCCCAAGAGATATAATCTAGTTAGAGTGGGTCGTCAGCATGCAGTTGTAATATGTCAAAGGCATAAGTCGCTTGGATGATGGCTTCAACTGGCACCAGAAAAAAACAAATATTTTATTAAGTAATAGCTGATAATGCGGCAATTCTTCGGCAAGGTTTTACAGCAGTCGGGGATTCCTCAACGCGGATCCTACAGGCGCAGAAAGCACAAAGCATTATTACTACTAGTTAAATTTTTGGAAAATAGGAAACTACAGCATTCTGAAAAATTGGTACAAAATGTTCCTGGACATGCCGAAAATCGTGCATTTCTCTGTCAGCATTCTGACGGTTACACGAGAAGATAATGCTCTTGCTTGCGTACAGTAATTACTTTTACGGAATCCAATGTTTGTATACAACTGTTTGAAAAAAGCGACTTGTGGTCCTCGCTTCTGACAAAATAATGGGACCTGAAGTATTTCTGATCACGTAGTACTCTATTCTTATTGCTTCTGCGTCGATCGCGCGCCTGGATAACGCGAACGTCACCAGATATCACCAGAAAGTCAGTTCAGATATCAGCTGAGTGGTAGAGAAATATGCGGGAGATGGCTTGCTTCATAAAATGTTAATCGAAATTTTTAAATGTGCTTTCAATAATAAAAGAAAAGCAAGCTTTTAGAGGCATGGTCGTTTAACTTCGCGACATTATATGCAGACCACAAACAGTGTTCGAGTATGCTGCTACCCGTTTCCCCTCAATCTTATGAACCTTTTGTACATAAGCGTTGCGACAGAAGACCTCGCGGAATGCAATATTATCACAAGGCAGTTGGGTAGTTTCAGACTCAGATTCCTTATTAGACAGAATCAGCAAAATTTATCCTGCCATATGGATGTCGTTTGTGGTCACTTTACCCGCCCAGTTTGTTGAGACGTGTTGAATCCGTCAGAGTTCCCTAAACAATCAATCTACATTCCACTAGGCATATTTAATTAACTGGTGTTTTGCCAGATTTAAATTACCCATTTGATTCAGTTTAAAAGAAAATAGACGGCCTAGGTGAGATTCGAACCTATGACAGCAAGGATAAGGCCTCAGTTAAAGCAACACTCTAACCACCTAAACAACAGAGGTCGGCCTGGCGTTTTTCATAATGGGGTCAGAGGAAGTATTTAAATCTGCTAAAAAACCAGCTAAAAAGTAGTGTATCAATGAACTAATGCCTCCAAGATGGTCGTTGATGTTAACAAAAGAAAGCTTCAGGGTGATAACATATTCTCCTCGTTTTCCCGGAACCAGTAAGAAAGCGAAAGCATCGCAGCAACTCCGTACACACCACTTCTGCTCACGCAAGTTGACTGATGCTTTTGAATGTGTTCTTGTAACTTCGTGTATTCATTGTTTTCACAGCATTCCCCGTTACGGGTACAATTTGATTTTTAGGGGAATCGTTTCATCGAACCAAGTGTACAGCCAATCAAAGTGCCTTTTCAACATCTTTCCCGCAATTCCTACCCGAGCTTGGTAGAGGACGCAACACTGACGGTCTGACTAAATTTAATGAACCCATGCGGAAGATACTTTTTCCCCTTCCACTTTTAAATCTTTCCAATTGGAATTTTGGATGCCCAATTTTTATTGACACAAAAACCAACTACGGGAAAATCCAGTTTGAGATACGCCGCCGCGATTGTGGAAAAGTCCCGCATCTGAAATCTTTTACAGCACAGCCATGATTTGCAGAAAATTGTGCGTGACGAAATTGTGTGCGTGTTTATACCTCTAAAACGGGTCCCGCGATAGACGCGCTGCACCAACGGGGGGCTAGGTCAGAGTTCCAGCAGGCGTTGTCGGGGATGAGTCCCCATAACAAATACGAACATTGCAGGCTTGGTGGCATGTCTCTGTGCCAGCTGACATCGAGTTTATCGAGATCTGTTCCACAATCCCTGTTTTTCTGTTGTAGCATAAAATTCTGATCAGTGTCTATTGTGGACCAGGGGATGTGGTGATACGACCAGGTGCGGGTTCGGCTACGTCAGCCATCTGCGCCCTCTCCCGCCTCCGATCTTCTTGTCTCTCTCTTGACACCGAGAGCAGGTGGAGGACGGGAAAGTATGACAGATGCTGCGCAAGTCTATTATCACTAATTTACGCTCAAATCACCGTCCCCGCGCCCACCCTGCTCTAGAGCACGCGGTGTGCATCGTTGAAATGGGCGGTCGAGCTGTCGTGTGTGTTATAGGAAGTGGGCTGATCCCCATAAAGGGTTCGTTTAGCCGTAAAACGTTGTCCGATGAGGATGCCGAGTGTCATTCGGCAGTTGCAGTAGCCTGTCGTAGCCTTTAAGTGGGGAGTGCTACATGTTGGATACAAGGTCATCTGGACGCAGTCCAGGGAAACAACCAAATTTACGTGTGGAGCTGGCGATGATGAGGTGGTCGCAAGTAACGGCTTAAATGCGTCGGAAGAGCCCATATCGTAGCCAGTATCACCAACGGCGATGAATGTAAAAATGTTCATTATGATTACGTCCCCGAAAACCGCACCCATTATACGGCCATTGTCCTAATCTGTAGCCGCCCAGGTTGATGGGCTCGAGCTAGAATCCGATATGGAACTAGCAAAATGTTTAACTCAAGGACGGCATTTCCTTCTTCTCAAGCTAGAACTTGGCGATTGCATCATAAGTTTAGACTGCAAAACCAGACCAATTTCAGGAAATTCTTAAGATTTCAAGGCTACCGACGAAATTATCTGATTTCAGGCTTTTTATTCAAGGCCGAATTAAAAATTTGACGGAATACCCCCCTCCCCCCCGATCACCAGATAACATTTTGCAGTCACGTTCACTAAACAGGATAGCAGGTATTGACCCATGAACGGGAAGTATCACGCTTCTCTCCATCTGCACCGTCCACTTCGAGGATGATAGCCGCTAAGGAGACGAGGATTTCGAGCGTCATTCGTTCAAACATGGAAGCCCTGTAGGCGATACGTGGCGAAATAGGTACAGGGGTCACTTTTGATACTTCGATTCTGTAGCACACTCCTAAGGTAGCCTCCAAGATAGAAAATCTTTGGACAAATCGGGGACAAAAAAAACCTTTTACCGGAGACAGCGGCAAGTGCCAGCCAGCTGGCGGCCGATAGTGTTCTAGGAAATAAGTGAAAATGGTCTTATTGTAAGACCTTTCCGAATGGATGAGACATTGGGGAGACCCGAGGTGACGGCGCTACTATCTTAGTAACAATGAACACACCGGAGAGCCGTGAAATATAGAAACTCAGTCTAAGTTACTTATCAATGGCGTTTGTCGATCTATTCTGATGGTGTTTCGTCTTGTCTTCGGTTTTATTTTAGGAGTACTATCTTTTAGGCTGGAGCAAAAACCAATCAAAAATATTACCGAAATTGATGATTATTTCTGACTCACTTGTTGTCATCAGTCGGTCACACCGCAAAGCCAAATCAGTAAGACCAGAAAGCCGGTTCACAACTATTCAGGCACTGAGGTCGACCTTCTTAGCTCGAGCTGTCGGTTGACGCCTTATTAGTCGTGTTTGAGAGTATTATAATCCGCAAGGTAGCTCGTTCACATGAACGCTGCATTTTTGAAAGCGGTGTACGGAGGTGGATGATGGGTGATGATGATGATGGTGGTGGTGGTGCTGGTGGTGGTGGTCGTGGATGAGGAGGAGGACAGATCAGACATTGATATTAGAGCTGTCCTGAGTGCTGTAGTTGAACGATAATAATCCACCACTGACCATGATGAGTTATCAGCTCGGTTGATGAGTCACATAGCAGATGCAGGCGGAACAGTTTGTTTTGCAAACTAACCGATGAGTTCTGCCTTCTTCATCTGCACATGGGCATGATCCATCGTGTTAGCAGTAACCGGTCGCGAGGCTCGACTGCGTCCTTCACTTTTACCGCGAAGCGGTTCATCAGTAAAAGTTCATCTCACTACTTCCTCAGCACAGGTCTTAGATGTCTTTTCCACTTTACCGATCGCCTGTTTATGATTTTGTGGCCATGTGTAATACTTCGGCGTCTTATGACAACACACTGGTTGTGATGATTCCCTCAGTTCTGGAACGCCGATCTCCACTGTTTTAACACCAGCGATGGCATTCCAGCAACTGTTTGAGTGATGATCAGTAACCCCATGAAATACTATTCTTCCGGATGGTCTCTGTGCTCCTCTCTTAACACTCAGGTAAATTTGCTTATCCTGCTTAGTACTTGCTACTGATGACGTGTAATCTAAAAAACAGAAGAATTCTTCAGCCCTAACCCACGCGCCTTGTCTGAATAATACTCCACATTACTGACACTCTCCCGGACGCCAACGGGCAAAGTCAACCTCAAACCGCCTCAGCTACTGCGTAATCTAGCTTTTTAGAACGTAAAAATAAAACCTAGAGCGGACGTTCCGAGTTAATTCACCTGCTCCTCTGTAACAACTGCTAAAGCGGTGGCAACGACATGGGGACGGCGAGTATGCGGTCGGCATGGGTTGTCCCCTGCTTTCGCTTAATTGATTAACCACTTTCCAAAACCCTGGCCAAAGATAAATCCTGCAGACTCGACTTCGATGCCGAACTAGAACTAAATGTTAGCGGCCGGAAGACGAAATAACCATTTGTGGATTATTTTTATGAAAATTTACGGTGATAAAACAAAGCTTTATCCCTTTTCTTGCCTTTCATAGATCTGCTTTAAAATTTCCTCAACCAACTTTTAGACATTTGAGGCAATTTATTTTTCACAGCATGGTTCTGACCTTTGACCTAATTACTTCCTCCAAGCGTGATCGTAAGACCAGCTGCCTGTCCTGTGATTGGTCCACTTGGCTTGTTCGGTCAAACTTGCCTGATTAAGGTACTCTCTCTCTCTCTGAGTCGGTTTAACTGGTGAATCAAGCTGCCCGAGAAAACATATTTCTGTAACACGTTTAGAAGTAAATGCGAAAATGAACTAAAAGCGGTGGTTACTAACGTTTCTTTTAATGATTTAGCCACGCTACACTCTACTGCATCAGCACTCAACGATGACGGAGTAAAGTGAACCTTTTTTCAATAATCATGCGAACTCATATACCTACTTCCAAGATATGCCAAAGTACTAAGACACCTCTTCAGTTAAAATCTACAAAAGATCGTGGGGTCCAAACAATCAAAGTTAACGTCTTTGGAAATATTCCATGAAAAGGCACTCTGGAGCGCGGATATTCTTTTAATTGCCTCGAAAAGGTAATGGCATTTGACAACAGGAAGGCTTAAAGTTCGTCAAACCAAGCCGACCTTAAGGTCGTAATAATGTGATGCTAGAAATAAAAAAAAGTGGATCTTTCTCTTTTGGGCGTGAAATCACAGTCCTACGTAAAAAGAGATTCAGTTGCAAACTGTAACAGGTGGCCAGAGCAAAACACTTGCCACTCGGTTGGTGATAGCTATTTAAAACGGCAATTGTGCATATCAGCATCATGTGCGATTAATACTGAAAAGCCTGATTCGAGGTCTATGCAATCGCGAACCGACTGGAGCAGACAATGAAGACTGGCATTCAGGTGTATGGAAGAAGCGCAGTATGTCTCATCTTCCTGCATATACCGGTTTTGAGGAATGTTTTAAAGCTGGCTTCAGGGGGACAGGGCCCGGTTTGTACAGAGAACGCGTGGGGGGTTTTGAACTGCCGAGTTGTCTCCTGACTCCTGAGTCTGCGGGTGCACTTTCTTCAGCATCCTCGGTCACTTCCTCATCGTCTTTATCATCCTCATCATACTCCTCAACATCATCATCGTCTTCTGCCTCTTCCTCACTTTCGTCATCGTCTTCATCTTCGTCCTCTTCGTCCTCGTCGTCGTCGTCATCCACATCTTCATCATCCTCGTCGTCGATTACAGTTTCTTCGTTCTCCTCATCATCATACTCGTCCTCGGAAACGTCCGTTGCATGGGCTCTCCGTACATCACGAGATTTACTTTTACTACTTCCGAGTTGACCTTGCCGCCTGGTGGTTATCATTTCTTCGGTGTCTGAGTAATTCTCAGACGTTTGGTCATCCCTCTGCACCGGGAATGAATGTATAGTTTAAAAATCGTTTTACTTACTACGTTTTAGTAAGCACTTTTATGTTTATAAAGTGTCTTGCACCAGGAAAGCCCGCCAACTAGAAAAATATTTTGTGAAATAAACTGTGTGCAAGGACATAGTGATCACACTCACACTGTGGCCTACGGTGTCAAACCGGATATGACATTCCGAAAAATGACTGACGTGTCCGGAAAATGCAAACTTAGAAGTGACCTGAATGGAACCCGTTAAGAGTGCAAATTGGTCCGTGTAACTATTTCGATTGTTGAGGGATAAACACTTTTCCAACTCCTCTGTGACTACTGCATGTTCGCAATCATTTATTTTTTATCAGGTGACCTGATATAAAACGCATCCAACAAGGATAGGCCCTCATTACATCTCCCATGGAAGCGAAGAGACGAGTCGCAGGAAGTAGTCTTGAAGGAGACACGATCGCCGGGACAAGAGCTTTATTAGCCTGACGTTTCGGATTCCTACTCGAATCCGAAACGTCAGGCTAATAAAGCTCTTGTCCCGGCGATCGTGTCTCCTTCTTCAAGACTCATTACATCTGTTAGACACTGCGGTAGGCGACTAATTTTAAGTTTTTTGGGCTGTTATCCTAAAAGGTTTTCATCAGCGTCAGTATTCACGACCATTACAACACGCTACGAAATCGGAGTTACTTCTTACTATGACATGTTGAAGTCCCAGATAAACACTAGTCAGGTTCCTGGAGAAATATGACCTAGTGCATGATCGTAGAAAAGAAATTCACGGCTGTTGTGAACCAATAATGAGGCTAAATAAAGTAGTTAAGGTAGGCACATACGTAGTCCTTGTACTAGCGACGTGGTACGCAGCTTTCGACGGTATTTTATTCTAGAACGCCTTTGGATACATTTAAAGGGTTCTGACTTAAATCTAATGGCTTTCCGAAAAACTGCAGAATTAGCTGATTGGGCACAGGTAAGTTGGTTAATACCTGAGATGCACAAAATTAGGGCGAATGGTTTGCCTACGTCTATAAGGGTTAAGAATTTTCCTATGCGAATTTCATTTTCAGTAAGATCCTGGAGATTCGGCTACGCTCCACGCTTTCCTACGATCATGGGTGGAATATCTATTTAACGCCCAGGAGTTCATGTAGTACTAAATTTCTGGACCTGTGGGTATCTTCTTTTAAGTATCGTGCTTTTAAAACGTGTTTATATATCCCTGCCTGATAAAAGTCCATCCTACACAAGTCGATACCTTAGTAGGCAGTGAAAACACACTGGCATGCTCAAGGGACTAATTAAACAATGTTTCATATGTGGAGACTCTTTAAATCTATTACTGACTAATTGCTCCAATTGTTCATAATGTAATCTACGCACAGCAACCACGTCTATTTTTAAGCTCTTCTAAGGATCCAATTTTCTGGATGGAACTTGCAGCATAAATGGATTAACAACGAAAATATGTTCACTACATGCTGCCCTCGCAGCGTTTCTATTGAAAGGCCCCGAAGTGGATCGTCCATCATGGCCACGGTACAGTAGAACAATTCCCCAAAATTAACTATCAGGTCTTAATCATTAGTACATTTTGGGTGTCGCGAACCATCGGAGGGATTTAGACTGAGGAAAATATCTACGTATAGAAAATAGTTTTATGACTAAAAGTGCGCTTTACAGTCAGTTAGTAGCCAATTTAGCAACATGAGATCCTGAAAACGTTAACTGGTGAGCACTGTTAAGGTAACCGCAAAAATACTTTAAAAAGAG
>CACRXP010000275.1:419579-433628 GCA_902702965.1 Spirometra erinaceieuropaei | reverse complement strand
AATCTGTCAGAATATCCTTTTTATGCGAAAAAATTAATCGTGTACATCATTAATTTCGGAACTTTAGGAAGTACGGACTGCTTCGCAAGCTGTGCCGTACATTTGGAAATACGTAATTGGAAATGAAACAAGAGGCCTAGGACATCTTGCATTTAGATCAGTCATCAAGCCTCTCAATGTACAATTGTCTTAGTTATCTCCGAATAATTAAGATTTAAGACATCTATGAGTACCGGCAGTCAATGTTAGGTTAAGTTTGATAAACTTAAGAAGGTTGCATTCGCTTAATTATATGGTTTAACTTATAGAATTGCGTGTCATGCATCTTATTTTGAATTTTAACTAGCGGAATTTTCACTGTTAATTAAAAATAGGGGAATTAAATACTGTCTGCCGACATCCTGAGAGCCGAAGGTTACGTCCACCCCCATATGAAAACAACAGACAATGGTATTCTGTGAGCAAACCAGGCGGGCATAAAACATCAATGGGCAATTAAGTTCTCAAGAAGAAAAACTGTTAAAAGAACACTTTAATGAGAATCATGTGTCAGGGTGCTGGATGCATCGACGTCGAACGCTAGCTGCCGTCTGTCTATTCACATGTTCGCGCCATTTTCAACCTGCCCAGTAATCGTTCCACGTTAATGATATACAACATGCATTTTTTTTAGTTAATGTGAACTATTACTTTTCTATCTAGAAAGTGTTATGATAGATAGTGACGTATTCAACGTAAAAATCAGTCAATACGAGACAAAGTAAATGCCAAGTACAATTCTCAAACCTCTTAAAGTTATGAATTTTTCGAAATAATTTGAACGCAATAATATTCTTTCGAAAAACATCTACTTGCACACGCCATCAAAAACATTATCAGCTCAATGCGGACTACATTATTTCAATGCAACATCGATTTAATGTAGGCGGTGATTTTTACTAAAATCCAAAGTCAACCTCGCGTGTAACTTAACCGTGGAATTCGAGTCGGCGAGAGTGATGCAAAATAAAAAAGTTAATTTTTGACCAAATTTAAGAGTTATTCCATGATCCCATAGACCGTCCCCTTTTCGGATGCAGCAAAGATAGCTACAAAATAAGGACGGCGAACATGAAGGTCGTCTGTAATCATTGGTACGACTGGCGAAGAAGTGTCCAAACAATTTGTACAAATGATTTCCCGAGTTCAACCTAAAAGGCTTCCCACTTTCGGATGAATGTTCTTCATCGTTCTGAATGGGAGCTTATGACTTTGGGACTATTAAGCGCGCTTGAGTACGATCCTACCGAGTGAAATTAAGAAACATTACTTCCAACCACTTCCTTTGCGCACGGGTTTCAAGTAAACGGGTAGAAAAATATAGAGAAACATAGCGGGCGGACAAGTCAGGCATCTTTCCTCGAATTCTGTTCGTCAAAACACAAGGCTGGGTTTTATTCCAGTCAATATAAGGTTCATTTAATTCTCGTGGTATGGAGGCCACACCACATTCCTGTCTTGTCTTGCTGCCTGGATACGGTTTCCGATTTTCGGGAACCTAAAACGGGCCACGCGGCAGGTGCGTTAAACCAACTCATGTGCTAGATGCGAGTCCGGTAGGCGTTATTGGGAATGTGTGCCCTCTAAACGGGCCGCGTGTTAGATGCGCTGGACCAACACGGGGGCCACATCGGACTCTGGCAGGCGTTATCTGTGCGTAATAACAAATGCCAACATTTGCGGGGTGCGCTGGCGGACCCTGTTGTCGGCATCTGTCGCACAACTAGACCACTGTCACCACCCCATTGTTTTGTGGCCAAAATCCTGGTCATTTGTGTGTGGACCAGGGGGTGCGGAGTGGAGCACCAAGGCGAGGATCCGTCCGAGCCATCCACCTGCGGCCTCCCCCGTCTCCGGTCTTCTTGACTTGGTCTTGACACCGGACTCAGGCGGGGGAGGAGGAGAGAGTGTAGGTAGATGCAGCGAAAGTCTACCAGTACTATAAACACCTGCGCAAGTCACCGTCCCTGCCCCCACAATGCAGTCTGTGGGGCACACGGTGGACATCGTCGAAATCGACGGTCGAACTGTCGTCGTATTGGGAATACGCATCCATAATTGGTGCCAACAGTGGCGACAGGGCCATGCGCAGGGCAACCTCAGGCCCATTAGGATCCGAGTCGTCTCCCTATATGTTTCCGTTGTGTAAAATCCTGGTCGGTGTACTTTGTGAACGAGGGAGTGTGGTGTTACGCCTAGGTGCAGGTTTTTTGCTGTGCCAGCCTCCGGTCTTCTAGACTCTGGCTTGACATCGGGTCCAGGTGGGGGAGGAGGGGATAGTGCAATAGGTGCTGTGCAAGTCTACGATCACTATAAACTGACTGACGCGCAAGTCACCGTGCCTGCACCCACCCTGCAGTGGCGAGCAGACGGTGGAAATCGACGATCAAACTGTTATAGCGATCAGAGCGTAAGTGCGTAAAATAGCTGAACAGACAACTTTTCTAAATTTGCGCATGATGTCGAGCGTCTCCCATTTTTCTTTTTCAACATACCAAGCAGACTCTTCATGATCCCTCATATTTTGGTGGACTTCATTAGTTCTTTTTGGTCTGAGACTCACGGACACAATCACTTGGAAACGAAAACAATTTATTAGCAATAAGCACATGTGAGAGACGAGCGCAGGCCACCTTGCAACGTTGAGCCTCCTGAGCAAAGCGTTTCCAACCAAGTCTTATGCCAATCTTCAATGTATGCCAAATCTGATATTTATTCACTAGAAAACTCCTGTTCCTCAACTTGCACTTCATAAAGCTGCGGTTGTGACTGATTCAACCTGCACCAGTAAAATAATGGATAGTGCATTCCCACACGGCACATCTGGAAGACTCAACATTCTTTTCTCTCCAAAAACGATTTCCCAAACCGAAGGCCCAACTGACACCTAGTTAGTTCACCGACTATGTAAAGCCAAGTTTCGGGTTTACTGCCATCTTTCCGACTTTAAGCAGTGTCATCGGTGAGAAACGTGCGAGAACAAGTCAGCCATATTCTTAGCACGACCTGAGACTTTCCCCTCGATGCGCCTGCAGTCAGTAAGCCCAGTTGCCTACAAAAGCAGACTCCACTGTAACTGTGAGATGTCACGTGGCAGCGGCGTGGACACATTCGCAGCTTTTAACTGCGGCTATCCCATATAGCTAAGCATTCGAAAATATGGAGCCGGCATGAGCCGGACACCTGATCACTGGTGGCGACTGGGGTTTCAAGAAGGAGTCATAAGGCCCTTGAAGGCTACAAAACCCCTATAAGTAGCATGAGATAGAGCGACGACTACATTCTTAATTCGTCCATTTCACGACAACACGCCCTCAAGATACTATATGCTATCTTTCAAGTTGTTCATCACTACGCACAAACCATTTCTTTGCCTGCTGAGATATAAAAAACAGTAATGCTCGGATTTCCGCAATGCTTATAAATAAATCGATTAATCTGACGCACTTGCTAACACAAGACCACTTTCTGTACAAAGACGCAACTTAGCGCTGATAGGATGCGATCGTCAGGATAGTCGAGGTCGGTCGGCTGGCGTCCTGCGGCAAATTCGATGCAAAGATCACCTCCGGAGATCAAATGAATGGCGTAGTTTAGTAGGATGAACATCAGGACTATCGAGGTAAGGGAGCACTTCAATAAACTCCACGAGACTGACATCCGCCGACACGACTGTATTTAGCCAATCACAACTTCGAAGTCGGCTTGGTTTGGCCCAACGCTTAAAGGACGCAGACTCTGAAACGACCTGAGTTTTAATACAGGTTTGTTAAGACATACGCCTTAATGCTGCTCCCACTTCGTTATAAATTATCACTGCGAGACAGACACAAGGATGGCCCAACTGCACTCACCAGTAAGAACCTCAACTTCGCAACTGGAACAGCCGTTTTTAGTGGACTTGGCTTCGTTTTACGGAATAGGCATAAGGGGTTGTCGTTGTAGGATCTAGCTTGAGTTATGTGATTAGGAACCTATGGAGCACCTTATATGGCCCCATCATTAAGGTAAACTCAGGGCGAACATGAAAATCCTAGTAGCTGTCTAACGGAGAAAATTATTTTATTATAACTGTTATATAACCAAACGTATTTGTTTTCCCGCATGAAGTGACAGTTTTTTTTTAAAATACTGCGGCCGCAGGCCGTCTGTCATGAGGTATTTTGGTGCTTCAGGCACTCGCTGACGGTTTCGATAACATGCAGCTTGCGAGTCGTAAAATGTGGCCAATCTGACCGGTCTCAGTAATATTCAAATATGCAGACGTCTGTGGCGACTTCAGAAACGGGTGCCCGAAACGAACAAAATACTCATGAATTTAAAAAAACATCAGCTGGATTTTGCAGTTGAATTGTCGATAAACAAGTAAAAACGGGTCATGAAAATGGATGTTTTAAGAAGAGTCCTAGCAAACCGGGTCATTTTAATTATCCGCAACAACCGTCACACCTCGACGATGGTGGTTTCCAAGCATGTCCTCTGCCTGAAAGTGATGGACTTTTACTGTTAAGGCACCGACAAAAACGACAGAGACCAAG
Source organism: Spirometra erinaceieuropaei (assembly GCA_902702965.1). Lineage (NCBI taxonomy): Eukaryota > Metazoa > Platyhelminthes > Cestoda > Diphyllobothriidea > Diphyllobothriidae > Spirometra > Spirometra erinaceieuropaei. The sequence goes on along the minus strand of CACRXP010000275.1, from coordinate 429,051 downwards.
TTGCGCGTCATCTGCTCTTTTATACGTCCCCTGACAAACAGAATTTTGCCATCACTGCAGGAATGGAGAATGTTGGAATTAGTCCCAGTCTTTTCGATGTCCTTGATGTCTGTGCGTGGCATTTAAATTTTAAAACTTGACAGCAAGGTGTCTTTAGCAAACCATTCTATATAGGTTATATGGTGCCAGGCATGCCACACTCGAGCCCTTTGTGAGCTGATGGCGTTGTACCCATAGATTATTATTGTCTATTATCAATATGTAAAATTCGACAGCCAGTTTTGACTTATGGCATCCAGCCAACGACGCGCGGAAAAATTAACGAATGTTTTCAGTCGACCTTGACGAGGTGCAAATCAGGTATAGTGCGTAACTGATTTCATGAAATGTTGGCGGAAATTCTAAAATACGTTTTGGATTAGGAAGGATTACTAAGGTGGGATTGTAATAGCCATTATCGTACGGCATAATCCTTTAGTATTTCGGACTCGCCAGGATGCTGACGTTATAATGCACTTCTTGTTGAACTCCAGCAAAAACCCGCCTTCGGCAAAAATGACCACTTAAATAGTATGAATGGTCCACGTTCATTTTCAGTGCCCTTTTAAATTCAAATATATTTTGCAAAAACAGGCTCAAAAATGTGCCCTTAAAAAGTTTCTAATAATGAGGTTTTTAAGACCGTACGATGTCAATACATACAACACCGAACATATCCTTTTGTAGATGCTTCTCGTGAAATGCGTAACACAGTCCAGATCCACTGCAAAATTAAATGAATTTAACATGGCATCTTCTCAAAGGCATAGAAAAATGTACGATTTTTCTCACACGAAAAGCATGCACCTTGTAGAGTGAAATCGCTTAACGCTGATGCAACGGCTGATCAGGCTCGAAAGTGATCGAGAATTATGAAACTTTTTTCAAAACCTACAAAAAACTTCCTTCAGGTATAAAATGTAAAAAACAATGCAGTTTTCTACTAAGCGAGTAAAAGGAAGCATATTTTGTGCATGTTTTCTATAAAAAACTTAAATGTATGTGACCGGCGAAAATCAATTTCAAAAATGCATGCTACTTGCGTAGTCGTTTTTAGCGAGTGTATTTCGCCAGGAGGTCAAAAAGGACTACATTTAAATGCCGACGTCCTGGCGAGTCCCAAATGCTATACGATTATGCTGTATGGTAATTAACATAACAACGTCACCTTATTAATCCTTTGTAGTCGAAAACGCATTTCAGGATTTTAACCAACATTGCATGAGATCGGCCACGTACTGCAGGTTTATCACAACCTCTCAGGCCGTTGTAACTAACTTCATCATATAAATATAACAGTAGTAACTCAAAACTGCAGAGGAAAATTCGTATTAATACTGTTAATCTAAAAATGCCCGATCAGAATGTGAAGGGAAATGCATATTAATGACGCCATCTACGTTATTGTCTACAACGTAATTATATTTATCGAAATAAAAATGTACACGACGCACGCAAACCCTTATGGCCCTCATTGGTGAGAAACAATGAAATGTTGAAAAATTCTCCAACTCCTGTCTCTTCCGTCACAAATATCCCAAACCTTGAATTTCGTTACAGTTTGCAGTGTTAATGAACGACCAGTGACTGATCACATGAAATTTTGACCGAAATTCTGAATTGCGTTTGCCATCAGGAGGGATTACTTAAATGGAGTCATTAGATTGATAATCATGCAGCATAAATCCCAGATATTTCAGACACGCCAGGATTTCGGTGTTTAAATGAACCCTCTTTCGGCCGCCTACAAAAGCAACACTCAATAGTAAATGAATATTTTGTTAATATACATTTTCCCCAACGCCTTTCGATGCAGGTATAAGTTAAAACGTTATTCATAGAAAATAAAAAATATTTTTTTTCTACGCTATCAACAAGATGTTACATGGAGCTGAGGAAACTTTGTAACAGATGTGAACAGTGTTGTATACTTCGCGAGCAAAATTAGCAAACGTACTGATGTGTTATTGCATAAACGGGCATTCAACTGTCTTGACAAACCTCATAACAATAAATTCTTTTAGAACCAAAGAAACGCTTTTTGAATAAAAAAATCAAAGAAGTGATTTGCTATGATATGAGTGCAAGAAAGAGCAGTTTTGTGAATGCTGTCTTTAAAATATCTTTAAGTTAAAAAGTCGCCGACAATCATCGAGAAGAACGCATACTACTTAAACAGCCACTTCCTACGGAGTGCGGTTTTCACATACAACTGATAAGTAGGGCATTAAGAAGCCAACATACCGCCAAGTCTGCAATATTACTAGACTGTGTCCCAAGATAATTAGTACTACAACTTCAGAAGACAATACCACCTAGTAAAAAACGCATATTATAATTTGAGTTAACATTTCGTAAGGTCGGTCACTGAAAACAATCAGTAATGATGAATTTATGTATTTCTGAAGTTTCACCAGAAGGCAAAGTGCGTTTAATTCCACATTCCGTTATTCGAGCTATGTAAGCAAGTGGATGACTTCCGGAAGACGTAAGGGACAGAACAGAACATATTAAATATCCGTAGCATGCTCGTTCGAGAGACAACTTTACCTAAAATTCTTGAATTTATCCATATCAGAAAACTTCTAACGGATTTTTGGAGTTGGTTTTTCAAGTAAAAAATGCAAATAAATTGGGTAAGATGGCAACTTTTGCTATTTATAAAATTATCATTCATTGCTTACCTTTAAGCCCTTCAGTTTTTTAGCCTCAAAGTGGATGACTTCCCTTTCTAGGGAGTCGGCAATTCGCGTGGCATCCATAGTAGCCATGTGCAGTTGTTCCTCCGCCTAGCAAAATGTCGTCAGTGTCAGTAGGATGCGAAGAAAAAGGTAGTTAACATGGTCGTTATCTTTTAGCTAACTTAATCATCATGGAGTACTTACAATATTGTTTGTCTACCAATAAACGTATCATTGTCGACAATGTGTGGACAATATAAATTTAGTAACAACTTGTAGTGTAGTGTTTAGGGGGAGGGCATAAGGGAAAGAATAATCACAGATTTCAAAGCTTTGATATCCGAGCAGTAATTTCAAAAGGTACACGGGTGTACTTCTTCGGCCAACCAAATGCGATACTTCTAGTTAAATGATCAGAAAATATAGAATTGACAAATCAGGAAGGAAAGCGGGAAATTCTGCAACTTCTAGAGGGACTAGATCCTTCCTTTTCAGACAGAATTGACGGTCGATCGCGTTACAAATAAGCCCAATGAAAATCAGAACTTAAGTTCATTTCCCTAAACTAGTGTTTTTCTTAACTGAGACCACCCGTGGCGTAATAGAGAGGGATCAACCCCTTGAAACCATGGTCTGATCCATAGGATAACCTTTGGACTTTTCAGTAATCTACAGTTGCCAATTAGACTGCTTCCCCTTTTAGAGTTTATTCATTCTAAATTAATGTTAACTGTTGATTAGTTGCGGTTTTTACGGAGTTTACGATCGGAGGTAAACATTCGCGATAGAATAAAAACATTTTGACATAGGTAACGTATGATCACTAACACAGGAGTTGTATATGCAGCCCTTCCCTTAGATACGCATTGAGACCGAAAAACTAAACTCCCACAAACCTATGTGACATAGATATTTGCTAAAAGTCCAAACACGTGTTTCGCCGATATTCTGCCGCAGCGTGACACAGCTGCGAGGGTTTCGGCTCTTCAGAGGGCCCCCCAGCGTTCTCTAGCGGTTTCTGGTATATGAAATCTAGAGAATAATCAAGTGAATAGTTTCAGATATTACTCGGTGCAGGACTTGGAGTAAAATCTTCGGCACATGACTTTTTAGGGTAAGAACTGAAACAGCAATGAACATTCGAGTCGAAGACAATCAACTACTGTGGAATAACCACGTAATGCCCATTCTACAAAAAGCAGTACTACGAGTAGTATGAAATCCATATGGGGAAGGTATTATACGGTATTCCCGACAGAGATATTTGCTAAAGGCCCAGACACGTGTTCCGCCGATATTGTGTCGCTGTGTCACACGTTTGAGAGGGGTTCGGCTCTTCAGAATATCGGCTAAACACGTGTCTGGGCTTTTAGCAAGTATCTATGCCGGGAGTACGGTATAATACCTTTCCCATATGGATTTCATACTACTCGCAGTACTACTTGTTTGTAGAATGGACATTACATGGTTATTCCCCAGGAGTTGATTTTCCTCGACTCGAATGTTCAGTGACGTTTCAGTTCTTACCCTAAAAAGTCTTGTCCAGGAGATTTAACTCCAAGTCCTGCATTGAGTAATTTTTAAAATTATTCACTTGATATATATACATATGATATACATGGCCTAAAGAAGACGATAGAGTCTGAGGGTTAGATTGATATAAAAACTGTCTTCATTCAGTTAGCTGTAACCCTGATCGCCAGTTGGTACTGGAAAAATAAACATGCGCGCACAGCGCTGCGCAACTGTTCCACCACTGGGTCTACCATGTTCGATATAAGTGCTTCATCTGAACGAAGTTCATCAGTGCCTGGCCACCTGCCATTCTCTGTCGCCGCAGATCAGGTATTTATTTACTCAGGAATGGGCGCAAACCTATCCAGTGGCTTCCTAGACTCTGTCGTCTCCCCTCTGCTATCATAGCTTGGTCGACTTCGATCTGGCATGTGGTCGCCTGCTCGTGACCCTTTCACCAAAAATTGTTTCGGGAGGCCATTAAATAATTCTACTGTGCAACTTTCTGCCAACCAACTCATCATCAACCCGTCCTCAGACAAAATAAATAGCGAGGGTGGAATTGTCGCGCTAGTGTTTGGAAGCACATACAGTCAGTGGTCGATCTCCTAAAATGCTGGCCGAAATTTTGAAATGCGTTCGCGTTTAGCAAGAACTACTCAGATGGAATTAGAAAATCGATTATCACACAGCATAATCCCACAGCATTTTGAACTCACCAAGATGTTGGCTATAAATATCCTTCTTTTAGCCTCCTGTAAAGGCCTTACCCAACAAAAACGATTTCTTAAATAGCGTGAATTTTCAAGCTGATTTTCGATTTCCATATCATTTCAAACGTGTTTTATAAAAAGCATGCGCGAAAATATGCTGTCCTTTACTCACTTGATAGCAAACCATTTCATTGCCACACTTCTTATTCGAATAGTGGATACATGTGATTTTTAAAAAAGTTATCCGATTCCCGAAGGATTTTAAGCCGACTTGGTCATTGCATTCGCATTTGAAGACTACAGTCTACTAGCATACTCTTTGCTTTTGGAAAAGCATACATTCCCAAATGTCATCGAGAAGATAGAGTGCAGAGCTCACAAAACTCTATAATGGATGCGAACTATGTTGCATACTTCATGAATAGCACTACCAAACGGACAGGTACAATGCTGTATGAATGAACACTGCAGGAATTTAAAAATCTCGTGTTTGAGACATTTTCACAACTAAGAGATGCGCTTTCTTCGAGTGCAAAATTTGAGAATAATGTAATTTTCTGCCAACTGAACTAAAGAAAGCATATTTTGGCACATGTTTGCCAGGCGCGAGTTGTTTCTGGAGTTCAACAAGAGACGCATTCAAAAGCCCGCATCCTGGCGAGTCGGAATTATTATGGGATTAGGCCGCATAATAATCAATATCACAACCCCTCCTAAGTAGTCCCTCTTAATCGAAAATGCATTCCAGAACCCCAGCCAATATTTCATGAGATCGTTCACGCACTGTACAGACAGATAAAGGGGCATCCTTAAGGGGGGTTGGCAGCCAGTTGTGATTTATGACACGTATGGGCGTAGACAAGGCAGTATTGACAAGGACAAGGCAGACAACGACGTCCATCTCTGGCTTGTTAGAAGTCGTCAGCAAACTTTGAGATTTTAAAACAAAATATTCTGCAACATCTAGGTTTAAATAAGACCGGCTGACACCTGCTAATATGAAACAAATTGCTATTCCAGCCTCTTTTTTCGCAGATAAAGGTCTGCGAATGTCTCTGATGATGAATTCGAGTGAGAATCCGAAACGTCAGGTAAATAAATTTCTTGTTTCAGTGATCGCATCTTCATCTTCTGAACTGCTACCTGGAACTCGCCTGTCCGCTTCTATCAGCACTCTATAATTCATTATAAGACTTTTAAATGGCTCACGTGAGTGGAAAAATATGTGCCCAGTGCTGGCATTAAAGGTTTTGACGAAAGGAAGTGAGGGAACGGACTGCCTATAGGTCGGACCTGGAGGCAATTTTTCAGCACTATGGGAGACAGGGCGGAAATGCTGCACAATAGATTTGTCAGATTTTGTACCGGATTTTTGATCTGTATAAAGTAACCATGGTAATTCCTCTTCATTAACAAAACTTACAATGAGTTGAGGTAAACAGTGCTTATATGGGTATTTTGACATCCAGTGTTTCAATTTTAAAATTATGAAAAATAAGCCTGCTGTCCACGCCCGAGTGACTGTCGAGACTTATCATATTCTTCAACCTCCAATACAGATCCTAGAAGGGCAGTCATTTGTTATTACCGCAGAGGAGCTCGAATAAAGTGCCTTGACAAAACACTGTCGTAGTATAATCTACTTATTTTTCTTAAAACATGAGCTGTTGTATAGCTACCAGCTCCGAGAGTCAATAATTTCCTGACATTTAAGACCTAAATGGGCAAATCTCCAATGCAGCAAATAAACAGTTACGATATTTGACACGGACAGGTTCTGAGACGCAATATTCTACAACATGTATGCAAGGCCCGAGCTAATATTTACGGCCTTTACAAGCCAGTTGACAAAGTAAGCACTATTAAGGAGGTGATTTTTTTCGTGTTTTTTAAAGAGGCTACTGAAAAAATGCGCAAGTCAGCCTGCCTCGGAATGCGGAATGACTTTAAATTTCGTTTCAATTTGATAAGTTTTGGAACTGTACGTCAGAAACAGTTCCTGTAAAAGTGTCATGGATTTATTGAATCCCCTGGGGGGTGGATCCGGAAAACAAAGTCGGCGCTCTTCTAGATTTACATGAGATATGTGGTATCATATTTTCGTTTTACCCCATTATGAACCCTTGAGTAGAGTGAATTCACCTGCATGACGAGGACAGAAGGTTTGGTCATTATCCCTGAGGTAAGTAAATTATCCAAGTCATGAAACTCGCAATCATTTGCATCAATAATATATCTTAAAAATGAAAGCTTACAATAAGAGCAAACTGGTGGTTATCCAGAATAGCAGGAAAGTCCGACTTACGGCTCTGGAAGGAGCATTGTTTTGACCTAGGCGCTTTAAGTGGGAGATTTCTTTCTTTCGAGCAGTAAGCTCAGCTTTGAGATTAGCCTAAGTGTGGACGTTGAGGAGGAGTGAGGAGATTAAGATACCCGTATCTTCTTCACCTCGTCACCGTATCGTGAGAGCGGGGTTATTACTTTAGCAAATAGGCGATCGACCTCTGCATGTCGGTAGTCTTCAATGTTAGAAAGCAGTTCGGCAAACTTCTTCAAGGTATGCGAAGATGTGCGATTGATCTTTTCGTTGATTGAGTAATTGAGTAAAATTTTGGATAGTTCATCACCTACAGATGAAACAAGCGAACATATGAAAGTATTTTCGACAAACATGTCTTTACCCGAGGAAGAAGCTGCAATACAAACAAAAACAACGCAGTGGTAGGCAATGACTGTTGGCTTACGTTAGATCGACGCTGGAAGCGTGTAACCGGGAGAGAAACTTAAGAAAATAAGGCCCAATACTACAATGCTAAATCAGCAAACATCAAATTTAACAAGGGGCCTCCTAACTTCTGGATGTTGATTTAAGATTATATGCTTTTTATATGCACCCTCTTCTAAAAACGCATTAAACTTTTGAAATGCAAATTTGCGGAAAATTAACTAACCATTATTTCTTAGTTTTGCAGTCCGTCGAGTGTAACTAACAAACTCTGAGCATAAATCCCCAAAGTATGATTCAATTTGGTTGACCCGCTCGTTGACAAATTTTGACTGGGCTTCGCTAAAATAGATAAAATTAAATTCATTGGATTAACATGCAACAATACCATCGGATGAAAGGAGACTTTGTTCGGTTAAGAGCGAGCTGACTTGGTTAACTTATTCTACTCGCAAAAATAGTCTGAGTCAATAGAACAGCTATGAGGCTTTCATATAATTAATTCTGTACAGAGCTTATCTTGGTCTTTTGTTAATAAAAAAAAACGCCATATTCGGATTAGTTCCGCCTGAAACATATATTTTTAGGGAGAAATTTAATTTTCTGATCACATACATAAGAACTGGTGAACGCTTTTGAAAACATTCCCGGCGATAAATAAGATTTTAAAAATAAAATGCGTTTAAGTGGTTATACGCTTGCACGACTTGATAACAAAAGAGGTGATTTCAAATAAGGTCCCCTATCAAAAGTGTTTGCGATTATTCACGCTGTATCTTTGTACAAAAGTGCATGCCGAGTGAAGCAAACCTCTAACGTCAGCCCAAAGTAATAGTAATAGTAATGAGGTTTGTCCCTAATTTTGCCAATAATATTTAGCCTACTGTTTCAGTCTATCATCTGAAGCACATTCGTCTGTTTATGAAATTAGTCGTCGTAGGTGGATAGACAGACTTTGACTAGATTTGTCATTCAACAGGTGTCAGACCATGTGAAATGCTGTTAACTCACAGAACGGCCAGATGAATAGCATGTCCTTACGCATTTAGTGTGCACTGCTTGATTACTGTACTTCCACCTTATCCAGTTAAGTTTTGAAAATAAGATTTAGTAATAATTCGACTTGTAGACTAGATCAAACTAAAATCGTGTGAAATGAAAGTGAACACACTAAGAAGTCTACTGAACACATGTCATCATTTAACTTTTGCATAACATCTGGGTTTTCGTCTGGTATTCGAAGAAGCGCGAATATTCCGAATTCTTACAGTGACCGAGGACCGGCTAAGCTGTGCAGTAATCTTTAAGAATAAGTTTTCGCTTTGAGAAAGTAGGAGTCCATTTCTGTCGTAAAATATGAGAAAACATAATTAGTCCGCATTGAAAACAACGTGTATTTTCACAAGATTTGTATGCGAACGTGATAAGCATCAGTCAACATTTACGAAATTCGTTCTACTTGAGTTAGAAAATTCTCTAAGCAGTCCGTTTGTTTTTAACGAATTCTAGGTGTGCGTAGAGCATATTATGCGACTAACCGCCGGACGTTAACTAATTTAAAGCCTATAGAATGTCCGTGAGTGCTGGAGGTAGTACTCGATATAAGTGTATTTTTGACTGCAGAAATAACATAATAGTCTCCGTGCCGGCTAGAGTAGTGTGCAATACAGTAATACTCTGTCACTTAGATTTGTTACACACATGCTAATAACACACTGTGGCATCTTAACTTGTAATGCGCTAACTTTGCGGCAATGGGTGAGAAAGCAGATCTAATATATAAATAAAACCAGCGATTA
>CACRXP010000275.1:381826-392760 GCA_902702965.1 Spirometra erinaceieuropaei | reverse complement strand
GCTGCTGCTGCTGCTGCTGCAAGTTTAGGGGCAGGCAAATGCGTCAAGTGGTTCGAGTGAGATGGAGATGTCGGAGAAAGAGGAAGGAGGGAGTCAGATGTCGCAGGAGTAGGAGAAGCTGAATCCTTACGGCCACTTGTATTATGACCGAGTTGGGGAGCATTAGACTGAGAAGCAGTAGGTTTACGTGAGAATAGAGACCCCATTCTACGCTCCATAGGAGTAAGATCATGACAAAGGAAAAATTTTGCCTTCTCTAGGTACGCAGTGACACGCTCTCGATGGGTAAAGATTGTGTCAACCTAGATTGATGAAAACAATTTGACTAAGATGGGTGGATTTGTACTACGGGATGACAAGCGTTTGGCATCCGCTATTTTCTAGTTGAAACCACATGAATACAGGAAACTGGTCGCAACATCGATTGGCCGAGCAGATCGAGGAACATTTTTTAGCAGGAAGTTGTAAGAACGCTTCTGTCTATCACTAGATTCACTGGCGATCAGGTGAACAAGTGAGTCGAGACGCCTACATTCTTCAGAGGGAATATCGGAGATGTTCCCGTCGAATAAATGTCCAAGAATTGTCAGCAAAGAGCCAAACTTTAGCATAAAGTCATTGCAGTGGTCAAGTGCAGACAGATTAAGCTGCCGACCAATTACAACGGGTGACGACTGACTAGTAATATCATCTGACTTAGATTTAGGTAAAGCTTCTGACTTACGTTTAGTTAGGCCATGTTTACTTACAAGAGCCGAGAGCTGACGTCGACCAGTGACTTTTGGTCTCATCTTGTCTCGAGGCAATTTGTGATTAAGAAAACTTCTTGCGGACAAGTTGACTGAATTTCAGCTAGGGGCTAACGATGTAAAAATAAATTACAACAGTTAGAGAGAAATCGGATGCACAAAATGAGAATTGCAAAGTGCAATTAGTGAACAGCGGGCGTAGACTAGCAAAACTCGAAAGGAGATGACAGCGGGCAGTTCTTAGAGAAAGGCCTGTATTTAAGGAAATTCAACCAAAAAAACAGGTACTAAAATCGTTAGATCTCACAGAAAAACCACTAAAAATAATATCCTCCACTTATCTTCAAATTTTAAACCAGCGGCTTGACCTTGTCCTTACCTCGTTTCATTGCATAAGGGAGGTAGCAGGATGACAGCAAGCAGCTTTAGGCCTATTAGCTTAACTTGCCTCCCTTGAAAAACGATGGAAGCTATAGTAAAGAGCGTTATACAGCAATTCTGTGAAGAAAATAACATCTTGCAGGATTTTCAACATGGCTTCCGGAGAGGACGTTCCTGCCTCTCAAATCTGCTAGCTTGTCTGGAGATCTGGACCAGGGCTCTAGAGGAGGGTTTTGAGGTCGATGTCGTATACATCGATTTCCGCAAAGCTTTTGACACTGTCCCGCACCAACGTCTTCTTCACAAATTGAGCGCCATCGGCATCCGGAGAGATCTTCTGAACTGGATTAGGGCGTTTCTGGTTGGTCGGAAACAACGTGTCTGTGTCGGGGATGATATGTCAGAATGGGTAAATGTGACCAGTGGTGTGCCGCAAGGCTCAGTTCTGGGACCATTGCTCTTCATCCTTTACGTTAACGACAGCCTTCAGGAACTCGACTGTGGCAAAATAATGTTTGCAGACGACGTCAAGCTCTGGCAACTCATTAAGGGTCAGAATGATCAGAGATCCCTTCAAGATAATCTGCACCGACTGCAAGCGTGGTCGAAGAAATGGCTTCTAGATTTCAATGTGGAGAAGTGTGCCATCTTTCATCCGTGTCCAACCAAGTCTCATTCAAATGAGAGCCTGAGGACATATCACCTGAAAGACATAAGGCTCCCCGCAGAATCTTCACAGAAGGATCTCGGGGTTTGGATACAGAACAACCTGAAACCAACACTGCAGTGCCACAAGGCTGCAAAAAACGCCATGGGAGTGCTGCATGCAATAAAAAGAGCTTTCGTTAACTTGGATCAAGACCTTTTTGGGAGAGTTTACGGCACATTTGTTCGTCCCCACTTAGAATATGGCATACAAGCATGGCGGCCGTGGCTAGTAAAGGACCAAGCATGCCTCGAACGAGTACAACGACGTGCAACAAAGCTGGTAAACGGTCTAAAAAGCCAATCATACACAGAAAGACTGAATTGCCTTAATTTATTCCCTCTGTGTTACAGGCAGCAAAGAGGTGATCTTATCCTCGTCTACAAGATAATACATGGCCTTGAGTATGGACTTAAATTTGAGGACATGTTTCAGTGGCACCTTTCACCCAATCTTCGTGGTCACTCGATGAACTTACGGACAACAATGTCCAGGCTGAGTCTTCGTTCTGAATTTTTCACGCAGATGGTAGTGGAGAAATGGAACGATCTCCCTCAGTCAGTCGTGGAGGCTACATCCCTGCAACTCTTCCAGAAACGCTTGGATGATTATTTGTGTCCCCTGTTTTCCCTCGACAGTCTGAATCTGAATTAATACCCCTGGTCCAGACAAATATTTTCTCTGAGACAATGCTGCTCAAATGAACCAAGGACTGTTTTAATAGTGAACATTTTTTGTTCGTGTACAGTTATTTCTAACGAGTTGCCATGTAATCAATAGGGTTTTCAAAGGCTTTGCCTATTATCCTTACCATATAAACTGAAAATAAACTGAACACGACCAACGCTCAGTCAGTCGCCCACTCCTGCTGACGCAGACATTTACTCCCGCGTAAACACCACAAAGCAACTTACGCTCCCCGTGAACGGACGCTTACCTTTGTCGCAAGCAAACAGTCAACTTAGGGCAACCCGCCGGGTGTACAGAATAAACTAGTCCTCACGACTCCCTGGCTTTCAACCTTAAGCGAAACGAAATTATTGTGTGCGCTTTAAGTTGATATCACATCCTTGACCACCGCAAATTGCTGACTCCGACATTATTTGAACACACAACCTGTGCCAGAGCGTTCGACGCGCGCGAGGTGATGAAAGTTTGTGAGGGCAGCCGAGAGTCGCGCCAGTTGGACCGAAGGTGTCTCAGTTATAGCCGGCAGGTGTGGCCGTGTGTCGTCAGTTGTCGCGACCACCGTTCGACAAAACGGAGCCGGAAAAAGGGGGACTGGAGCGGCTGCTACACATTTTTACAAATTCAAGGACGAACGCACGCGGGTGGATTTTAAGACGTTCGACGTCAAGCAACGGATTGTCCGACCATGGAACACGCTAGCAATTGAAATGATGACGGCTAACACAATTCGCATGTTTTAAAAGACTTGCCTACGTAATCTTGGGCAAAAACCGACCTTTACAACATGGCTACTCACAGCCAGCTTTGTAAAACACTTTTTCATGTACAGTCGTTCCGTACTGACTAGCAGTCAACAGATGTGCCTCCTAATTATTACGGTTTTGTTGTGATACAAACATATTATAAATGTTTGCCACTTAATTTTGAGTGCGAATGTATAAAATCCCTGTACATAAATAGCGTCACCAAGAGCTCTGCCTCTAACCCTTGAAAGACGGATACGAGCACAACCTTTTGTTGTTCTAAACAGACTGACAGAATCAAAGGACGATGCTAAAATAAACATAATATGTCTTATTATATTGATGGAAAATACTAACGGGGTGAACGGAAGCACACCGCAGAGGTAAAAGAACAAGTGGGCATCTTTATGCACGTAAGATTCCGATTTAGATAGCAACCGCCTGGCTTCTATACCGAAAAGGGACTGTTTTTACTGTATCCTGAGTTCCGCCATCATAAAAAAATAAATATTACCGGTCGATCGCCGAAGAAATAACTTCCACTGCAAATCCGGTTCATTTTCTGTCCTTGCAGCATCCCATTAATAGGGAGTGGTGTCGGCCCAGTCATATAATCATTCTTACAAACTTACAAAAGTTCTTATCTAAAGTAATGCATCCCCTTCTGATCGCTTTTCTGTCAACAGGTCAACGGTTCCCTCCAGATTTATGAGCTGCTGGATAGTCCTACTCTTTACTTCGTGTAGTTGATCGGCCTAACAATTTTCTCCTACGTTTCAACAAGTTCCATAATCTGACAATTAAAATTGGAGTCCAAAGCATGCATTTACCACAGTCTTCCAATAATCCGCCGCCAAATACGAAGATAAAGCATAAGCGAAATGTTCCGGACTCCTTCAAAAATCCTTAGTAATGGAAAATGCGATAAAGGACCTGAAAGTGGAGACAGAAGGGTTGAGAAATGCCCTTCGACCTTGGTCCAAAAAAGAGAGGATCGCTGACACCATAAGTTCAGAAAAAAGCAGGCACGTAATGGAACACGGCTTCCTCAGCTATTTCAACCGATCAGAAAGAAAAAGCTGAGTTCGTGGTGCTTAGTTTGAATGTGAATCGATGTCTGGTGCGGGAGACGGGTGACCAGAAGGGGTTTCGGAGAAAGAAAATGTTCCAGAGCGCCCGGAAAGCAAATAAATCCAGCTTAAGAAACAGAAGTTTTGTACACTGCAGGCGAAAGCCGTACTGCCGATTGCCCAAGAAGCCTTAGAAAGCTCGAAACAATGCGTCAACTAAGCACACAAAGCATCCCTAGATCAGACGAAGGCGATGACCGGGACATTTGTAATGAAGTCTTTGCACGTAAGAATAAGCCACAAGGCCCTCGACTTCATCGCAGTAAATCCACTCATAAGGAGTATACCCGAGTCTGGGTCCGACACCCTAAGAGAGAGAGGAATGCTTTATTTTGAAAATAACATTCAAAACTTTCAGCAAAAATTTTCAGCAAGGAGATGAAAATATTCAGTCAGTATCTCAAATCTCCTTTAGAAGAAGACGATAAAGTTGCCGTACCAAAGTATTTCAAGATTGACCGATAAAACTACTCACAGCATGGGTCGGGCTAAAAATCGTCTTTTAGAATGGTGGACAAGTGCAGCTACTGAGGAGCAGGAAATCCGCTCGCCGAAATACCCACCTAGTAGTTATCCTATCAGTGGAATTTCTCATTCGCGGAGAGGGAAAAATGGGGAGGGCTCAAAGTTAAACTCACCAGAAGTTACAGCCTGGTCGGGAGCAAACTTAAGATACTAAAAGGGGATAATATACATACCTTAAGACCGCTTCCCTGGCGAAGGGCTATTACCATGGACACCATTTCATCTCGATCAGCACCGTCAGGCTTTTGCACTCAATCCCACAAAATTGGCAGACGCCTCTATATTGAAACCGCTTAACGCAAACTGAGATTTCTGAATAATACTACTCAAAGTCTCGCTTCGAAAAATGACGAACTCAAGACGCTGGTTCCTGCCCAAGACCCCGATATCGTTGACATAACGGAAACGTGGCCTAAGGCCGAAATGGCAGATGCCAAGAATTGGATACGGGGTCAATAGATCTTTCGTAGAAATTAATAATAATAAAATATACTGGATAGTGGACTGATTTCTTCCTAAGTTCGGATGCAAATGTCTGCACTGATAAACTATGCAAAATTTTGGATCCGCTTATTTCTCGTTTTATCCCCGTAAGAAAAAAATAAATGTCAGGGATGCGGTTTTCCTTCCCTTACACTTCACCGCACTTTGCGCAGACTTTCTTACCGACTTCATCTTCAGATTGTTATTTCCGTTCTGCCTTCGATTTACGGTATTTTTAAGCGGGCTAAGAGACTGTTCGAAGAAAAACGGCTAGCCGAAGAAGTCCGATTCACCAAAAACCGTTCGATGAATGTCTCGAACCTTCTCTCAAGGAAATTACAAACTCAGAAATACGCAGTATCCCACCCTCCGAGACGCTCTTGGGAATCCTATAGCTGATGACCAGTTGGCCGCTGATGATTTCAATGCTTACCTGTCCAAAACCTTTATTAAAAACTCGATCGCTCCGCATCTGACTACCCAGGCATTGAGGGGGGGGGGCAGTTCTCGAAAGTATAACTTTAGCCCCGTGGGACGTGACTGTAGCGATTCGGCGTTTTCGTCATACTCATAGCCCTGCACATGATGCTGTCCCAGTTAGCATTTTAAGAGCCGCTGTAAATACGATTTGCCCTTCTTTCTTATGCAAGATGTGTAATCTGGCTCTTGAAAGTGAAATATATCCAACTTCGTTGAAGAAATCACACATTTTGCCTATTCCCAAGCATAGTCAATCTACGTCATTCGATGACTTCGGGCCATTAAACCAACTTCCCGCAGTCTCGAAAATATTAGAGACATTGATCAAAGATAAGGCCATGCGCCACTTAACAGAATTTAAGCTACTGAGCGATTCACAGCATGGATTCTTTAAAGCTCGGTCTTGTAACACCTGTCAGCTCTCCTTCTTTGACCATGTTTTCCAATGAAGGAACAACAGCTTCGCACTTTACACAGTATATTTTGATTTCATTAAGGCCTTTCGTGGTGTTGACAATGCTATTCTTCTCTTGAAGCTATTTTCTTTCAGAATAGGTGGCAAACTTTGAATGTGACATTCACTTGCCTGGGCGCTCGCAGATAACGAGTTAAGATTTCCATTTCTATATCCAACCCCACACGTGTGAGGAGTGCAGTCATTCAGGGTAGTGTACTTGACCCGCTATTATTTTGCCTGTTTGTTAACGATGTATTAGACCTATTTCAGAATGGTATGCTCGTCGTATATGTCGATGATCTGAAAGTTACATAGAGATATAAGCCGGCAGATCGTGACATCGTGATCGAACTCCCAAAGCGCGACCTACAGGCCTTTGTCCAGTGGTACCGAACATGGCGCCTTTCTCCTCCTCGGCATAAATGTTCAGTCATAGTGATTGGCGACGACCGCCAAACGCAACTAAGTATTGACTGTCACTCAATAAATGTGCCTGGCGTTATTAAGGATCAGGGTGTATCAAACTCCAACTGTCTTAATCTTTCAGAGCGCTCAGCCCCGATAGTCTCCAGAGCAAGTAGAACGATCAGGTTTGTCTTCCGAAACTTTAAAACCAGCGATATTAGAATGTGCCTTTATAACATGCACGTTTGACCTTGCCTGTAATACTGTTCGTTTTTATTTAGCCTTAAGTGTACTGCTGAGCTGAAGAAAATAGAATCTGTCCAACATTTGTTTACCAAGAGAGTTTAAGCCCCGGAACATCGGCATTTGTCGTACAAAGAACGCTGTCGTCTTACAGGCCTTGATCCTTTATGGCTTCGTAGATGACGACGGGGACTTTTTCTACTATTTAAGCTTTCATATAATCGTACCTTAGACCCACTCGCTACCTTAAGACATCTTGTCTACCCTCGACGTAACAGTCGACGTGAGGTCTATTTATTTCACCCTGTGGCACGTACCGTTTAATATCGTCGGTTTTTTTCTGTAAACACAAATTCCATTTTAAATGAATTATACGGAAGTGTAAAAATTTTGTAAAATTATCCATAATAATAATTGCATTTAATGCCAGTTTACAGGCATTTTCAGGAAAGCGTTGAACACAAATCCGGCCAACAAAGAAAAAAAGCTCATGTCAAAAAGGAGATAAAAATAAAGTTGGTGCTGGTTTTTTTAGTTTGGAAGGTTCAGGAGAAAAAACTACTGATCTTTAAATGCCGACAGTCAAGGAAGGAGGGGTAGCACTGTATCGGATATTTTCAGTCGCCAACTTCTTTCATGAAGTTGGGGCTGGTCCGAACAGAAGCGCCAAATAACAGCTGTTACTGCTGGCTAAAGAAATTGCCCCTGATGTGACCGGCCATTGAGATCAGAGACCACAAACTGCGTCGTTACGCTATAGTCGATCAGTGGATTCAACACCCAAAATTTGTGGGTTTTTTGTGAATGCAAAAAATGAGTAATGCTTATTTTAAACAAAGGATAAGTCTTCAGAGTTTTCACATTCCTGGGTAGTTTATTCCAAATAACAATTGCATTTACAGAAAATAACCGACGATAGTTAACGGTACGTGCCAGAGGGAGAACTGAAAAGACCTCACGTCGACTGTTACGTCTTGGGTGGACAAGATGAATTCTGCCTTGATGATGCCTGTTTCGAACCTTCTACTTAAGGCCATATACAGGCCAGTCCTGCCTGACCCGCCAAATTACCCATTCATAAATCCGTTATACAATGCCATATAAAGGCCGGTCCTGTCTGCTCTATATATATCAAGGAGCGAGATTTTTTCCTCCTATAGTTCTAATCCAATCATACTCATTTTGTTTATGCTAGGAGTTTTTTTTCACTGCTCGCTCAAAATTCCTCGTAAAATACTACTTATTAAACAACTATGAATTAAGTATTGTATAAATTCTGTATACCTCGTCTAAAATTCTAAAATTAATGTAAAAGTTATTCGACCGGTGCCAAATAAGCGGCCACAGGTCTTCCATTACGGCTTCCTTACGTACTATTGTTTGTTCAGTAGGTGTGCCTGTGGTATTTTTTTTGCCGCCGCGGCAAAAAAAATACCACAGGCACACCTACTGAACAAACAATAGTACGTAAGGAAGCCGTAATGGAAGACCTGTGGCCTCCATGGCTAGAAGGAAACATTCAAACACACCTAGCAACCCGCCTCCGTAGGGTTTACGTGGAGTTCCCATTCCCTTTTGCCTAAAATTTATCTCCAACATACAATGCAACTTCTATGCATTTACGCACACAAACTTCTCTTACTCCAAACCACATCTGGGCAGTTTCCCATGCGTTGCAGTTGCGCTGTTAACTGCCCGTTTGACGGTTTCTCGGTTTACGTAGTGTTTCCCGTCATCATCTCCCGGTTTCCAATCATGGTCCACTTGCCTCTCCTCCTACGCATTCCGGAGTCCACCTAACTGAGTTGCCAGCATTCCCATTTCGCCAGTAGGACTACCACTTACGCCAGCTGTCCACTAACGTTTCCAGCCCGCCTTCAACTTCCGGGCGTACACCTGACCCTGCAGGCCTTCTCTCCGCATATTCTGCAACACCCACCCCTCCCCCCCGAAACTAAAAGGCTTACAGCCTACGCCGTCCAAACATACGTCAGTCACTTTGGGGTAGCTGCTACCACAGGCATTCGGCTTTTAGACCACTGCCGTATTTACATACACCTCTACCGCCTAGCCCACGCCTTTCCCCTTCCCCCCTTCCGAAGGCCTGTAATCTACGCCGTGCCGATATCATTTCCCGCAGTACCGCTCCCTTTTACGCAAACTTACCGCAATCGACAATTCCTTCATCGGCTGTTTCCATTTCCGCCTGCTTCACAGTCTACTGTCCCTCCCAACCGGCTTTGTTAGTTGACCTGATATGCCCTTCCTTGCGGGTGGGTCATGTCGCTCGTTACCAGCTACAGCTATTCCTGCTTATCGTCTACCGTGGCCGGCAGCGGCTTCAGACAGTCTCTACGTATCTCCCAGTTCCCGCCCTAAAGGCCTTCCGTAATCACTTCCTTCCTGACCTACAAGGGTTTATCGACGAGGCTTAGTGGACGTCATTGCATTATTCTACGTACGTAAATATGTTCACGTACCAAGCCTCCAAGGTTGGTCGATTAGTCGCAATCCTTACCGTTATATTATGGCTACGTTACCACTGCTAGAGACAGCCACCCATCCAACAGACAAGGTCCGTTCAATTCCCCCATTAGTGATCCATAGGCACCTATCAGCTAACGCAGCCCTTTGGATGACAGTTATTCAACTGCTTACCACACCTTACCTCATTCCGGAGGCTTCGCAGTACCGTAATCACTAACAACTACATGGACCTATGAAATATTTACTCTGAATTATTAAAAGGTACAATACACTGGCCAGGTAGGGGGACTGGCGAGGTAGGGGAAATCGTCCCCGACTGCCTTGGGCCGCCGGTTTGCCACAACAGTAATACACAACAGTTTGGTTTACAATAAAAAGGGTACGCGATTACACGCTTCCAGTTCCATGCGGTAACTCCTTGTCCACCTGCCCATGAATCTTCGGAAGAGAATCCCTCATCACCAGAAGACAATGGTAACTTTACTGTAGGTAGGCATGGACAGTAAATAAACGAGGTATGTAGTATTCCCTTTACGTATTCAATCTGGGTCTTCGTTCGTTGCCTTCATCATTCGTCCATGGTTGGTTCTCCACAATCGACAGCTTCCTCTTTGACAGGCCGGTAACGGTCACCGGCACTACAGCTAGGCATGGAGAGTAAGTGGACGAAGTATAAAGTCATTCCTTCCAGTCCTTCTTCTGCGCGTTCGTTGGTTAGCTTCTCCAATCGTCCGGCCGGTAACAGCCACAGGCACTGTTGGTAGGCATGGAGAGTAAGTGGACGAAGTGCAGAGTCTTACCTTCCAGTCTTCCGTCCGCGCCTTCGTTGGTTAGCTTCTCCAATCGTCCATGGTTGGCTCTCCTCAAACGACAGCTCCCTCTTTGACCGGCCGGTAACAGCCACAGGCACTACAGCTAGGCATGGAGAGTAAGTGGACGAAGTACACAGTCATACCTTCCAGTCTTCCGTCCGTGCCTTTCATGGTTGGCATTCCCAGTCGTCCATGGTTGGCTCTCCACAACCGTCAGCTCCCTCTATGACGGGACAGTAACGGCTACAGACACTGTAGGTAGGCATGGAGGGTAAGTGTAGGAAGTACAGAGTCATACCTACCAGTCTTCCCTCCGCGCCTGCCATGGTTGGCTCCTCCAATCGTCCATGGTTGGCTTTCCACAATCGTCAGCTCCCTCGATGACGGGACAGTAACGGCTACAGGCACTACAGCTAGGCATGGAGAGTAAGTGGACGAAGTACACAGTCATATCTTCCAGTCTTCCGTCCGTGCCTTTCATGGTTGGCTTTCCCAGTCGTCCATGGTTGGCTCTCCACAATCGTCAGCTCCCTCTATGACCGGCCAGTAACGGCTACCGGCACTACAGCTAGGCATGGAGAGTAAGTGGACGAAGTACACAGTCATACCTTCCAGTCTTCCGTCCGTGCCTTTCATGGTTGGC
>CACRXP010000275.1:343469-376576 GCA_902702965.1 Spirometra erinaceieuropaei | reverse complement strand
AGAAAAGCACATGCATATGCACGGCATCCCTTGTCTAAGTCTCTCAAAGCTGAATGAACAACTAAAGCAACAGCATCCAAGGTGCTACGCTTTGCCTTGTATGCAAATTGTAGAGGATCAGAAAAATTGACGGAGGAGTACTTAAGGGAATCTAATGCAACTCGTTCAGTAAGTTTCAGGAGTGCAGAAGAGCAGGCAATAGGACGAAAAGATTTAGGAGCAAAAGTTAAAGATTTTTTAGGGATTGGAGTAATTCTTACTGTACGCCAGGCGTCAGGAATCTTGGACTCTATGAAGGATAGATTAATAAGGTGGGTCAAGACGGGAGCTATCTGCGAACAGCAAGACTTAAGGAGTAAAGGAGAGACACCGTCCGGCCCAGCCGCCGTTGACCCGCGAATCTTTTTGAGATGGTGTTCCACTGTTGTCACAGTCGCAGGAGTAAAGTCACATGGTGGTAGGTAAATTTCGTTTGGGCGAGAAGTGGAGTCGTTAGAAGTACAGATAAAATTCCGATTTAAAGAGTTTAAATCTACGTCAATGGGTTCAAGTATATTACGTTGACCAGTGAGACGCTTGAGATTCCTCCACAGTTCAGCAGAACGAAAAGGAGAGGAGGGGGTGGATGAAGTAGAAAAAAGTTGACTAACGAATAAACCGTTAAGTCTGGCAATTTCGTTCTTTACTAAAACATTGATATCTTCACCTTGTCACGCTGACCTAGTTTGTAAAAGGTTTCTTTGCGACGTCTCAAATGTTTGAGGTATGGTGAGGAGATTCTGTCAGGCCTGACCATAACAGTTTCACGGGGACAACAAATATCGAAAATGTGATTCAAAAATAGCGTAAGATAATTAGAGCATAATTCAGCATTTGGTAGTGCTAGAAAAGTTGGGATGGTACTAGTAATTGAACTCTGCAATAAGTGGATCTTATCTACGGATGTGTCTCGAACAGTAATTTTCCTCTCGGGCTTTGTAAGCAGTTGACGCTTAGAGGTGGAATAGACTTTTGGAAGTCCTAGTAGCACTGAGTGATCAGACCCGGAGAGTGGAGCTCTATTTTTAATACAAAAAAGCTTTGGGTAATTGGTCAATATGTGATCAAGAGGGGCATCAGCCCGTGTATTGAATGAAACAAGGTCATCAAAACCCAGAAGGGTAATGGGCCGAGAACTCACACGGTTAAAATCACCGCACAAAAGAATAAGATGGTCTGAGGATGATGAAGCAAGTTTTTGTGTGAGGAAGTCAAAAAAACGGCCCAGAGAGCCTTCATTTGTGGAAGGGGGGATATAAATACTGACAAATATAATACCCTTAAAGCTATTTAACAAATGGGGCTTGCAGATAACAGCAATTACATCAATTAAATCATCAGAATATGAAAACAGGGGCTTACAATTTATACACCAGTCTTGCTTGACAAAAATGGCCACTCCTCCACCTCTACTGCCTGTTGGAGATGCTCTATCATTTCGAAAACAGCAAAATGTCGAAGGAGTGATTAATTCCGAGTCAATATGGCTATTCAACCACGTCTCCTGAAGGCAAATTACTCCTGTTTTGCCATGTTCTTTGGTTGACAGAAGTAATTCCAAATCATGGGCTTTATTAAATATCGATCGACAGTTAGTCGAAAGAAAACCCGGGATTGACAACTTGTTATTAGGCTGGCGTTTAAGCGCAACTTGCCATCCACAGCGATGTTGCTTTCGAAAAACTGGCCTTTGCTGATACGAGCGCGGGAAGGCCAGCGAGGAAGGACGAGAAACAGGACAAGTTGTCAGAGTGTAACTGCTGCTGGCACGGTGAGTTCGTTGCGTTTGGGAGCGTGAGAACGCCAACGCAAGACAATCGCAGAAACGACAAATTGGCCGCAAAGTGCAACCACTGGAGTCATGATCAGGAGGCGGAAAAATCGATGCAGAAATTTCGCAGGGTTTAAGCTCCTTTAAAAAGGTGCTAGCGTACTGTAAAGACAACCTCATAGGAATAGATAAATTAAAACAAAGGAATAAGACTGGGGTATGCAATTAATAAATATTCATGTGACTGGAGGGAAACAACGAAAAATGGCGGCTCAATTTCAAAAGCCCGCCAAGAAGACGATAAAGTTGCCGTACCAAAGTATTTCAAGATGGACCGATAAAACTACTCACAGCATGGGTCGGGCTAAAAAATCGTCTTTTAGAATGGTGGACAAGTGCAGCTACTGAGGAGCAGGAAATCCGCTCGCCGAAATACCCACCTAGTAGTTATCCTATCAGTGGAATTTCTCATTCGCGGAGAGGGAAAAATGGGGAGGGCTCAAAGTTAAACTCACCAGAAGTTACAGCCTGGTCGGGAGCAAACTTAAGATACTAAAAGGGGATAATATACATACCTTAAGACCGCTTCCCTGGCGAAGGGCTATTACCATGGACACCAGTTCATCTCGATCAGCACCGTCAGGCTTTTGCACTCAATCCCACAAAATTGGCAGACGCCTCTATATTGAAACCGCTTAACGCAAACTGAGATTTCTGAATAATACTACTCAAAGTCTCGCGTCGAAAAATGACGAACTCAAGACGCTGGTTCCTGCCCAAGACCCCGATATCGTTGACATAACGGAAACGTGGCCTAAGGCCGAAATGGCAGATGCCAAGAATTCGATACGGGGTCAATAGATCTTTCGTAGAAATTAATAATAATAAAATATGCTGGATAGTGGACTGATTTCTTCCTAAGTTCGGATGCAAATGTCTGCACTGATAAACTGTGCAAAATTTTGGATCCGCTTATTTCTCATTTTATCCCCGTAAGAAAAAAATAAATGTCAGGGATGCGGCTTTCCTTCCCTTACACTTCGCCGCATTTTGCGCAGACTTTCTTACCGACTTCATCTTCAGAACGTTATTTCCGTTCTGCCTTCGATTTACGGTATTTTTAAGCGGGCTAAGAGACTGTTCGAAGAAAAACGGCTAGCTGAAGAAGTCCGATTCACCAAAAACCGTTCGATGAATGTCTCGAACCTTCTCTCAAGGAAATTACAAACTCAGAAAAACGCAGTATCCCACCCTCCAAGACGCTCTTGGGAATCCTATAGCTGGTGACCAGTTGGCCGCTGATGATTTCAATGCTTTCCTGTCCAAAACCTTTATTAAAAACTCGATCGCTCCGCATCTGACTACCCAGGCATTGAGGGGGGGGGGGGGCAGTTCTCGAAAGTATAACTTTAGCCCCGTGGGACGTGACTGTAGCGATTCGGCGTTTTCGTCATACTCATAGCCCAGCACATGATGCTGTCCCAGTTAGCATTTTAAGAGCCGCTGTAAATACGATTTGCCCTTCTTTCTTATGCAAGATATGTAATCTGGCTCTTGAAAGTGAAATCTATCCAACTTCGTTGAAGAAATCACACATTTTGCCTATTCCCAAGCATAGTCAATCTTCGTCATTCGATGACTTCAGGCCATTAAACCAACTTCCCCCAGTCTCGAAAATATTAGAGACATTGATCAAAGATAAGGCCATGCGCCACTTAACAGAATTTAAGCTACTGAGCGATTCACAGCATGGATTCTTTAAAGCTCGGTCTTGTAACACCTGTCAGCTCTCCTTCTTTGACCATGTTCTCCAATGAAGGAACAACAGCTTCGCACTTTACACAGTATATTTTGATTTCATTAAGGCCTTTCGTCGTGTTGACAATGCTATTGTTCTCTTGCAGCTATTTTCTTTCAGAATAGGTGGCAAACTTTGAATGTGACATTCACTTGCCTGGGCGCTCGCAGATAACGAGTTAAGATTTCCATTTCTATCTCCAACCCCACACGTGTGAGGAGTGCAGTCATTCAGGGTAGTGTACTTGACCGGCTATTATTTTGCCTGTTTGTTAACGATGTATTAGACCTATTTCAGAATGGTATGCTCGTCATATATGTCGATGATCTGAAAGTTACATAGAGATATAAGCCGGCAGATCGTGACATCGTGATCGAACTCCCAAAGCGCGACCTACAGGCTTTTGTCCAGTGGTACTGAACATGGCGCCTTTCTCCTCCTTGGCATAAATGTTCAGTCATAGTGATTGGCGACGACCGCCAAACGCAACTAAGTATTGACTGTCACTCAATAAATGTGCCTGGCGTTATTAAGGATCAGGGTGTCTCAAACTCAAACTGTCTTAATCTTTCAGAGCGCTCAGCCCCGATAGTCTCCAGAGCAAGTAGAACGACCAGGTTTATCTTCCGAAACTTTAAAACCAGCGATATTAGAATGTGCCTTTATAACATGCACGTTTGACCTTGCCTGTAATACTGTTCGTTTTTATTTAGCCTTAAGTGTACTGCTGAGCTGAAGAAAATAGAATCTGTCCAACATTTTTTTACCAAGAGAGTTTAAGCCCCGGAACATCGGCATTTGTCGTACAAAGAACGTTGTCGTCTTACAGGCCTTGATCCTTTATGGCTTCGTAGATGACGACGGGGACTTTTTCTACTATTTAAGCTTTCATATAATCGTACCTCAGACCCACTCGCTACCTTAAGACATCTTGTCCACCCTCGACGTAACAGTCGACGTGAGGTCTATTTATTTCACCCTGTGGGACGTACCGTTAAATATCGTCGGTTTTTTTCTGTAAACACAAATTCTCTTTTAAATGAATTATACTGAAGTGTAAAAATTTTGTAAAATTATCCATAATAATAATTGCATTTAATGCCAGTTTACAGGCATTTTCAGGAAAGCGTTGAACAGAAATCCGGCCAACAAAGAAAAAAACTCATGTCAAAAAGGAGATAAAAATAAAGTTGATGGTGGTTTTTTATAGTTTGGAAGGTTCAGGAGAAAAAACTACTGATCTTTAAATGCCGACAGTCAAGGAAGGAGGGGTAGCACTGTATCGGATATTTTCAGTCGCCAACTTCTTTCATGAAGTTGGGGCTGGTCCGAACAGAAGCGCCAAAGAACAGCTGTTACTGCTGGCTAAAGAAATTGCCCCTGATGTGACCGGCCATAGAGATCAGAGACCACAAACTGCGTCGTTACGCTATAGTCGATCAGTGGATTCAACACCCAAAATTTGTGGTTTTTCGTGAATGCAAATAATGAGTAATGCTTATTTTAAACAAAGGATAATTCTTTAGAGTTTTCACATTCCCGGGTAGTTTATTCCAAATAACAATTGCATTTACAGAAAATAACCGACGATAGTTAACGGTACGTGCCAGAGGGAGAACTGAAAAGACCTCACGTCGACTGTTACGTCGGGGGTGGACAAGATGAATTCTGCCTTGATGATGCCTGTTTCGAACCTTCTACTTAAGGCCATATACAGGCCAGTCCTGCCTGACCCGCCAAATTACCCATTCATAAATCCGTTACACAATGCCATATAAAGGCCGGTCCTGTCTGCTCTTTATATATCAAGGAGCGATATTTTTTTCCTCCTATAGTTCTAATCCAATCATACTCATTTCGTTTATGCTAGGAGTTTTTTTTTCACTGCTCGCTCAAAATTCCTCGTAACATACTACTTATTCAACAACTATGAATTAAGTATTGTATAAATTCTGTATACGTCGTCTAAAATTCTAAAATTAATGTAAAAGTTATTCTTACTAGCTATGATAGGACCCCCACGGGTCTTGAATAAAAATTATTATTATGTCTTAAAGTGGCGAGTGGGTCAATGGTACGCTTATATAAAAGTTCAAATAGTATAAATAGTCCCCGTCGTCATCTACGAAGCCATAAAGGATCAAGGCCTGTAAGACGACAACGTTCTTAGTAAGGTAAATGCCGGTGTTCCGGGGTTAAAACTCTGTTGGTAAAAAATGTTGGACAGATTCTATTTTCTTCAGCCTAGCAGCACACATGAGGCTAAATAAAAACGAACAGTATTACAGGCAAGGTCAAACGTGCATGTTATAAAGGCACATTCTAATATCGCTGGTTTTAAAGTTTCGGAGGATAAACCCGGTTGTTGTAAGTGCTTTGGAGACTACCAGGACGCAGTGCTCTGAAGGATTGAGACTCTTGGTGAAAGAGAACTATTAATCCTTTTTTGCATTCAGAAAAACTCCCACAAATTTTGAGTGCTGAATTCATGCATCGAATATACCGTGGCGATGGCGTTCGTGATTTTTGATCCCTAAGGCCAGTCTCACCAAGGACAATTTCTTTAGCCAACAACGATAGCTGTTCTTCAGTTCTTCTGTTTGGTCCAGTCCCAAATTCATGAAAATAAATGGCGACTGATAATATCGGATGCAGTGCTACCCCTCCATTTATTGACTGTCGTCATTGAGTGGGTAGCAGTTTTTTTTCTCCTGAACCCACCGAAATATAAAAAACCACCATCATCTTTATTTTTATTTTTTGGGGTCGGGAGTTTTTTCTTCGCTGGGCGGATTTGTGTTTAACCTTCCACCGACAATGCCTGTTAACTGGAATTAAGTGCAATCATTATTTTTATTTTTACTATTATTCTATTCGTCGATACCAGGACAGAAATTTCCGCAAATGATTGGTCGCCAACCCTCGTTTTTGAACATAAATCCGTATGGATAAAGATAAAAATAATAATTCGCAAAACCTAGAAATCGTAGATATTTTGGCAGAGCGTTGGCTGCACTAAAGCCTTCCCCTTACAGTGTGGGTTCGAATCCCACCGAGCCGCCGTTTTTCACAGGTGGGTCAATATGAATTATTTAAAATCTGCCAAAATATCTATGAATTACGTGAGCCTGATAGTCATCTGGTGGATTCTAGATGAATAACTTGGGAAATCCTGCTTGGGCAGTCAACTTACTGCAACAGATTTGGCGGATAATAATAATTTTATTTAATGCCAGTTTACAGGCATTGTCAGGGAAGCGTTAAATACAAATCCAGCCAGCAGTGAAAAAACTCCTGTATAAAAGGAATAAAATATAGTTGATGGTGGTTTTTATGGTTTGGAGTGTCCAGGAGAAAAAAACTGCTGGCGGCAAACTTTCGGCCGTCAAGAAGGGAGGAGTTGCACGGTATCGGATAATATCAGTAGCCAATTTCTGTCATGAAGTTGGGGCTAGTCCAAACAGAAGCGCCGAAAAACAGCTGTCGCTGTTGGTCAAAGAAATTTTCCCTGGTGACACCGGCAATAGTGTTCAGAGACCACAAACGCCATCGCTACAGTACAGTCGATCAGGGGATTCAACACCCAAAATTTGTGGGAGCTTTTCTGAATGCAAAATCGAGTAAAAGTTCTCTTAAATAAAGAATAATTTCGCAGAGGTTTCACACTACTGGGTAGTTTTTCCCAAATAGCAATTGCATTGGCAGAATAGAACCGACGATATTTAACAGTATGTGCCAGAGGCAGAAATAAAAAGACCTCATGGTGACTGTTACGTCGGGGGTGGACATGATGTCTTAAAGCAGTGAGTGGGTTAAAGGTGTGATTATATAAGAGCTTAAATGGCATAAATTGTCACTTTTTAAATCTACGGAACCATAACGGATTCCAGACGTTGCAGTAGGTTGGGCGGGTAACTTGACCCAAATGTGATTAAACTCGAGTCGTCCGGCGGGGCCTCGTAGCTCAAGTGGTTAGAGTGTTGGCTGTACTAAAGCCTTCCCCTTACTGCGTGCGTTCAAATCCCACCGAGGCGCCGAGTTTTTCACTTTTGGGTCAATATGAAACCTAGAATTCTTTACGGTTTAGAGACCACCGCACCTTCCAAATGCAGTTGACGATACGGTCCTTCATTCGGTAAAGTAGCTAGTCACCAAAAGGTTCTTATCTTGGGGGACTTCAGCACAACTGCAATAGACTGGGAAAGTCTGGCAGTTGACGATGAACCAACCTTCTTAGGCCGTAAGCCAATGAACCTTACATTTGACCTCCCCCTTGCATAGAATGTCAAGACACCGACAAGATCTAGATGAAACTAGAGGGCCGGTTGCTGAGTCCTTGTTCTTGCGAAAAAAGTCTCTTACATTGACGAAGAGTATCTCAGTGCGTTTGTCGGTAAGAATGGTCATACTGCGCTACTGTGTGACTGTTCGGTCTGTTTTCAAAACAAGAAGAAAACGGAAGCCCGGTGATATTTATGGAAGGAAGGATTTAATATGGGGAGGAGCATATTCATGTCCGTTATTCGGGACTGTTTGCTTAAGGGGGATCCAGAGGAGGACTTCCGATAGTACCACCGTACTAAAATTTCTTAGGGGAACAGGCAATGAAGATGATTCGTTGTTTGCAGGTTTTTTAGACGTTTCCCGGGCTGCTTCTATCTTCTTCTCACTTTTAACGCCCAAACGTTTCTTCGCAGTTTTTTAATTACCTACCGCTCCAACATTTACACCTGCTAGTTACTCTGCGTTGTGCTCTACTCAGTATCCCAAATTTCCCTTTTGTTGTGTTGGTTTGTCTCACATCTGAACATCCGATATTCTTCGTTTTGCTAGGTGGCGTGTTACTAATTTTAGGCCGGTGTTCTTGCATATTCCCAGAGGGGAGCATTATATCCCTTAAGACTCTACGTTACAAGGGCCTGATCTTAGCGAAAAATAGTTATGCAACCTACTAACTTCTGAGCAATTCTTTACCTAAACAACCCCCAGGTTGTCGGGGTGCAAGTAAAGACCGCGTATTTCAAAGCCATTTTGCATTTCGTAGAAAATGGCTACGTTTAATAAATCTCAGCGAAAATTTCAGCCGCCAGACTGGTTTACGAATTCTTTCATGATGTCTGCAAATTCGGTTCGCCAGCGACAGGCATCACATGATATCAGACAAGAGACGCGAGCACTACGTTTGTCTGCTGCACTTAGAACGAAATGGGATAATTATTACAACACAACAAGACTAGCTGACAGACTTGACACAGTCATCTCATTTAAAGATATACTTGAACTTGCAAAATCAAAGCTTGATGAAGAAATTTCAAAATTGTCGGCCGGGAAAGATGCACTGGAAAAACAGATTGCTGATATGCAGATTCCGGAAGACTGCAATATTGAATGCCTAACCCTTAGAGACCGAAGACGCGGAATAGACTTTAATGAAGACAAGCCAGAATATGAGCTGAAAGCGGTAAATTAATGGTCCCTATATTCTCTATAGGAGCAAGAGCTTCTTGCAAAATGTAAGAAAAGACTGCAACAGAAGGTTGACGAGGCATATGATCAGCTTTTGCTATTGCAGGAAGTTCGACAACAAGTTTTGAAAGATTTACAAGATAAAAACGAAACCATAGACATTGATATTGAGCAATATAAACTGGTTCCCAGCTGTCCTGGTGTATCCTACAAAGTCAATCCTACGCGTGTCCCGAAGGGGTAAGTCACTGGAAAACAATTTTACTGTAAAAAGAAGCAATGCTTGATGTCCTCGTTAAAAAAATACGGCAAGAAACCTATCATCGGAAATGGGTAACGTAGCGCCGGCTAGTACAATATGTGATATTGGTCGCCATTGCGTTGTATATTTCCGGCATTGACCTAGATCTAGATGTACTGACAAAAAAGTAAATGTTAGCACCTTTGTTTTTAAGTGCAATGCGCCGCATACTTCGTCCGCAGCTGTATCTAACTTCCGCTGATCCCGGTTTTTGTCACAGACGGCGAGTTATAATAATTTCATTTCTTCAAAACACGATCGACCAACCTGTGATATGGTGCATCGTCGCGCATAATTTCACAAATGAACACATTGTCAGTAATAGAATCGGAAAAAATATTCACCGGCTGTAACCGGACAAATACACCCGTAAACGGTTGTGTGCGGTATGTGCGCATACCGCACACAAACGTGTTTATATAACACACCCAAGGGGAATAGGCGAGTTATTCTTAACTGGAACATGTAGTACTGATTGTTTTCCGGATTAACTTTTTCATTTAATATTTTTGCCATTCTTTCCTCTTTGCCTCTTTGCAAGGTCACGTGATAAGTGGGCCTGTGGACACAGCTTCTTTGAATACTAGATCCTCATAGTATTGGTGGTACGAAATCCTAAGTTCTAGGCACCGCAAGCGCCGACCTCTGCAATGGAGTGGACGACGTAACCATCAAATACATCGGCTGCCTATAATTTTACGCGAACGACTAGCCTTACTGCTGGAAAGCATGGCACGTCATACAAAAGTACACAATGACTCATATATACCCTTCCTAATGGACACTTATTCTACAATACGCATGTCATTGCAATGACTATTCTAAGACACAAAAGTACAGATGTCATAGATAAGCAGTCCTCTTGCATTTCAAATGCCACAAAATAGGCTATCTGGATGTAATAAAACTGGACTGGTATCAGAAAAATGGAAGAATGTTAGTAGCTATGAATTATGAGGCCTAACTTAGGTTTTGCAATGAGGTCATTATATCTGCCCAAACAGTCATTAAAAGTGATCTTGTCCTTTCATAGTCCCTTGTATGGTTAGGGCGGAGACGGATCCTGTCAGTTACTCCCCTAAGCAGCTCATCCGGATCCTCCGCCGTCGTCTGCGTCGCTGACGTAAGTGGTAAAAGACAGTGCCTGCACAGTTGGAGTTTGGAATAGCTGCTTTCGGGTTCACAAATATTTTCCACCAAAACACGTACTTGTTGATTGTTTTGACTCCTGCTTGTTCAATAACTCATGCGAGTTGGTGGCCTTGCTTAAGACCATCCTTACGTAAGTCAGTCCAAACAGCTTTTTGGCCCCATAGTTGGTTCACTCCCGACCATTCAAGCTGCTGATTTTTCGTCGCAATTATTGACTAGGGGCTTAGAGACTTGGAGCGCTAGACGATTGTTGTCATGTCATTTGTTCATAAAGCTGAAATTTCAGAACCTTAGACATTATTTTCGGTATATTAACCCCCAAGAACTACAACGTTGAAACAATGGGAGGATTTCACACGTTACAACTGGCAGCGGGCTGAGGCTGAAATCGGAGCCAGTGAACGCCTCAGAGAGGCCATCTTCTATGTCATGCACCAGACTGAAAATGAGCTTGATGCCCAGGCAAGGGCCACAGACTTTGCTCTTCGTAAGCGTTCCCACGAGGATAAAGCTGCTTTGGATGAACTTAATTGGCAGCGTAAACAGGTAGGAGCTGGTGGGCAGTGAGCACGTTGTCATATATCTATTACTTATATCATATTGTATTTCAAATATTTTCTTTCAAGATTTCCGCTTTCGAGATTTCCGATGATTCATTCATGCTGGATGGTAAAAATTGAACTATGTACATGTTTCGAAAGTAAAACTAATTGGCCAAAATGGCAGACACCTCAATCAGCTCCACAGCTCGCAAAATAGACAAGCATTTCTGAGGGATAAAGTCATTCTGCGGCTCAAAATCATAGGCAAATTAGGCTAAGTCTGTATCGGAGAAGTTCTTTTTTGCATGCAGAAGAGGAACCGAACCGATTATTATCAGATGTAAGCAAATCCTATATAAATCAAAGTGTTCAAGCAGCACCAAAGCATTATTTTGCCAAATAAACCAAGCTAATGCTGCACTTCGCTCAGTTGGTGTCACTTTGAACAAAACATGAGATGCCTCCTGGCAGCGGGCTGCGATGAAAATGGGCTTAAATAAAACTCAGGTCAGAGTGACTGACAGTACGCTTTTATTTAATTTCACTGAATCCGTGGGAGCCTATAATTACTGCCATCTATGAGCGTAGGCCATAACATGGCGTCAGCTACTGCATCTTATTTCATCACTGATTGGTTGGTTCAAATCGTCGACTGGTGTACGGAAGATGAGAAGAGGGAGTGAGGATGACGTTGAAAAATGCATCTCCACATAAAATCTGTGCAGTCATCAAATTAATAAATATGACGCGCACGGATCTACCATAATGCATCACGAATCGTGGCTTGGAAAGTCGCCAACTGAGGACAGGCCTGTAGTGGCACCTTGTTGCTGTGATTTACGCCACCCTAACCCATAGGAGATCCTAGCTCTCCTTATGAAATCCAGGTCATGTGCGAGACGTTTGAGTTGTTGCATCCTCGCCTGCATCCAAGAAACTTGTCATTGTCTTGCCACTGGAACAAGGAGAATCGAGTGCGCTTGATGCTGCGCAAGCCTGCTTCCCTAGAAAACAACCCACGCGCAAGTCATCGTTGTTGCGCTCAATCTATGAGGCGCGCGGTCGTTTGCGACGGTCGGGCTGTCGGGACCCGGCAGTAATAACTGCACTCTGAAAATTATTTCATTCTCAAGTAAGCGTAAGGAAGCCTTTGGCCCTCTGTGAGCCTTCAGTGCATTACTCTTAAGCACTTTGGCATTCACAGTGCCAGCGTGGCCGAGTCAACGCTCGAAGCTTCTGTTTGCCGTTCTAGTGACACATCTTATCGGAAATACCGCTTTGAGCTTATACGATATAGCAGTTTTTGGATATCACATTCTACTTCACTTCCTTTTACCAATTAAAAGCTGACCCTACAGAGCGCAATTCGGCTCTGAAGGGAAATAGACACGTACACAAATCGATGAGTAGATCTGGCCACAGCTGCGTCCTATCCTGTGGACTAAAAGTTGGTCTTGGTAGGCCAATGATATATTCGCCGTTAGCAAACTGGATTATACTTTGGCATCCACGCACCATTTCGGCTATCACTATATTTTTAGCACAACTTCCAAACAGATCAATCAGTACCATACAATTACCGAACTTTAATTAGTGTGAATTGTTGCTTGCCCAGTAGGCGACATACCAATAGCTTTTTACGGTACAATAATAATCCAAGTGAATGCGCGATAGACTAGTTCAAAGGTATGCAGATGAATTAGAATAAAATTGCATTCAACTCGCCTGTAAGTCATGAGAAACGCAAACTATTTTGCAAGTAATGCTTCGACAAAGCTAAAGACCACATAACCGGCGAGTTCGTAGGACTTCACAAGAGGCCTTTTTGAAAATGTGCATTAAAAATGGAATATTTTTTTCCGACCTGCTTTCTAGACCGAAGACGAGATTGCCGACATGCTTAATGACCTGGAGAAACTGGAGCAGGAGCTGATGGACCAAATTCCACCAACAAAAGTGGCCCAGACTCGCCTCGAACGGAGGACATATCGACCGGGTGTTGACCTCTGTAGAGATGGCCCCCAATACGGTTTGACTGATGAGGTTAAACAGTTGGAGAGCACACGCCAGGCACTTCTCATGAAGCAACACGAGGCAAGGCAAGTACCGAAACTTAGTGTTTAGCCATTCAATTCTTATAAAAGCGGCCCAAGCCAGTTCATTTGTCCTATTGTTGAATTTTCTCAGTGATAACTAGTTGTTGGCCAGGACAGGATTGGGGGATGTGTGCACACGAAAATCTACGGTTTCCTTTTCTTTTCGAAGCCAAAACAACTAGCCTCGCGAGCATGGCGCTGAAAAAAGTGTGAATACGTTAGACTCCGCCTTTCTTTATTCAGCTTGTAATTTCTTTGCATATTAACGCACTGCTTGACGTTCCGCGTGAAGACAGCTCAGTCAAGGGCGACTGATGAGAGCATGCAGCCGACAAGCCTCCTTCTTGACTTGGGCTTCTTATGGTTCTGTGCTCTGAAGTTGTTGTTCCCTCCGGAATAACTCTCGCTGCAGGATCGTCTTTCAGTTCTGAATCAGGAATTTTAATCTGCTCCATCATCGCACCTGTTGAATAATCCAGACGGAGTCGAAATTTGGAGTAGAGATGGGAAAGATAGGACGACAAACGTATATTGTGTGCTGGAGAAAAGCAGGGTATATGGCATGAGACTAGACTAATGGGGCTTAACCAAATAATTGAGGGCAGATGATCTAGAGTTCACAGCTGATGATCTGGGAACAAGACGCCCGTGGAATTCTTCTTTTTAGCTGTAGTTAACTTAATGTTCACGCCTGCAAAATAAAGAAAGGCATGCCGAAACTCAACTTCTTTAAAAATCCGCCGTTTTGTCTTCTTTAAACAAAATCAGTTCTACTAGGAGTTTTGGGAGATTTTGAATGATTCATTTTGACTCAACTAAGACAACCTCGACGCCTCGGTGGGATTCGAACTCACGACAGCAAGTGGGAAGGCTTTAGTACAGCCAACGCTCTGGCCGCCTAAGCTACGGGGCCCCACTATGAGCGGTGATTTTCATCCTGCCCGGGCAGTCAGCTTACTATATCAGACTTGATGGATTCCAGATGTTGTATTAGGTTGCACAGGTAATTTTAGCCAATGGTAGAGGGCGCTCACCGATCGTTCTTACGAAACTCACTCGTTCCGTTGTGCCTTATGGACTCTCTCGCGAGTCCAACCAGCAGCCGCACAGCGGCGCAGGATATAGGCAGAATGATATTACCCACAAAGACAAGGGTGACAGGGGATTTTAGCCAATGTAATTAAACTCACGGCTCATAGCTAGAGCGCGGGGTGCACTAAAGTGGCTTCCCCTTGCTGTCGTGTGTTCCAATCCCACCGGCACAGTTTTAGACAGTTGTGCCAAGACGAAAATGTAAAACAGCCTTGTCTGTCTTTGCAAACATAAAAATGGAATACTAGTTGATCATACAGTGATTGACCGATCTCCTGACATGTTGGCTGAAATTCCGAAATGCGTTTTCTATTAGAAAGGATTACTTAGGGGCGGTTGTAACATTGATTATCTCGCGGCATAATCCTATAATATTTCTGACTCGGCAGGATATCAGCTTTTGAGTACACTGTTTTTCGAACTCCCGTAAAAACCGTACTTGGTACAAAAGAACTGCTTATGTAGCACGCATTTTCCTCATTGATTTTCGATGGTCTTGAAAATTTTAATGTACTTTGTAGAAACCATGAACAAAAATAGGCTTTCTCTCAGTCGTTTGATAGAGAATCACGTCATCTCTGTATTTAATACTCGAAGAAGTATAATTAATTTTTAAAGAAGTCTTCTAATTCCTAAATAATTTGAAGCCTGATCAGTCGTTGCACAAACACTTAGTGATTTAAATCTACAAGGTACATGAGCTCCCATAAAGAAAATTGCATATTCTTCTACGCCATCAAAAAGGTTTCATATAGAGTCTATAAAATTGTGCAATGGTTGCGGAATATGTTGTACATTTCATGAGGAGCAGTGGTAACTGGACAGGTACGTTGCTATATAAATGCACATTGCGCGGTCTTAAAAAATTACGTAATTAGAAACTTTTTTTAAAACCTGATTATGCTCCTTCCTCAAGTATAAAATATACAGATGACAAAATTCTCTATTAAATGACTGAAAGAAAGCATATTTCTGTTCATGGTTTCTACAAAATATATTCGAATTTTCAAGACCATCGAAAATCAATGAGAAAAATGCATGCTACACAAGTAGTCATATTTTACCAAGTACGATTTTTACAGAAGTTCGAAAAACAGTGTATTCAAAAGCTGACACCCTGCCGAGTCCGAAATATTATAGGATTATGCCGCAAGACAATCAATATTACAACCGCCCTAAGTAATCCTTCCTAATCGAGGACGCATTTCAGAATTTCAGCCAACATTTTATGCGATCAGTCACTCACTGTATGTGGTTGGGCCTGACCAAAAGGTAATGAGGCATTTAGTATGTGGAATAACACAGATCCGGCTATATGAAGCGTATTGGGCGTATGGGCAGAAGAGGTAGAGTAAACTACCCGAAACGTCGGATCTCAAATAAACCCCTCCCGGTGAACGCCCACTCTTCTTTTGATATGCCACCTGGGAATCGGATTTTCACTACTATTGATGTGAATTACGGGCGCGAAGCGCTTCAACTGGCTCGTCGTTGGGAAAAAACTGTCCTCCGACAGGCCTCGACCTATGCACAGCTCCATTTCCTTCACAGATGCCTTGCCAACTATGTTATGCCAAAATGCCTCTCCTACAAGCCTCCAGTCAACACGGAATTGGCTAAACAAACGGTGTTCCGCCATAGTCGGCGAATGACAAGGGTACTCATACAAGATTGTCACCTACGACTTAAGAAATACGCACACAGTGCTGAAAACTACCGGATGCTTGTTACACGCCGGTGTGGGGAATCGACTGCCGCCTCATTGGAGAACACATTACTAGCATTGGGACGAAAGAAACGTGCTAACAGAGATGCGGATTTATCGATAAAGTTCATGACACTGCAGACCGCACAAGACCAGGAAACCGAACAAACGATAGTACATAACCTCTCGTCAAAACAACTTACTGTGACCCAAACAAAAGTTCTACAACGTGGATCTGGTTTTAACACAACTGACGCCGACCCGGTCACCTTCATTGCTTCTTTCGAATCAGTGCTTCGTCAAACCGGCGCCACAGACGAGGTAAAGGACCTCCTTCGACATCAAGTCTCTTCACTTCTCATGTCGCACCGAAAAACCCATGCCCTGCTAAGAGATGAACAAAAGGCCCTAAGGGAGCTGAAAGCGGACACCGAAATAGTTATTCTCCCTGCTGACAAAGGCCGGTCAACCGTCATCCTCGACAAGGTGGACTACCGACGCAAAGCCCTCCTGCTCCTCAACGATCGAGAGTCCTACAAAGTCAGCGACGCCGCCAGTCAAAAGTCCCTAGTGGCAAAGGTTAACAGAACTCTGGCTCGACTAAAAAAGGACAAGGTCATCACCGTCAAAGACTGGTATATGGCAAAGCCCGCAGAAACCGCTATGGCGAGATTCTATGGTCTCCCAAAAATACACAAGCCAGATGTTCCCCTCCGTCCTATCGTCTCGCTCCGAGGCACACCCACATACGGGCTTGCAAGTTGGCTATTTCAGAAGCTAAGATTCCTAACTGCAGGCTCACAAACAACGGTGCACCCAGCAGAACAATTCCTTGACAAAATAAGGGCAGTCACGATCGAACCGAATGAAAGGATGGTGTCTTTTGACGTCGTCTCACTCTTCACGTCCATACCACAGACCCTTGCGGTCGAAACGCTCAGTGACCTGCTACGTCAAAATTACGACGGAGGCGATGGCCAGCCCACAGCTCAGGATCTCATAGAACTCATGGGGCACTGCCTCAAGACATTCTTTACCTTTGAAGGGACCACATACGAGCAGATCAAGGGCACTCCAATGGGTTCACCAATCTCCGGACTCATTGCCGAGGCGGTTCTACAAAAACTCGAGAGACGACTATTCGAGGAGTACAAACCCAAGTTTTGGGCACGCTACGTTGATGACACCTTCGTGATCATAGACCAGGATAAAATCAACTACTATGCGGAAGTACTGAACTCAATCATGCCCGATCTACAGTTCACGATGGAAGAGGAAGTCGAGGACAAACTTCCATTCTTGGATGTTCTCGTCTGCGGCCAACCAAATGGCGAACTAGCGACGTCGGTCTACAGAAAACCGACGAACACGCTGCAAATTCTCAGCTACAACAGCAACCACCCGCCACAACACAAACGAAGCTGTGTCCGCACGCTGTACCGACGGGTAGAAACTCATTGCAGCACGCCAGCCGCCAAACTGAATGAGATAAAGCTACTCCGCGAACTTTTCAGAGCCAATGGCTATCCACGGGCATTCATTGAACGAAGCCGGAGGCAGCCAAAGAAACGGAACGAGGAGCACAGTCAGCCAAACTCGTGGCGGAGCATTCCGTACATTAAAGGGGTCTCCGAAGTCGTGGCTCGATCACTCGCGCCACTCGGACTAGGTGTTGCCCACAGGCCTGACTCAACAATCCGCCGGCAAGTGATGCGGCCGAAAGATCCGATCCCTAAGCAGGAGATGTCGGCCGTTGTCTACCGACTCCAATGCAGCTGCGGAAGTTGCGACTACGTTGGGGAAACCGGCCGACGGCTGCAAACGCGAATGCACGAGCATAAGTTGGCCGTGCGAAGGTTGGACCCAAAGTCGGAGGTAGCAACCCATGCCGCGCAAATGTGACACATCTTCAACTTTGACGCCGTTGAGATTGTGGGCCGGGGCGGCGATCACACAGCAAGGCAAGTGCAAGAAGCCTGGATGTCCACCGACCGCTCTGTCAACCGCCACATCAATTTGCCTCCCCCTTATCTGACTTTACGAACCTTCTTAGCGGGGGACAGTCACGGCGCGGGACAATCGGGGCCGTCAGTCATCACCGCGGCCGACGGGGGCGATTCAGGTCACGGTGACATGCGGGTTGGATGCAGCCACACAGACGGCATTGGCGGATCACGCATTGGACAAAGGGCGCCATAATAAGGAGTGCTGTGCACAGGACCTCTCAGTCCCTGAAGATGGGTAGACGAGTAAACTACCCGAAACGTCGGATCTCAAATAAACCCCTCCCGGTGAACGCCCACTCTTCTTTTGAGGTAGAGTCTATTTAGTACGGTTAATGCACCAGTGTCGTGCAAATGGAATCGCTTGATCCAGCAGTCAAAACACATCTAGCTGCCTTCTGATGTAGTACCGCAGCCTCCAGTTAAACAGAACACGATATCTACCTGTGCGAAAGTGGACCGGCAGGTGTAATTGGACTTTTCGGTACTTCTTCTTCTGCTCTCTTCAACCACTTTGGCAAGTATGCTGCATATGGCATGTGAGCTAACAAATGCAGACAGAGGTGGCGTGCATGAAAAAGCCCCCTATACCTAGCTTGCCTGAGATAGTGGTTGTGATAATTAAGAACATTGGGGCATAACTGTGCATGTTCGTTTGGTCATGCTATGGGGCCTTTTCTTGCTAGTAGTGTGGATGTTATCACTTCCGAAAAGGTTTTGGCAGTGAAGACCAGGAAATTGGAATTACTATTTCTGACAGTAGACTCGCGTCATGTGGACTGAGATCGCCAGTATTTAGGCAATGGAAACGATATGCATCTATGTATCCTGACTGTAGGATGGAATTAAATGAAAGGCAAATACACACTGTTTTTTCTAAGACAGCCTGTTCAGTTGTTTTCGTTTCTCCAATGCGGCCTCATTTCCTATGTTGCATACTCCCTGGGATGAATCTTAGTAAAGTGTTTTAATCTCTATACCCTTCTTGATTAACAGTTTTTACCCCATTCAAATGCGCTCTGAGCAAAGAATGTTTTAGGTAACAAAGTGGGCTGAAACCTAAAACGCGGCCACACTGGTAAACCGGAGAACCCTAAACCTTAACTCTAAATGATAGCTCTAACCCTAACCCTAACCTCCAGCCCTAAATCTTAACCTGAAACCCTAACTCTAGGCCTTAACTATAAACCCTAACTCTAAATCCTAATCTGAGGAAAATAAACTGCTCACTGGATCGAGGGACTTGCAGGGCTGACGTTTCGAAGATCTGGGGCGGCTCTCCATTATCAAAGCCGCCCCAGCTCTTCGAAACGTCAGCCCTGCAAGTCCCTCGATCCGGTGAGCAGTTCATTTTCCTCAGATTTTCAACCCGGATCTCTTACTTTTGCTAACCTGATCTACACCCTAGCTCCAGACCTTAACTTAAAACCCTAACCATAGCCGCGTTTCAAGCCCCATGCCACAAAATGTTATCTACAATATTAGACAACTGTCCCCCAATGCATGGACCTCTTTCTGTTTACCAAGAAGTTCCCATAAGTTGGAGTCAGTTTTTATCTCTCTGAACAATAGCAGAACCACTGCATTATCCTCAATATTGCCAGTCAATACCACTCAAAGGACGCAACTTTCTGTGTCCTCTCGACTTCTGCTTGTTGCTACCTGTCGCCCTACTGAAAAAAACATTGAGGAGGACGCAAGAATTATATCGCAAAACATTCACGAGTTAGCAGGGGCGAAGGAAATCCAGTCATAAGTATGGAAGGGGTCGTCGTTAAGCGGTCCGTTGTGGTGCTTTCAGTCCGGAGCTCCGACGCAAATTAAGATCATCCGACTCCTGATGGGGGAAGACTGAGTCTGATTTCAAGACTAAAGGCCAGAGCGTAGGATTTTAATGCAGTTTAGCTGAGGCACAAGTAAGTGGCATTCGCTTCCTGCCACTGCAATAGGGCTTCCTTCTGACGGAATAAAGCCAGAGGTGACCATTATATGCTCACAGGGCGAATAGTGTAGTTACTCAGAACGTTGTAGAACGTCATATGGAAGAGGCTGCATCCTGATAATTCTTTGTGCACGTCTGAGCACTTCGGGTTGTTAGGGGCACGTTTGTTACTACAAATGAGCGCCTGTTACGCGACTGTTTGCTGTACACCTCAAATAGTTAGTTACTGCTCAGACCGGCGTAGCTGTACAGTAGGTGGGCTAACTCATGAAATGTCAACCGAAATTTCGAAATGCGTTCTCGTTTCGAAAAGATTAATCAAGTAGGGTTGTAAAACTAATGATCGTGCAGCATAATTCTATAGTGAATCAGTTACCTCAGGGTGTCGGCTTTCGAAAGAACTTATTTACGACTGCATGCAAGAACTATGCTCCGCAATTTTCTCATTGACTTTCGATTCCCTTGAAAATTCAATTATATTTCATAGGAAACATGCATAAAAATATTTACTCTTTTACCTATTCGGTAGGAAATCACATCCTCTTCCAATCTTTTGCTCGAAGGTCTACATAATTCGGGTTTCAAAAATTTTTTGAATTCATGAGTAATTTTGAACCCGACCTGCTGTATTACTTGCATTCAGGGTTTCGAAACTGCAAGCCGTATATTTTCCGTGTACGGAAAACCATGCATTTCTCTACCGTATTAAGAGGAGACCATATGGGGTTCATAAAATTAAGCAGTGGATTTGAGCAATATTGATAACATTACAAGCCACATTCGTAAATGCTAGTTACTACCCAGACCGGTGTAACTGTATATGATACTGCCCACAGCGGGTCGCTTAAAAAACCGTCCTTATTTTCCACCGCCCGGATTGTGTCCTTGGAAGTGCTTATTTAACCTAGTCAGTGCCAAGCTACTGGGCAGATAACGCGATGAATTGTCGTCCAACAGCTGGTTTTCGCCACGGGGTCTTACGCAGTCCACAAAAGCGATACGATACGCAACCCACGACAATGAATTTCTAGATTTTCTTTGGCTTATCAGAAAGGAAGAGGTTCTCTCGTAAATCTCCGGCGGCAGGCACTCCAATAATGCGTTGAGTTCGAAAATCGGGCAGTGGCCAGTGGAGAACCGTAGTTGCCTTCTCTGGACTGTGAATGCGAGAGTGAGCAAGGAAGTCTATGAATGGAATTGTGGATGGCGGACCCATTGAGGGGGAGAAAAACATGTTCAGTTCAGTTCAGTTTTATTGAGGGAAATATAGGTGTTGAACCTTTGAACTCCCTATTTGTTACAAGGAGGCGAACAATAAAAAGAAATTTGGAAATGGAAACATCAAACGGCTACAGAGTTTCTTCAGATTGGCAACGTTTTGTAAGCCAGACAGATAAACGAATTGTTCCAAGAGTTAAAAACATTAACGTTACTAAATGTGCTGTACAGTAGTCTGTCTAGGGATAGTTGGTGCTATCTCAGTTTCGGAGGGAGACGAATTAAATGCTAACACACATTCAACAGACATGGGACAATATTAAAAAACAAACGTTACTGAAATACAGAAAGTAATATAACAGCATTAATAAACTGTTCGAACGAAATGCAAGACTATCGGTCAGGTGGCATTATGACGATTGGTGGCAATCTGGTCCAAGTTGCGCTTAAAAGCCTCGACGGAGGTGGACATGACGACATCTGCAGGCAGAGCATTCCAGGCCTCGATCACTCTGTTTGAAAAGAAGAACTTCCGAGTGTCCAGCTTGGCGCCAGTTACGCGTCATGGTTCAGCTACTGCAAAATCTGGTAACATTTATGTCCTTTTCTCCTCACTAATTGATAAGGTGGCTGCAAACATTTCACGCGTTCTATGTGAGGCCCGCGTTACAAAATCTAGAGGGTTCTGGCTTTTAACGTACCGATAATTGCTGACGGTCCTGACTGTGACTTGGTCACCGATTCCTGTATAACCTTAATTTGTAGTTCCTGTGTCCATATGACGGCAATACTCGAAGAACTAATTACTTGCACATCTTTCGAGCTCTCTCATGAACTACAACTTTTTCGGGTATTGCCATAGAGCCTTATACGCTGTGGTAGTTCAATGTGACGTTTGGTTGAGCCATCGTCCGATAGTCGCGATTTGCAATATGGCCCCTAACCCAAACCACGATCTTAATCGAGCCGAGAGAGTACTCACTGTTCCATGGCTCGAAACACGAGATCCCGGATTGTTATATTCCTAGAGACTGCCGGCTGCACTGATAGTATCGAAATACATATCCACACTAACATCAATCTCTTCCATGTGTTTAGTTCCTTTGGGTCCTCATATTGTGTTGGCGAGGAGTGTGGAACTGTGGTAATGCCCATTCAAACTTCAATTTGTTCTGCTGGGATGGCAGTACACCCTGTCCGTTTTGTCTCAAGTCAATCAGTAAAGGGGAAGTAATTTTAATTCTTTAAGTGACACCGGGCCACCAGAAAACGAGCTTACGATAGGATTTACTGACTCGGATACCTAGAGCTAGGGGATATGTTTGAAGCTGTTACATCTATGTCACATTTTAAAAGTGTTGTCGGTTAGTAATATTCTTTCGCGCTCTCTCTCTCGCTCCTCAGACACCAACTGGATGCCTTGGAAAGGCAGCTTAACCGCCTGAAGGACGACATCGCCCTGAAAGAACGAAGTTTACAGCTGGATAGCGACTGTCTCGAACTGCGTCGCGAGAGAATGGGCGGGAGCGGGAAACTGGAGGACAAGAAGCTGGACTGCAAGAAGTTGCTGGCGGAGCAAGCTACTGGTGATGAGATTGTCTGCAAGGAGAAGGAGGTCGAGAGTGTTCCAACCTATTCTCTCCTCGATAAGAAGGCCGCAGCCTGCGCCGGCATAAGTCCTCGTTCGGAATGCGCCACCCAGTGCGTCTGAGTACTAGGCAGATGTGTATAACTTATGCTACATCCCCTCCCCCCGTACTTAAAGCCTTCTCCCCCCTCCCTCTTCAGCCTCTACAAAGTCGTGCTGCTAGATGCAGCTGATAGCAATGTGCTGGACCAGATCTTCTTCAAACCAAATAAAATGTACCAGAGCCTTTTAGTCCTGCTTTCGCATCTCATAAGATTTTCGTCATCTACTATCTGTCCCTTCGGAACAGATAATTTGGGCTGGATCCGTGTGCGCTGTCTTAGAATAAGGGGAACGGACAAAGTGAGAAATTCTCATGTGAAAAGCTTTTGAATAGGTGTGAGACTCGGTCGTTTCTGGCATGCTTACGCTCATCAGCTAGTCGAAGCTCAATTACGGATATTTTTGGCTTTGA
This sequence comes from Spirometra erinaceieuropaei, assembly GCA_902702965.1. Classification (NCBI taxonomy): domain Eukaryota; kingdom Metazoa; phylum Platyhelminthes; class Cestoda; order Diphyllobothriidea; family Diphyllobothriidae; genus Spirometra; species Spirometra erinaceieuropaei. Next base: position 353,349 of record CACRXP010000275.1, on the reverse strand, counting down.
TGCACGCTTAGGATTCAGCTGACCACCGAGCAGTATAATCAAGTATTCTCTCCCTTGAGTTGCTAGTTCCAGCCCAATCGATTGCATTTTAGATTACCCAAAGACACACAGAATTGGCACCTAACCAATTCGAAGGTTGATATTGCCCATTTTGTTTAGTTGTGTTTCGGAACTACAGCCTATAACCACCACAACTGGTCGAAAATTGATAATCAGTCAGCAGAAGGCTCGCCTGTTATTACCGATCATTCATTTTAGTATGTTGGAACTCATACTTCATAATTTGTTACTTGCCTCTTGGGGGTGTAGAACATTCCAGCGCAAGAAAGGATTTATTCTTAACTGGAGATTTCGAAATGATTCTCGGGTTCGTCGACTGAGATATTCTGAGCGAAACACGGTGAACACTTACGTGGGTAATAGCCAATCAGGTCCGCCTTGCATCTCTACAGCCAGTGGTGTTGACCTTGGTGGCAGGACTACATGCCTCAGTCTGGATTTTCAGCGTCTGGTGAGAAATAGAGCTGGACACCGGTGTTTATTGATTATTCAAAACGTAGAAACAGGAAATCCCCGTAATTTGGGTGGCCGTGCGTTAAACTCCGGGAACGGCACCTATCCAAGTGTTTCAGTACTAATCCTAACCCTCCCTTAACCCTAACACTAATCTCCTCCCAAATCTAGAGCACGACCGTTTGTAATATTGAGAGGAGTTCTTATTTCCCTGTCCCGACATTAATTCTAAGCCATGTTCTCTCGCCTTTAACACCCAACGCTCTGATCGGATGTCCAGCGCATCCTAGAATTGACATGGCTGCAAATCGAAGGCTTGATTTCAATTTAGCCCGTGGTTAGTCACACGGGGGACAGATGATCTCTCAACCGAACCAGAATCATCAGCTCGCCCAGCGCGGTCTCCAGTACCTGCCCCCCTCACTAGTGATTGTAAGCGTAGTCACCATATCAAATGCGAAATATGTCGCCCGCCCTCATATTCAGTTCCAGTCAGTTCTTGATCCGCAAGAGTTGATCTCGCATTGTGCGACCGGTGGGTGTACGACACCAATCGTCAAACTGAGAACGATGCCTTTCTTGTTTAAGAAAGCTATCTGGACGTTAGACAATGACTTTTGTATTTGGTGATCTGTCTTGTCATCGTCATTAATTGGCTCTGACGGGGTTTCAAATACAGTGCAGGCTCAAGGGTTGTATTTCCTGTGAATGGTCGATCTCATGAGATGCTGGTCGGAACTCTGAAATGAGCTTTCGGTTAGGAAGGATTACTCAGGTGAGTTTGTAATATAAATTATAACGTCGCATAATCCGACATTTTTGGGCTCACCAGGATGTTGGCTTTTGAATGCGCTTCTTTTCAACCTCTGGTGGAAACCCCACTTGTTAAAAGTGACTGCTTAAGTAGGGTGCTTTTTCCACATCGCTTTTCGATGACCTTATAAATTAAAATCTATTCCATAAAAAAGTGCGTGAAATATACCTTCTTCCCCGCATTCGGTAGCACAGCACGTTCTATTCACACTTTGTAATCGAAGAAAGGGTATAATTACAATTTTCATTTCCAAATAATCTTAAACCCGATCTGCTTTGCACTAGCATTTAGCGACTTCAGTCTGCGTGGTGTATACTTTCAGCGTAAGGAAAATCACATATTCTTCTTTAACTTTGAAAACATACCATAGGGAGTTCACAAAATTTCGTAATGAATGCAAACCGCCTTGTACAATTAACGAGGCACATTAATAATAGGGCAGGTAAGATACATACTTTTATGCACATTTTCTACAAAATATACTTAAATTCATAGTCATTTTATCGACTTCGGTTTTAACGGGAGATTGAAAGACAATGCTTTCAAAAGCCAACATCCTAGTGAGTCCTAAATATCACACTATCATGGGATGTGATACTGTATATGACAACCCTACCTGAGTAATCCCTTCGAGTGGAAAACGTATTTCAGAATTTCGGCCAATATTTCATAAAACCGGTTACTGACTGCAAATGGCGGAAGTACCGAACCCTCGTTGGCTTCCCTTCTTGAATGCTGAGGTTCATATGCACTTTTTGGATGCTGTGGGGGCTGAGAATGCGAACTCTGCTTGTAATCTTCCTGTATACACTGATTCAGGCTCACCGCTTACTTGTACGATGGTAATAACGTAAAATGCGAACATTTACCCTTTCTATTACAAATTTAATGTCCAAAGCAAAGATGGAAAAGCCAGCGTATGCATATGTAAAATTTCAATTGGTGGCTGTTAAAGTGCTGGCAGTAGGCGTGTGCCACGAAGCCGATACATACCCATGGAGTAGGAAGCCATCTAGCCCTCTGTGGTCGGCGAATAAGTAAGGAAACCCGTGTGGACTCACAAAGCTGCTCGCAGACTTCGCGCAAGAATTCGTAAGTGACACATTTCTCGTATAATTTAAGCCGTCGGATGATATGTTCCGCCCTAAAGGAACTTTGGTTTGCGTAATACTTCATATCCCAACGACGCCACGCCGAATAAGATCATCCCCTCACAGGGTCAACTTTGATGAATCTGTAGTTGGTGAGTTTGTGGCGGTCAAGGATGGGAGATTAACTTAAACCAATCTCAATAAGGTTGTTTCGTCTAATGTCAGAAGTCAGGGAGCTGTGAGGACTAGTGTATTCTGCACACAGGGCAGGTTGTCGTAAGCTGGCTGTTTGTTAGCGACACAGATAAGCGTCCGTACACGGAGAGTGTCAGTCGCGGTGTTTTGCTTACGCGGGAGTGAGTGTCTGGATCAGCAGCAGCAGGGGGTGACTGGCTGAGTATTGGTTGTGTGATTGGACAAATTAGGGGAGGAATGGGGGCGCCTGCTCACCATGCCTCACAGGTATCAAACCAGGGCGTTCGACGCACGTGCGGCGATTAAAGTTTGTGAGGTCAGCCGACAGTCACTGGAGTTGGACCAGAGGTGGGGGAGATCGCAGTTGGTAGCCCGGAATGGGAAGCGGACGACGACCTTAACCCTAATCCCAACCTTAACCCTAACTCTAACCTCAACCGTTACCGTTTACCGTTAACCCTAACGGCAACCCTAACGCTAGCCGAAATGGTAAACGTAACCGTAGCCTTTAGACATAGCCGTAACTGAGAAGCCTCACCGTAATACTGGAACCTATTCGTACGCTCAAACCCTAACCATAACCCGAAAACCGAAGCCTAAAGGGATAACCCTAATCGGACAATCGGAAACCATCAACCGGTACCCTAATCCTAACCTCAAACGTAAAACGGAAGCCAAATGCTTCCGATGTGACTATAGAGGCCCCCAAAATAACCCCAGTAAACAACCCCCCTCGCCACCTGTAATGCCGGTCCGGGCTACCAACTGCGATCTAGCCCAGAGGTGTCCGAGTTCTAGCCGGCGGCGGTGGCCGTGTGTCAACAGCTATCGCGGCCACTGTTCGACAAAACGGAGTCGGAGAAAAAGGGGATTGGAGCGGCTGCTACAAGTTAATATTCTTGCGAGGCCAAGAACGGGGCTTCCTATTGAGTTCGTCACTGTGAACTTCCGAAGCAGTTTTGTCGGGGTTCCCTACTGTCAACTCTTGCGCGTTCATGGTGAAGCACGCAGGTCAGTCGCAAGATTCACAACTGTCGCCGTGGCTGGCACCTCAGAGTACCTGCTTGATTTATTGCCTTTCTCATCTCTAAAGATGGACAATATCCCCAAGCAACTAATGCACGTTTTCTCTTCACCTCCTGCACTGTTTAGATTATTCTCAACATTTGACAGTTGTGATGTAGTCAGTTGTGTTCAGGGATCTTGGTGGGTGAAATAACTAGAGAGACAACTGCATGTTTGTTCTCGTCAACCTCTAAGCAATCGTCATGCCTACTAAAAACGTCTTGCTGCGCGATCCGATAAATTTCACGCTTGAATTGTCTGCAAAGCTGCTGTTCGCGCACTCTTGACGACTGATGTAGGAAAAGATCCGAAATTCTGCTGTTGTGCTCACAAAGAGACGGTCAAGGCGGTTTAGAAGGCAAGCTTTCGTAGAGCATAAGCATGACTTATGCCTTGGCTTTCGTTTGGACGTCTTCTATTGCCCGGTCTGGTTTCAAGAACTTTCTTGGGCATGCTTCGACACGCACGTATTAGTCAGCGACAGGCGTATGAGGAGCATGCAGGCTTCCAGAATAGCCGTCCATCTCCTGTTTGGCTATCTGCATATGCTACTAGAGTTAGCGGCTTAGTGGCAACTTGGATTACGTACTGTGTTTCCCGACCACGTAGCTCGTGTCGTCATCTGCGCCTTTTGTTTGCTCATTCATACGGGGTTCTCCGTAACGTCTCTCGCTGCTGAAAGTTTGATCTCCAAAACAAGTATTTTGATGGGCTGTAACCTCTTCGGACATTCCTGAATTGCCGGTGACGGCACCTGGAGCTCCTCGCTAGGAGATAGAAACTCAGACATCTTAGAGTAGATCGAACGTCAGCTTGACGCTCCAAACCGTCCGATGCCTAAGCTGGTTGGCATACCTCCGAACTATACTCGCCCTGGTTTCAACCTTAAAATTCCTGCCGCGGGCTTTTCAAATCATGCTCTCAGTTAAAGGGTTTTTATCCGTTCTGTGACTTTATTGCGTACGACGTCTCCCCCACCTTAAAGTAGTTTTTTGTTGGGATATGCGACCCGTGTCTTTGGTTTGAAATATTTGAATTTCGTGTCGGATGGTTGACCAAGAAGACGTTTCGCTAATGTTTGGCCATCCACGTCAGCTCTGGAAGTAGGATAGGCTAAGAGAGACGTGTGGTAATGTTCAAAATTAAATATCTTATTCCACGTCTTCATCGCACACTCAAGCTACGTGCAAAATATTTTTCGTGTAGGGAAAGTCGTACATTTCGATATGGCATTGTAAAGACAGTAGATGGGGCTCATACAATTTTGCAGTGGATTCGGGCCATGGCGTAAACTTTAATGGCAGCATCAATAAATGAACAGAAATTATGTGAAACTTTCTGAAAACCGAAAAATGTCTCTTCGTTAAGTATATAATTTGAAGAAGAAATTACCTGCCACTGAATGAACACAAAAAAGAATACTTGTTTGTAGGTTTTTTTATCGAATAGACTTTAATTTATATTCTCCATGAAAATCAGTATGAACGATGAATTCTTGGCAAACCGTCATTTTTATAAATTGCGAGCATTGCGTGCGACCGAAAAGTAGCTCAGTCAAAAGCCGACACTCTGATGTGACTGAAATATCTTAGGAGTAAGTGACACGATAATTACGATTACAACCCAACTTAGCAGTCTTTTCCAACTGAAAACATACTTCAGAATTTCGGTTAACATGTCGCCGTATAACACATCCACTGTTCGCACGGGTCAGCTGTTTCATGTGGGTCATGCCTTTTGACGTCCCCCATTGTGCAAGTCGTATAAAATTTGTCGGCGATATTGAAGAGTGACTAGGACTCTGTCCATTGTACATTATGCAGTCGCCTACGAGGAGCATTCGGGATTCCAAAATAGCCGTCCAGCTCCCGTTTGCCTATCTGCGAATGCCTTCGTAGCTGACGATTTTGTGGTGACTTTTGGATGTTTGTTCTCACGTGTGCCTTTGGCTTTTTCCCTTCTACGGACTTATCCGGAACATTCACTGCCTTTCCTGAATTTGTAGAATAACATAATTTTTGATTAGACCCTAAGCATGCGTCTGAAGATATTTCCCGGTTGACAGGAATGTCTCACTGACGTGTGACAAGGTAAAAGTGATTAAAAGTTAAACCTGGAATGACAGAATCCCACTGACATGAGAACTGAATAGTCCGGCCTGTTAGAGACCACATTTTTTCTTGGATAATGTGGCCGAAATTGCAAGCAAACTCAGACTGCAGTAACCCTACGTAAACGACAGCATTGCTGTAAACAGAAGCGAAGAGACGAGTCCCAGGAAGTAGTCTTGAAGAAGGAGACACGATCGCCGGGATCCCGTTCAATAGAAGAGGAAAGATAACCTCAATGGTAGAGCGTCAAACTCCATGACCAAAGATCCCGGGTTCGAATCTCAAGTGATCCACACTTGGGGTTGGGTATAACTGGCTGATGACGGCTAATAAGCCAGAAATGGCCATTCCGGTCTACCTTGTCTTTGTCAGCTCCATCTCATCTATGTCTACTACTAGTCGCTGTGCGACTGCCTGCGAAGGTTCTAGTATGAGCCTCAAAGCACAACGGAACGAGCATGTTCCGGAACCTGATCGGTGAGCGCCCATCTGTCATCATTGATATTCCCGATCACAACCGACAGGACAACAAGCCCGTGGCTCAATGGTAGAGCGTCAGACTCCATGACCAAAGATCCCGGGTTCGAATCTCAAGTGATCCACACTTGGGGTTGGGTATGACTGGCTGATGACGGCTAATAAGCCAGAAATGGCCATTCCGGCCTCCATTGTCTTTGTCGGCTCCATCTCATATATATATATATATATATTCATTCGGAAATGGGCGCATGCCGATCCATGGGCTTTCAGAAGCAAACAGGGGTCACGACGAGGCAACACCCGCCCCGCAGAAGTCGGTCAAACTATGATAACAGAGGGGGGAGACAGAGTTTAGGGGGTAAATAGGCACATAACTGCTTCGGGTATGTTTGTCTTCATTCAATCAGTCATAATCCTAACCAGCAAATGCGACCGGAAACATAAACATACGCACACACGCCTAGCGCAGTAGGTCCACCACTGGGGTCTACCAGATGGGTCGTAAACAATACATCGAATCGAATTTCATCAGTGCCTCGCCGCCTGCTATTCTCAGTCGATGCTCATGGGGTATTTTTTCACTCAGAAATTGTCGCCCACCTATCCATTAAGTTCACGAAAAAACAAGTTGGTCAGATGTGGTTATTTAGTCCCACCTGAAGTAAACAAACCCTAGTCACCTCTAGTACGGGACCGGTGGTAATAGGGGTTTTTACAGGCGTTGCCGCGGAACGCACAGGCGACGAGGTCAAGTCGTTGTATGTAAAAAAATTATTGGGAATGAGCGGTTGTACTTCGAGTAGTAGAGGAACAGCTGCCTGACCCTAACCCCTGTCTTTAAGCGCTAAGCCTAGCCCCTATCGTCAGCCCCAGCAGAGGGGGGAGACGACAGAGTCTAGGGGCAGATTGGTAAAGTACTGTGTCGGTCTTGTTTACCTTCCTTCAGACAGTCATAACCCTGACCGACAGCTGGAACCAGAAGAACAAACAACTGACGAAACTGGTCCACTACCTCGCCTTCCTCACTCACTTGGGGAAGATATCAAGACAGAGTTTGAAAGATCGGAGGCGGGATGGGGCAAAATATCTGACCGAGCTAAACAGCCCGAATGTGCACAATGGAACAGGCATTCACACATACAATCTAGAGTGACCCAAATCACAGGCGAGTGGGAGGGCCGCAGAGGACATATTAACCTCACTCTCCGTCCTGAGAGGAGGACTGAGTTATGACATCAGTTGGCAGCCTTCCAAATAACGGCATTTAACCCAGCGTGATGTATCCGAAATAGCACTTCATCGTCAAGGTCGGTCAATCGACAGTGACAGAGCTAAGTGGCCCATCTACGCGAACCAAACACGACCTGGCCCCCAAACACATCTCTCCAGATTTGCACATAAAAACGTTGGGCTGCTCAAATTTCATACTAGTCAGAGTGCCATAAAGGCCATATGGAGGAGCCAGCGTTAACGCTTCCCATCTACATGAGAGGTGCCGATTCCGTATCTGTGGTGAGTGATGTGTAACGGGTTCGTGTGTGGTGTGTGTGCTGATGAAAAGAAGCGCGATGGTGTAGTCTGACTGGCGGTGTTCTTCGGCAAGTTGGTATAGATGCGCATGTGGTTAAGGTGACTGACTAAACCACAGCTGTGCCAGCAGGTAAGGCAAGAACGATGGATGTGTGTTGGTGGCCTAGGCACTTAGTTATCTGGTCTTAGCGCAATTGATCCGCAAGTGACCTACTAGGCCGATCCGCGATGCAAAGGTTAATCTCAACGAGAACGGGCTGGGATGGAGTTCACATTGTTGGTGTTTGAGTCATTGGTGTTGGCGGCAGTGGTTGACGTGATATCAGGAGAGTTCTAGTCGATGGGGGGGAGGGAGGGTTGGAGTTGAGGTAGGCGTCGTCACCACCGTTAGGGGAGTTGGGGAGGGGGTGACAGACGTGCTGGAGGTCTACGACATCGGCGAATGTAACGGGGCATCAGGGGCGTGATCACCAATGACGAGGGTTAATTCAGGGGCAACGATAGAAACATTTGTGATGATAGCAAAGGGAGATTTTGTTCATTGTTTCACTGGGCCCGGAGGTGCCTGACGAGACCCATCCGTGTGCGAAATGCTCGTAGGCAACGTGGATATACTGGACGCGGTGGGGTGTTGATGTGGATCGAACGCGCTTGGAATCTGCGAGACGTTCTTACGGTTTTGTCCCTGACTACCCGGTTGACTTAGTGAACTGCTGTTCCAGCACTCACTGCTTTTACTCCAGGTCGGTCAGCCCTGGGCGAGGTCCCCACAGGCCTCCGGGTTGATTTGCAAAATTTTTGAGGGAGATCATCAGAATGTCCTTGTATCAGCGTTTTTGTCTTCCTACTGTAACACCGCCTTGGACGCTTGTTATCCATTTTCATGAAGCGGTTGCTCTATTACAAGCAAATTTGTCTCATATGGGCTATATCCAGATGACTACGGTTCGTTCCAGGACTTCCTTGCCAGAGAATAAGTTAGCCAACATGTTTGGCGTAGACTGCCCATGTCACTGTCGTCAGGGCTGCGTGCTGAACTGACGTCCGCAGCTCTGCCAGAGTAAGGTCTTGGTCCAGTCAAAGGTCTAGTTGGGTTTGGAGATCCAGTGGACCTCTGTTCTCGACCTTGACATTCCTTGAACTTATACTTCCGAGGTTCGTGAATTCACCCTCGGATGCAAGTTGGGTTCCATTGACGTTGGTATGGGTTTTATTGTGCTCCGCGTTAGGCGCTGGTTGATAGATGACCGAAGTCTGCACTGTGTGGTTACTCAGCCTAAAAGTAAGGCAGTCGGAGGTGGCGAGGCCGTACTAAGCTAAATGCCGTCCTCCGTTGAACTATTTAGCACGTGGACATCCGCAAGCAATAGGTCATGCACGCTGATTTTAGATATCCTCGAGAGCGCTTTGAGGCGGTGAACGTTGAACAGTTTTTTTCCCCGGTTCAGTAGTTTATGCCAATCTCTGACCACTTCCCACGGTTCACATCCGTCAGCATGACAGCTAACATGAGATTCAGTCTTTATCGTTGCTCTGGTAGATGGAAGCTTTCCGGAGCTGGCACCGCAGTCCGCGATAAAAGCCATCATCCCTTCGTGAAGTAGGCACAACATCTGAGTAAAGTGTCACAGACATCCAAATGTCAACTGTATTTACCAGTTGTTCCCCTCAGAGCATAGTGAAAAAGCTAGTCACGCGACTGACATGAGACCTCTTACCACCGACGCGCCAAAATAGCCGAACGCGATTGGTAAAGGGAGCAGTTGCTGATCAGCCCACCCTGTTATAAGCGGAGGGCCTGCGGACAGTGCGAAATGTTTCTTTTTTACCTAACATATCGGCTTTGAATTTGAGAGGGAAATTCTCCTTAAACTACACAGAGTCTGTCTGTGTTCTGCAAAAAGGCCCGTGCAGAGGTGAGTACATCAGTTTAGGCCAAAATAATGGAAGCTAATACTTTCAAGAGTCGGTCTCGGAAACTCCCTGTCCGGAGCTGCATTGCAGACACTCAAAGAAACAGTGCCCGTTCGGTTCAATGAGGACGCTAAAAATACTTTGATTGATAAGAGAAACAGCTTTCA
>CACRXP010000275.1:317203-328674 GCA_902702965.1 Spirometra erinaceieuropaei | reverse complement strand
GTTCTTACGGAACTCACTTGTTCCGTTGTGCACCACGACAATATCCCTTCCTTCAACACCCTCTCCCATTGGTCTGAACTAGGGTCACTAGAAGGGAAAAGTAGAAAACACCTGTGCTCAGAGACATTACGCATAATCTATATACTGGGGATTCAACCTTTCAACTCAAAGGGCAAATCATCGCTGAACCAAAGTACAACCGAGTAGGTGATGGCAGAGAGGACAATGGAACTTACTCAATTCTAGACTTTTAGTGCTCTTGGAAGACACGGAAGAGTCGAGAGGGTGCTCTTCCTCCTCCTCCTCCTCGACTTGATTGGTCGTGGCACTGTCCACTGATCCATCTGTCAGCAGAGAGGCCACCACATCTAGACCCATCTCTTCAATGTGCGTGGGAAATAAGGCTTCAAGGGAGAGCTTGTTGACCACAGAGGCGGCGGCGGCGGCCTCGGCCGAATACTTCAAGGACGGTCGGCTGATTTCCCGTGATGGCAGCTTTTCCGACAGCGCCGGCAGAGGAGATGAGTCCGGTTGTTGAGGCTGGCCACAGGGCTCAAAAAGCAGACGGCAGCAGGGTCGATCGGGACTGAAGAGGACCTCATTCCAGTCAAACAGCTGGCGCAGGTCAATGCCCTTGATGAAACCAAGGCGGGCTTCAGGCTCCTCGAGCAGCGAGGCAGAGGAGTCGGGGCTGCCAGTGGTGCTATCAGTACTGGACTCAATCAGTGCAATCGGAGAGAGGGGCTGCAGACGGACTGGTGTGGCAGGAGGTGTGCAGGTGCTCGTGTTGTCAGCAGAGGATCTCCCATCCTCTTCATTGTCGTTCATCTCAATAGCCAACTGCAAAGGGCAGCGGAAGTGGGCACAGTTTAAGAAATCTGCACGGAAGCAGGATCACAAGCAGTGGTAATCAAATTGGAGTTGATTAGTTGTCAATCCTGATCGATCACTGTGACGTGCAGATTGCACGGGAAGTCCGCAGACTGGGAAGAGTGAGTGTATAAGACAGATGGAAAATGCAACGGTAGAGGAGCGCTCACCAAAACTCACTCGTCACTTTGTGCCTTAAGGGCTCTTTTTCTCTCTCTCGAGCCCAACCAGCAGCCGCACAACGGCGCATGATATATACAGAATGCTATTACCGACAAAGATAACGAAGACTGGAATGGCCAATTCTGGCTTATTAGCCATTGTCAGCCAGTCAAACCCAACCCCAAAGTGTGTAACCCCTAGGGCTCGGTCCCACGACCTGTTAGAAGTCCAACGCTTCTAGCCACTGAGCCGCGGGCTGGAGCAGATGGGACACCAGTTGGGCACCCACGGTGATCGACGCGACTTGGGTCACGAAGAATGAGGCAGACGCCCGGACTGCCTTCACGCAGTAAATCGACGCATTCCTAACTAGGATAAATCAGGAGCAATTGAATCTATCACGACGCATTAAGAGTCATGGATTGGCGGACTGCCGACTGATGCGAAGTGGTTGGCAGACCGAGAATGAGGCTTCAATGGCTCTGCTTTAACGAGGCCCTTATAGAGCAGCAATACTGTGGGACATCTAAGTCGACCTTATCGCAGTCCGGCAAACTTTGAGCGAACCAGCTCATTTGAGCTCTATCGGTCACCGTACGCCTGCCAACCCACGGTCGTCTCGATATCGCCTTGTCATCGGACCAAGGCGAGTAAAGCGGGAGACAGTAGGATGAGTACTGTTCACAACCCGAGAGGCGTGTAGTAAACGTCACCGCTTTCGACTGGCTGATAGGAGTGTCAAGTACCCTATTAGACCCCTATAAACATCAAGAGATGATCCGGATCACGCAATGTGCAGCAACTTAAGCTAAACGCCGACATCAACTTCCTAAAAGATTGCACAGTAAATTAACAGAAGCTGCGCATCACATCATCAAGCGGACGTTGAAAATGCTAGCAGGAGACATGGCGCATTAGCAGTGGTGAGCCAGGTACCCTCTTTCTCACGCTTCCATGCCGTGTCAGATTACGTGGCGTAAGCCATCTGTGCCTAGGTGTGCCCCCCAAAAAACAGGTACTTCAACAAGCCAGCACTACCACACTCACATTTCCATTTACATAGTTGGTGTCAGTCAGATTTTTTTCATGTGGTTGTATAGCTGAGCGAAAACAAATCCACCAGGTCTTACTAAAAACAAATTTGCGGTTTCTGCGAGATTTTAGCCTGCAAAAAGTGGTCAGTATGCTTCAGAGTCCACGTCGCACCTCATCACACAGGCGAGAACACCGTGGGAGAAGCCTGGGAGAAGAAAAAAAAAACAGGGTGGCAAAGTACCTGAAGGATGTCACGATATTCAGTAGGGTAATTGGTGGAAAAGAGACCAGCTACAGAGGAGATGCATTTGTAGATGGTATGCAGTCCCAGAGTGTTCCACAGGATTGGCCTGACTCCACCAGCCTGCCTGCTCTGTGTCTTCACACGTCCGCTGTCCGCATCAGTGGTAGTAGTAGGATCGGCTCCAGAGTTGGGGGATAGTTTTGCAGCGCTGGGGGCTACCTTGGAGCCGCGCCCATTGCACCGGGAGGAGGCGCTGGCGGCGGCGGCAGCCATGACCGAAGTCGTCTCCCGCTCGGAGAGACCAAATGGGCTCAACCAGCAGGCCAGGCGCCATAGCTGATCTGCCCGCAGAACCGCTAACTGGCGTGAAAGGTAGGCCAACTCTTTCACTGAATCGGCAAACATGAAGGGCGGCGGAGAGCTGGTGGCAGAACCGCGGTGGAGGCGGGGGGGGGAAGAAAATTCGCTTTAGAAAACATTTAAAGCCCGCGTGGTTGTGGGAGTTTTATGCAGAGGCAAATGAACCGAAAGGAAGGGCAAGTGACTTCGCGACTAGAATAGCGGAGATCGATTGCACTATATCAGAGCGGATTTTCAGCCACGACAAGGCAATCAGGGGTCATGCTGACAAAGAAACATGACCGGTCCCGTCTTCTTAGTCGCTTGACGGGTTGGCGAAATTATAGTTCACTGCTGGATATATTTACGGTGTGCAGCAGGCGTAGATGAGCTGTTTAACTGCGACCAAGCCCACTTCCGGTCGTTTTGACATTGTCTTGCCACTGGGGCCAGGTGCCTAGGGTGGAGAAAGTAAGATAGATGCTGCAAAAGTCTGCTATCACCGGTGCTTCGTGTCCTCCGTGAAGCACGCGGTTGACGTCCCTTGTGGCTGCTGGACTGTCGTGTTACGATTGATCAGAAGAAAAAGCGATCGCTGGAACAATGGCTTTATTCGCCTGACGTTTCGGATTCTCTCTTGAATCCATCATCAGAGACAGTTGCAGAAATGGGTGGCTAGTGTACAGGAAGTCGCAGTATTTATAGGATGCGGTCGCCATGCTACCGCATACCTACAGCAATTAACCGTGCTCCATTCATCAAGGATTGTTGCCCGCTGGTGCGCTAATTGCTTGATGGCCGGCATGCAAGTTGTTAATTGCTGACATCTCATCACCCGTGTTGGATGCTGGCGTGATGATTGCTCGGCCATCTGTGTTACGATTTACGATAACTTAGGAGTGGCCTGATTGACAGCGAGAAAGGAACGCAGTCCCGCTCCGAGTATGGCCGGCTGAAGATGGTGAATGAAGAAAAAAGCTAGCCATTGCAGGCTTCCTGCGTCTACTGTTAAATCTCAGACTCTTACTAATCGTTCGTTGCCATCCTTCCCCCGCTGCATGAAAGAAGCCACAGTAGTTGAAGGCCCAACAGACAATGGAGGAATCGCTGACAGGCGACTTCCAGGAAGGAGTTCAGAAGACGGAGATGCAATCACTGGAACAAGAAATTTATTGGCCTGACGTTTCGGATTCTCACTGTAACCCATCATCAGAAACATTCGCAGATAAGGGTAATGGCGGTACAAGGAGTGCAGTATTTATAGCACGTGACTGCCGTGGGACCATATGGGTACTGTAATTAAAAATCACCGCCGGAGGTCGTAGGTGATGCAATGATGGCTTGTCAGTCCGCGTCCGACACGTTAATATTCACGATTTTATCATTTGTTTTGGATGCTGGCCTGAAGATTGCTCGGCAATCTGGCCAACTGTCACTGGGATTATTACTCGCCCATGCCCTGTCCACGTGACTGGGGCAAGGAACTCTGTCGCTCATTGTGCCACTATTAGCCTTATCTGCGACTGAGTTTACGAGGATGAGATAACTGCAAATAAAGGGCATTTTGAACTGACTGGCTGTAGGGAGTGGGGATGGCATTGCACTTATTGATGGATTGCGGGCCTGAGAACCATGACTCGAGCTGCTCGCGGCTCACGCGGTTGTCACCCCTTGCGAGGATTTCGGCCTCTTGAAACTTGAAAATATGGCCGGATCTAGTTTCAGGGGGCCGAAATCTTCGCAAGGAGTGACAACAGCGTGAGCCGCGAGCTGCTCGAAACATGATTCTCAGGCCCGAAATCCATCAACGAGTGCAGCGACCTCCCGTCATAGTATTCCGTGCTGAGATTTTCCCTGGGCAGGGGAATCAGTCACGTGCGAATCCGTGAGTGACAGTCTTGAAGGAGCACTCGGATCATTCGTCGGCCGTACTGAAGTACTGCGCGTCTCGCCAGCTCTGTCTTGACCGGAGGTTTGTATGAAACGCACTTCGGCAGCACATTGTTGCCGAGACACCAGTGCAGAAATCGAATCTGCGCATATGTTGACGATTCAATCAGCTGTCCTTCCTGGATGTCCTCGTCTGCCGCAAAGATTGTGGTGGCCTAAAAACTAAAGTGTTCAGGAACGCGGCAAATACAACGCAAATACTGAACTTCAATAGCAACCACCCGATCAGTCACAAACGCAGTTGCGTAAGGGCGCTATACCTGTGCGTTGAGACGCACTGCAGTGAAATGGAAGACAAGGTTGCTGAATTACAATATCTTCGACGGGTAATGAGAGCCAATGGTTACCCGCGCAACTTTGTCAACCAGTGCATACGAAAAGGACACCAGAGACCAAATCCAACCGGCCACAAATTTTGGTGGACTCTTCCGTACGTGAAGAACGCCTCGGAAGCCGTCAGTCGTCTTCTCACTCCACTTGGAGTTGGGGTTGCACACAGGCCAGAAGTAACCATTAGGCGCCAAGTCATGAGGCCGAAAGACCCGCTGCCACGGCAGGAAACTTCTGGAGTCGTTTACCGGATCTGCTGTCGATGCGGACAAAGCAATTATGTCGGAGAAACTGGGAGATTACTCCGTACGCGAATTGTCGAGCACGCAGCAGCAGTGAGGCGGGGAGACGCTAACTCTCAGGCAGCGGCACATTCGACGGGACCCGGCCATATTTTCGAATTTCAAAAGGCCGAAATCCTTGCTAGGGGTGACAACCGCGTGAGCTGCTCGAGTCAAGGTTCTCATGCCTGCAATCCATCAACAAGCACAATGACCTCCCGGTACCATATTCCGTGCTGCGATTTTCCTGGAAAGGAGAATCAGTCACGTGGGGAGGGCGCGGGCGGGCAATGATCCCAATGACAGTGAGACAATTTGCCGAGCAATCGTCACACCAGCATGCAGCACGGATGACGAAATCACGACCATTAACGTCTCGAACGCGGACCGACAAGCTATCATCGCATCAATTACGACCCCAACGGTGATTGTGAGAGCTGTTAATTGCAGTACGCATATGGCCCCACGGCAGCCGTGTGCTATAAATACTACACTCCTTGTGTCACTATTAGCCTTATCTGCAACTGTCTCTGGTGATGGGTTCGAGTGAGAATCCGAAAGGTCAGGCCAATAAATTTCTTGTCCCAGTGATCGCATCTTCGTCTTCTGAGTAGAGGAATTGTCTCTTACCCACCCATTTCGGTGAGCGGTGTTTCCTTGCAAGTAAGAGCAGTAAAGTGACGCGAATTGGGCAACTGTAGTCGTCAGGAAATGAGGACTGAAACATAAACAAAGAGGGAAGACCATGTAAAGATCTCCGAAAAAACATGGCTCTTCCTCTAGTCAGGGATGCCTTACAGAATGCGTTGAAACTAATCGAACTTTTGCAATCATTAGCATTACTAGAGCAATAGAAGTTCGCTAGAAAAATGGTTCGAGGCAAATGCCTAAGCTGTGGCCAGATGAATTGATAAAATACTTTCTTAGTTACCTCTCAAAAGTACTCTTGGGAAAATCGATACTTAAGTAACCTGAAGTAATTCGAAAATATTTCTTAAACCGTGTGCACAAAATGAATTCCTGCACTAATTTCATAGAAAGTCTGGCATTTTGGCTTCGAAGGAGACGTTGTTGCTGAGTAGGGTTCCGAGAATACATACTGCGCAAGTTCCCCAGAACAATATCGAGCGACCCCGCAAAAAGACCTCCTAAGGCTTGTTATATTCTCCAATCCACATTTTAACAATAGCAGCAATAAATCTGAAGATAGTGAGCTACACAAACGACCCAGTAGGCAGTTCACGAAATTCCATGATCATAAATACTTTAGAAGACGACATGTGAGTCGATTTTAAGTATAAAAGTGGAAAGGGCGTAATTTTATAAGATGGGAATAAGAACTGATTTGTGATACGGTCCCTTAAAATATAACCGAGTGAATACAGAAATCGAAAATCAATGAGCGAAACACGCATTACGTAAACAATTTTCATTTTTCAGGGTGACACTTACACAGGTGGCAAGGAAGATACCTAGTTCGTGTTACGTGCTAATTAGTTCCACAACCTGGCCCAGTTCGGTTTTGCCCTTTTAAAGCATATCAAAGCATTTCAGTCAGTGTTTCACGGTGTGACGTTTAAAGGACGTAAAACGAGAATCAAATGAGAACGACATCGTATGTATGTACAAATGCGATCATCGGAACAGCTACTGCATTCGTCTGAGCTTTTGCATCAGTGCGGGAGTTCACAATCAGAGTAAAATAACCAAAGTGTGTTAACCGTTATTCTCTTCGTCTTTCTCATTGTGCATCGACAGCGTGTGTTCCTGGCTGCGACCAAGACCGTGCCACCTAGCAGTGCGCGCAAGGCGTCATACACGGGGGGGGGGAGGAAGTCGGCATGTCGATTTGTGGAACTGCTATCACAGATCAGGCCTCCAGCAGTTCGTCTGTTCTTCTAGGGCCTAAAGCGCAGTAAGACTGAATGTACCACTTACTTGTACTTGATACGGCAGCGATCATGCCTGATCTAGCCGGCCTCCATGATGTCCCGAACTGTACCTCTCCACGCGTGACGATCCGTGGCAGCAGATCTAGATAGCTCAACCCATTCCCTTCGCCAACGACGGAGACCGAATACCGAAGGTCCAAGCACCACCTCCATGTCTTGACGAACTGTGTCGAGCCAGGTTTTGAACTGACCCCCTATTCGACGCCTCCAATGGGGCAACGGTGCCGGATCGAGGGCAGTAACACTGAGCTCCTGAGGTGGACGACGAAGAACATGCCCGAACCACCTCAGTTGTCTTTCTTGGATGGCCTGAGTTATCCTCGCGATGTTGTCGCAGCGAGCGCGGACTATATCATTTGAGACGAAGTCGGTTAACTTCACTCGAAGGATGATCCTCAAGCAGTGGTGGTCAAATACCTCCAGTTTTCGCTCATCCGCCACGCGCAAAGCCCAGCATTCACAACCGTAGAGAAGGACAGACCGGACAGATGCACGGCACATGCGAATCTTAGTGGCGATGGAGAGGTCACGTCGGTTCCACAGGCATTTCCGAAGGCTTGAAAAAACCCAGCAGGCAGCATCGATTCGGGAGACAATGTCGTCCTTACTCTGTCCATTAGGCAGCAGCCGCGCCCCGAGGTATTTAAAACAGTTTATTTCTTCAAGTTGACAGCAATCAATCCCCAGGGGTGCCTTCTCCTGGTCAGGGATGCAGCTTGAGAACACTTTGTCCTTGATGATGCTTTGCGGCAGATGAGTACAGGGGCCGTTCCGGTGAGTACATATCTTTTCGCTTTAGCAACCAAATTCCGAGACTCGCGTATTAGCCTGTCGTGCTTGAAATGGCATCAGGAACGCGCAAATAAGACATACATATAGCTACTAGGGAGATCAGCTGTCTTCATATTGGAACGGCTGATAAATAAATTGCTGGTTCCGTTTATTGCTGCTAAGTCCTTACTTATTAATAATATGCGATGCGGATGGCATATATTGGCTTAGTATTTGGCCACAAAAATCAACCGTGGAGAAGATATATATTCTAGGCTCAGATAACACCTACCAGACAAAACGCTGTTCCACGATTAAAAGTGCATTTGCCCAAAAAGATATTATACAAGGAGGTTAACGGTAAATATTGCAGTTTCGGTCGGACTCTGTCCAGGAGTTTGAGGGAGAGAGTGCGGTAAATGCTACGCAAGTCTTCTATCACTACGAACTTATTTGAGCGTAAGTCACCGTCCCTGCGTCCAGGAGGTTGTACGTCATACGGTGTACGTCGAAATGTTGTGTGGGCGGGTAGGGCGAAGTGCGGTGATGCGGTGTTTTACCGAAGACTTTAATAGAGACGCGTGTGACCGATTCAGCGAATGAACCCCTGTGGCCACTTCACTCGAAAAACTGGACGAACGGGTCTAACGGGATGAGGTAAGTGGCAATGGAGTGCTTAACAGTGCATGAGGGAGAGAAGCACGACAAGGCCGAATTCTCGATGCTGCCAGGCAAAAGTGTGCAGATTTCAGAAAGAGCTCAACTTTACCCTAAAAAACCGTTTTGAGGGACGGACGCAGCGGCGTACAGCGCGCCGGCCCAAGTAAAAGACAAACGGGCCTTATTTCGGTCAAAAAGAATGGCGAGGTTTGATCCTGCCGACCCATATGATTAATACCAGATGGTTAGCTTACTAAAACGATTTTATTTAACATGCCAAACTTAATCACTCGCTGGATTAGGAGGAGGGAAGAGAGAGCGAGCAGAGCTCGAAGCACGCTCATGGAAGCGCGTGTGAACCGATGCTTCGGGTAACCGAAGGCGGTATGTATACACTCTCCCCGAGACGACCACTCAGTGGATTGAAGGGATAAGGGCGGTGCAATCAGAACTGGAGGGCTACGGAGCCAACCGCGTGGGACCGACGGAGTTCTACTACGTACGAACAATTCCATTAGAAAGTGTACTTAGCCACTCGCTGGATTAATAAAGAGGGCGCAAACAGGGCGTGGAGGGAAGCGTGTGCGAACTGATAACTGAAGTCATCGAGGCTGGTGTATAAGCACTCCTCCCCTCCCCCCGTGGCACAGTCAGTCGCTGCATTAAAAGAGTGAGGGCGGCGCCAACATGTGGCATACATAAAGTCGGTGTGATCGCACCTCTAACATTGTTTAGGAAACTAACCAAGTGGAGCAGCAGGACCAGGCGTCGTCAGAAGAATGATTTCGAAAGGAAGAGAATGAAGAATAAGAAGACAGTACCAGACCTACCCAGAGGTGAGATGCCGCTGCCCGATGGGGGAGTCTGGTAGAAGCAGGCAGCCAACAAATATGGCCAAACGCGGTAGAGACACGAGAACCATGGGATCCCGGTCGGAGAGTTTACCAGCATCCAGAAGGCCCACGGCCAACCCCCACATTATTGTCTCCGAGAAGAGAACGGCTACCTCCTATTGGCAGTGGGGACGAATAAAGCATTTGTTACAGAAATACAGGATCAGCTGTCAGGGGACGCAGAACAAATGAATGTAGTACTCCTATGAAGACCAGGACGTTAAAACGTCCTTGGCCCCGACTATCAGTCGCTAGAATGTCGAAAGTGGGATCGGCCACATTAGAGGCAGGAAAGAGGAGGTTGTCAACGAATAACCCTCAAAAGCGGGCCATTACAGACTTGTTATGTAGTTGTGCGTAATGGCAACCTTACCAGAGTCAAAAGAAATGCCTCAGAAAGAAAAAAAAGAATAACAGAGCGCACACACTTTAGAAAAAATGGCTCACATGCACATCAGAAACCTCGGGAAGGGTGCGCAGACGTCGGGAAACGGCGCTCACTAGGGCGAACTCAAAACTCGCCATGTTCTGATCCAACTCCGTGAGCAGGTCAACGAAGTCCGCTGGCAGTCGATCGAGGCACGAACTCACATTGGAAGAGGGAGAGGAACTGGGTGATTGGTCTGGGGAGGAGGAGTGGAAAGGCGCCCCGGCGACTTCAGGGTGGGGCAGGGAGGCTTCCATTGATTCAGTTGTGATGTCTGTCTGTGCGTGTCGAGGGGAGTCGGGACATGTGCTCCTGGCGGTGGTATCCCCTCTAAGAGGCGAGGCGGGTGGCGTTGAGGGAGAGCCTCCTATGTGCGCGTAATAAGAACAGGAACGTGTAGGGGGTGAAGGTGGGGGTGGGGAGAGTACTGAAGAGCAGTCAACAACGGCCCAAGACGCTTTTGTGCACATGATGCAAGAGCAGCATTGGCAGTACCAATCTTCGCAGTATGGCTTTACGCGCAGAAGTAGGAGGTCAGTATTTAGAAACTATTATCGATTACGGGTGACTAAAGGAGCCCGCGCAGAAGAAGCACTTCCAATTTCGAGTAGGGTGATACCATACTAACGGCACAGGTACTAGCCACAAGCCCATACACGCGTGTTTCGCCGATGTTTTGCTACTGTATGGCGCAGCTGCGTGGGGTTCTGCTCGTCAGTGGGTCCTCCAGCGACAAATTCTAAATTGGAGTACCTACCAGAAAACACACGGGGAATGCTGGGGGACCCACTGACGAGCCTAACCCCTCGCAGCTGCGCCGTGCAGCGGCCAAACATCGGCGAAACACGCGCGTATGGGCTTTTGGCTAGTACCTGTGCTGTAAATATGGTATAACCTTGCCCTAAAGTATACTACTAGCTGCCTGTCGACAGTTAATGAATATGGCGCGGTTACCCGCTGTGGCTGATGGACTTTGGCCCAAATATTCATGCATAAAATTCTCGGTCTGAGCCTATAGACCTTGAATAAACTGATCTACTGCAACTTCGTAGATAATTTTTGAGGAAATTAAAAAGCGACAACCTCTAATTTCATCATACATCCGGTCTGTCGAAAGCACTGTTCTACACAAAACGCAGTGAGGTGCACTGACAGCCTGGCACTTTATGGCTTTGGCAGGGTCGCGGGGCCGACTGCATGAGAGGACGTTATTGCCTGTGACTGCTAACGAGGTTAGGTACATGACGGAGGCTGAATACCTTGGGTGTCGGCGTAGCGAATGCAGGAGTGTTCAACGAGTATTATTATTATTATTGTTATTATTATTATTATTAGTGCTTTTGGTCGAGAGACAACAGACAAACTATTGGAGATTCTCAGTAGTGGTGTCTAGACGTCGAAGTGCCCTTAATTTGTCCATGCACCTATCCACCAAGCGTGTAATAAGCTCTGGAGTAAGGTCCTAGAAACTAAGGTAGATGTCTAGATCTCAGGTGTTTGCCACTCTAGTCGCAGCGTTCGGTCGGAATTAGCCTCCTCTCAATCGATAGTAGCTGC
>CACRXP010000275.1:290028-311990 GCA_902702965.1 Spirometra erinaceieuropaei | reverse complement strand
AGGTATCTTCTGGCAGGCAGCCCACGCCAATTCGGGTTACTGTGTCACTGAAAGTCAGCAACCAGCAGTGGCAACTGCTTGAGTGCATAAGCGGTCCTACCAAAGGACGCGGTGCTCACCGGTAAGGGGCTAGAAACGGGCTGTTTGCCGGCACTTGCCACCCGCGCTAAAAGACCGCACCTAGAACATAAAACCCACTGTCACTGCCCTCCGGCAGTCAGGATCTCAGATTGGAAGAAATCTTGTCCATTATGACGGGATGACTATCCAAGAACTTTGGGAAATTAGAGTCATCAGCAGCAGTATCACCAGCAGCCTGCTTCGAAACTGCTGATATCTGCACTAACTGCGACGTCCGGAGCTTAAATTCCACTGGAACTTGTTTAGTCCAAGGCAAATGATTCCATTACTACAAGAGTAATCAGCTATGGGCAGGTAGAATCCTGTCTTCGGCTCCGAGAAACTGGTTCCTGTTCTCAGCTAAGAGCGTGAGAGTGAAATGGCCTGCGCAGAAACGGTGGAAGAGACTGGCATAGTCGATGAGACAAAGAAATTACAGGTAACGCTAGTAGAAAATGTGTCATGCAGGGAGTTCCGACCCGGCACCAGGATCACGGCATTTCTGGTGTTAGATGGTTTAACTGGGTAATCAGAGGTCTGAGATACAATTACAGTTTGTGAACGATCGGATACTGCTCGGAGACGTTTTTATCCAAAAAACCGATTTGGCGTACCCAGTTCCTCAGAGGGGCTGACGGCGGGCTGGAAGAACGAAGTCTGACAGAATGTAGACCGAAGACATGGAGGTCGTCGGGAGTTTTTCCTTTGACGAGAGCGAACGGTGTATGCAGCTGCTGCCGATTCCATTGCATCAGAGACAACAGCCTGAACGCGTGCCAGTATGTCCAAAAAGGCCTTTGCTGATGGCCGAGCTGGTTTCAAGGAACGGTCGCTAGGGTGGAGATAAAAAGACAAAGACAATGGCGTGGATGTCACGAGTCAATGTAGAATAAGAAAGCACACTAGCAACTACTAGGGGGGAGGAGGGGTGAGAGAATATTTCGTAGTCGTACCCGTCAGGGGTTAGTGTTAGGAATTATGGTTGTTGATTATGATGATGATGATGGTGGTGGTGGTGGTGGCGGCGGCGGTGTTTGTGGTGGGGGGTGGTAGGTAGGTACATAGAGAAGTAGGAACGTGAGCCGGCTGTCCCACAGGGTAGCCAGTTTCAAGAACTAAAGGAGTAAGACGAAGGAGTCTGCGCTTTGCATAAATAGTACAAATGCCCAAGCTGAAGGACTAAGGACCTACCCAGCCGACAAATCAAAGACCTTGTTGGCAGCGGAGATGAGACAATCCTCCAGGGTGGCCAGGTTTAACTCTTCAGTATACTTTGCTCGGAAGAGGCGTGGATGCCTGTTGCGCTCGGAGACGAAGGCAGTGATCATCTTGTTAAGGGCATGGCCCAGTCTTTTTCGTGCCGTTTCTACTTGCTGATTAACGGAAGACGGGAAATAGGCAGTTTGGGACTGTGGCAAAATAACAGACTACAAAGTTTCTGAAAACCTGGGTATCAGAATACTTTAATACAATCGCAGATGAGACAAACGAGGACATGATATAGTATAGAGTGAGTATTTACCCGACAAAAACACACTATAAGGACACAAACGTCAGGCAAGCTAGACGCGGAAGTCATGGAGTAAACCGACGTCACATCGGCTACCTACAGCCCATGGTAAATTAGGAGTGAGAATACAAGCCAATCAAACAGAAGGCAAGCACAGAGAGGAAGGTTTTCGGGTTTAAAAGAACACCCAAGACCAGTCGAAAGTTACTATTTGTGTACGGATGGTTCGGTTCGTCGTCCAACGTGTGACCCACAGCAGGATGGGCGCAGGCAAGATGACTTACGCCCGATAGTGAGAGTAGGTCTGTGAAGCATCTACTGCGCTCTCTCCTCCCCTACCCACCTAGGTCCGGTGTCCAGACAGAGTCAAGAAGACCGGAGACGGGATCGGACACAGTCATAACAGTCAGACGGCCCGAATACGCGTGCCACGCCCATCTGCTCCCCGCACAATGGGCCGGGATTTCACACAATCAACATATAAGCGGCTTGGGTATCAACGGGGTGGCCGCCATGGAGCCCGCCTTAATGAGCCATTGCAGCCGGACTCTCCATCTTGAGACGAGGATCGAGTTATCCGGTCAGTTGGCAGCTTTCTAAACGATAGCTTCCAGCGCGCTGTGATGAAGTCGAGCGCGTCAGAGTATTCACAGAGGGGAATAGACACAGAGAGTCGAACCCAGTGTTGCCTTCCTCTCCCAGGTCAAGCCCATTGCGCGGGTCGGTCAGTTTCCTGATGCTACGATCAAGCGGAACTGAGAGGCGCGTCCACACGTGCCACGCGCGATCTGGATCCCAACGCAGAAAACCGGGTGGAATGAGCTGTTTACGTGACGCGTGCGCTAGAGCGCCAAAGAGGCCACATGGAGGGGCCAGAGGGCACGCTCCCCACTAACGGAAGGTGCCTCTTCCGTGCCTGTAGAGACTAAGGTGGGACAGGTTGGTGTGAGTACATGCTAGATGTGTGATGATATGGTTTGACCGGCGGCGTTTTACAGCAGACGGTCATAGATGGGCATATGACCGAGTAGGCGCATGTGGCGATCCAGAGTGCGTAGGTGGCGCAGACAGGTGAGGCGAATACGACGGGTGCATATTGGTGCTGCCAGTCTCTGTGTGACGGAATCGCAAAAGGTCGACCACGCCGATACGTGATGCGGATGTGCGATAGCAATAGGGGCAGAATAGGCAATGTAAGGCAGAGTAATCACACGCATAAGCAATCCTGGTGATAGGCAACACACATCAAAAGCCCGGATCAGCAAAATGGAAGGGGCGCTGATCTCGCTATTTGCTAAAAGACGGGGTCAAAAAACAACATTGCGTCACCAGGAGAACTTTAGTCGCTGAGTGTTTTCACCTTCTGAAACAGGCTGGTTTTCTGGGGTAAGGAGTCATGGTTACCGTCTTCAACAAGAAATTGTGGGGGTGCACACTGGACTTTGACAAAATACTGCAGTTGCAAAATTCAGTAAAACCAGTCTGGGGGTTGAGGCCATCAACCAAAAACTGCTAAGGCATTGACCCACCATGAGAATTGCACGGTATCATGGCCTAAAAAGAGGGGTATGCAAAACCTGCAGCCTAATTTATCTCTAGCAGGCTTAAAGAAAAAGAACCGCCAAATATGCGAAAACGAGAGAAATAAACAAACTAACCTTAAGGGTAAGCGCAGTAAATGCGGTGATAACCTACTTAAACTGCATAATGACTAATTATTTAAGAAAAAGACAATAACCGGATGGCAAATGGTACGTAATCTGATTGCCCGGCTACCATTAAATGGAATGCGTGATTGTTCTGGGGAGATTAGTGAAACTGGTTGAAAACATATTTGCCAGAAGTTACAACTTGTACTTGCAGCAGAAGTTACAACTGGCAGAATCCAAAAGAAAATATCTACATTATGCATTCTATGGGCAACCCTGCAATCAGTATAGGCATGAAGACGAACCCGAATTGACTGACGTCGTTGGCCTACTGTGGGCAAAAGCGAAATGTAAATCTACTTGGAAAAAAGCCCGCGACAATCAACTCCTTATGTGACACAAATGGCTGCGAGTAGCTCCAAATCATAAACCATCAAAGTAGCGAAAGCAAATTTGGGGATGTGGGTAGTTGTAACTATTCCGGAAGACTTTCGAATAAAAGTTGAACACGAAAAATAGAACCACATTTTGATGCGGTTCTTCAAGAGGACGGAAAAAAGCGAAGCTACAGCAATGTGTGGGCCGCCAAAGTGGTAGATGCATTGATGGTAGGGTTTTAAGTCTTCTAGACAATATGTGAAGATGGTGCGTACCGTGAAAAAAGAACGACTGGTGAGTGCCCCCCCCATTGTGCATTCCCGATAGCAACCGACAGGGCAACGAGCGCGTAGCTCAGTGGTTAGATGCGTTGGACTCCTAACAAGTCGCGGGATCGAACTCCGGATGTTCCACACTTCAGGGTTCAGTATGACTGGTTGACGACGGCTAATAAGTCAAAAATAGCCATTCCAGTCTCCCTTGTCTTCGTCAGTAATAACATTCTGAGTATGTGAAGAGTAAAACGCGAGAGCCTGTGCCAATTTACGCAAAGGTTTGAGCGAGCAGGCCTTATGCGTTGTAATGAAGATGGAAATAGTGATGTTTCCAGTGGAAGGAAAACTTTTCTTGCAGTTAACCGCGACGTTCGACTCAAACAACAAAGTGCTCATCCAGAATCCCCCCTGGACTTACGAAGTTGACAAAGTAGCTATAAAATCTACCGGAGAACATGGCAACTATGGCAGAGAAGTAGGAGTAGCTACCATTGTCCGCCAACCTCGGCCATTTCTGATCTGATGGTACTATCAACACACATTTCTGACAGACTTTTGAACAGGATTGATGACAAAGTGCGGTCAAGGACAATCCAGGATATAGCGCAAAGCGGATAAATAAACAACAATGCCCACAGATAGTAGTTGTTTCCCGCGATTTAAAACTGACTTCAACTGAGCGATAATTCAATTTAAGTTGGTGACTCTACTGGCGTCCACATTCAACCGGTAGGATTACATGAGGGGGCATATATTTTGAAGGTGACCTAATCCAGGGAATATCTTTGGTGAATAGGGCGCATCCGTAAAATACCAAAAGAAAAAACTTCAAACTACAATCAGTAACAGAGGCATCTAAGGTCGGATCGTTTACGAAAAGGCGTGACTAGGAGCTGCACCTACTAAGACTTGTCCGAGTTATGACCACTGTCAGGAAGGTCTGAACTGTTGCTGGACATTTGGGTAAGTTAGCTGAGACGGTTTGCTGCGCCTGTATGTAAAAATTGCTAAGGTAATGGAAAGACACGACTTTCGGATCACTCAGTCTCATAGACCAAAAAATGGTTATAACGAGAAGCCATTAAAAACACTAGCATCAAACTGGAAGTAATAAATAAAACTTTCGACCAATGTTTGCATAATGTGTAGCCGAGGACTCATTTGGGGACAATTAAGGTTCATCAAGCTTCAAGCACGCATCAGAAGTTAAAAGCAGAAACTCAAAAAACTTAGCACTCGGCGCCTTCATAACTTAAGTATACCTTAGAACAAACAGAAAGTGTAGTTGTTAGGCGAATTTGGGGTACAGGAATTAGACTTTTCCGGATAACACTGATAATGTGCAAATGGATACGTCTGTACCTCGAATTATCAAATGTGTGCATTTGGACAGAAATTTTCATACCGAATAGTAGAGCAGAATGTGAGAAAACACAAGTGGACAGCACGGAGTCACAAACAGGCGTGAGCATAATATACTGCGCAAATCTGGTCATTAGCGCAAAAAGGGGTGTAATATACAGTTTTGGACCTATCACTTGTTTCGTCAGTATCATTAAAAAAAACCTTACAGACAGATTAAACACAAATGGCACTTACCTGAGCAAATGTGGGACTTGAGTCAATGGAATGATTTTGTGACTCTATCATCTGCGACTTCATTGACTCGTGATAAAAGGTACGAACGACCTCCTCCATTTGTACCACGAGACAACAGCCGGAAGTCAATTATTAATGTTTGTCTGTGGGAAATCCCCTAAAGAGATACATTAAATAATAAGATATTTGTGAAATAAGAAATGAACGCGTGTACCAGTTAGAAGCCTATGCAGGATCTTCGCTGTTTATGTGAAGTGACTGCGGGGCAATCAACACGTCAGTGGGCCCTGTAAAATTCATTGTGTGGGTTTCGATATATGTTGACCGACAAACGTAAGTTTACAGTTAGGCCTGCAGTTATGAGATTCATTAAAATAAGGCCCTAAGAAAAATCATATCTTACCATAGAAGCGTCCGATATAACAACTACTTTTAACGTGGTGGTTCTAACAGTCAGTCGCATGATATTAAGGTCAGAAATCACTTCAAAACTCCCATTGCAGACAGCTTTCAAGGATTTAGGCAGATTTGGGCTTAATTCGTCTCCCATAAAGATGGAAAAGTCTATTATTTCACATATGACATAGTAATATAGAAAATCATGAAAGATTCCAGACGGTACTGGCAACTTAGTAAGAGTCAGACAAACTACCGACTGCTAGGATTTCAGCAACCGCTCTAGTCATCCCACCATAGACCTCATGTCAACAAACGCAGAAAGCCTCCGAATTAACCCTCATGCGAGCTGCAAAATAATCGCTAAACGCATTTACGTGTGCGCGTAAGGGCGGGGTTGAGAGATTTGGCGGTACAGTTGTGATTCGGCAACCAGAGCAAATAAGGCACAAGCAGGGATCGGCGACGGCGGATGACACGAAAGTAAATATGCTTTCCACAGAACACAAAATGCATCAAAAAACCGTATGGACCGTATTCTACTGATAATAAATCCACCTAGGGTGTTTACGAATTTAAACGATTAAGAATATGTGCACGTTAGTGATGGCAAGCAGAGATTGCCCCGACAGACATTTATGTCGCATTCTTATAGGAATAATTTAGTTCATGCTGTATAACTTCGTACTTGTCGTGTAGAGTTTTATTTACCAGAGATATACGGTGAGCGGGATGCAAATAGGTTTTCGTTTCATAAAAATCTGCTAATAAAAGACAAACGCACCACAACGGCAGGAAAAAACCAGGCCGACAGAACAAATTGGACCGCTCTAAATTTAAGCTAAGTAAAATAAGGAAAGGAATATTTGAACGCTATATCAGAAATCACACTCAGTAATCACGAGAAAGTACGCAGAAATTTAACTATCAAACGGACTCAAGACGCCACTTCCCCTTTTATGCGTGATTTCATGCCAAACCTTTTGCCAGCACATTTTGACCCTTTTCTAGATGTAAGGCGTAATTTTGGTTACAGACTTTCTCACTACTTGTATCATAACCATTTGAAAGGTTTGCGTGCTAGACCCTGTCCTTTTGTTACATTTTATCGGATTTTCTCTTTCTATGACATTGCTGGACAACACACCTTTCGAATCCTTTTCATCGGGCATTCGTGATGCATAATACTAATGATTACTTTTTTAACAGTGTACCGAACAACAGTCGTGTTTTAATAAATAACTGACTTTCAGTTCGTTGCCAATGGATTACCCGCCGAATGGGAGCTTTTTTGTAAATTTCATTATTTATTGTAGTCGTCTCCACTCTCTTGTCGTATTGGGTAGATTTTCGCGGAGGTGTCACCTGGTCCCCCTTTACAATTGTGCGGAATCTCTATAATGTTGACCTATATTTTTGTATGAGCAGCGAACCATAGCCTATAATTTGAAAAGGGACTTGAAGCACAACCGACCCCCTGCACTCAGAATAATGAATAATTCATTAAACGTGGGTCGAATTAACCCCGCTCCCACGCCAGACCAATCAGGTTTGACGTTGCGGTTAGGTCAAATAAGCTAGAAGATAATTCAGGGAGATCTGTACCTGTTCCTATCCTGAATTCTAAACTTAACTTTAGCACCCCCAATTGTGAAGCCCACTTACACCAACCTACAAAATGCAAGTATATAGCGCTGCTGATAATTTTTCCAATACCAACGCTAGTCTGACACCCCAAATAATAAAGCCCTTTCCTGATGTAAACTATTTCTCGTCCGCTATTACGTTACGTCCGCTACCTAACATAACTTATCCCTCATATTGTGTTCAAAATTTACAAAGTCCTTATTTTCGTACCTCCTATTTTTGCAACCCAAGAAAATAGCCTTCGTCTTCGTGGGTCCTCCTCACATGTTTTTCCGCATAATGCTGCATCTCTAATTAATGGTAATTACCCAAAAAATTCTAGACCATATCAACTTTATCCTCCACCAAATGTTTCGTCCCAGCAGTTTAATTTTTTATCACCAACTTTCCTTTTTATAAGTAGCAATGAGCAAGACCTACATATTAGGAATGCGCTCAGTATTGTCTCTCTTAACGCAAGATCAGTCGTGCAAAAGATGGCACGACTAAAAGGTGTGGCTCTTGACTTTGACTCAGGCGTATTTCGCATTACAGAATATTGGGATCACCTTCTAATTTCAGACTCCGTACTCAGTATAGATAGCCTCAGTTTATACCGCCAGGATCGTGTCGAAAGACGCCGTTGTGTCTGCCTTCTTTGCATAAGATCCTCACTTGCACAGTCGTCTTGTGACCTGAACATTTCCTTCTTTTCTGGAAATTAATGTTTCTCTTCGGCAATCCTTCCGCAAAATAGGAAAGCCTTAGTCGGATGTGTATATAATCCTCCTTATAACTCCGGAAATGAAAGCCAACTCTGTGAACTCTATGAAAAAATTGCAGAGAATCCTTTCGATGTCAAGATCATCGTAGGCGATTTTAATTAGACAGAAATCGACTGGCACGCACATGCTTCTTCTCCTAAATTCCAGAAGCTGCGTGAAACCATTTACTTTTCAAACTTATCTTAATCAGTCCACTATTCGACCAGAAGCGGTAGTGTAATTGATTTAATTTTTACCAATGGAAACTTCCCTCTATCAATGGATCTCTATCATGAACTTTTTGCAAGTGATCATGCATTGATCCTTTGTCGCCTTCCAGTTGCTATTTCCGCAAAGCCAACAGTATAACGTAGTATTTTTGACTTTGCAAATATTAACAAGGAATTATTAAATAACCTTACAAGAAGAATATTTTTTCAAATAATGATCTACGTTTTTTCAACATTTTATTACAATGCGTAACAGAAAGTCTTCTCGATCTGATTTCACGGAAAATTTTCAGGTCGAGTGCTAATTCCACCGCTGACCCTCACTTTATTTAAAACAGACTTAGAAAACTGCGGAAGCAGCTTATAGATCCTTCTGTGAGCTCATTACCAGTTCATCTAAGAATCGTTGAAATATTTGAACTAGCTTCGAAAATGAGGCTCGCGCGATATAGGCGTAGAGAGTCTTTAGCTATTACTGACATGAATGCTCATAAATCAGTTGCTCAGATCTTCCGTCAAAGATCATTTGCTAAATCCCACCAAGTCATTCCGCCATTGCTTAGTACTTGCGATGCCTTCATTACCGAGGAGTCAGGCAAATCAGAAATTTTAAATTAGTTCTTTGCCAAACATTTCACCATTGAAACTGATCCAATCCCTTTTATTCCTCTGTTGTCTGATGCTTCACTCAGCATCATTAATTTTTCTCCTGAATGTATTCAAAAACTGATAAACCATCTTCCTAACTCTCAGTAGGTACGGACATTACCCCAAACTCTCTTATAAAACAGCAAAGAGATTTTTCTCCTCTGCTTAGGAAAATATTTTCAATATTTCTCGTAAAATGCTTCTTCCCTGACTATTTGAAAACTTCTATTTTTATTCCAGTACTTAAGTCTGCCTGTCATTCTGACGTTCAGAACTTTCGAGGTGTCCTAAAACACCTTCTCTCGCCAAAACCTTTAAAAAAATTCTCGCCTTAAAAATTGCCGACTTTTGCATAGCAAATCAAGTTATTAACCCTTCCAAGCATGTATTTTTTACCACATGGCTCTTGTGAAACATGTCATCTGTCGTTTCTCAATCTACTTACTTATCTTCGTGATGACCATCTATCTGTTGGAGTTATTTATTTTGATTTTAGTAAAGCCTTTGATAAGATGCCACATAAAAGACTCTTGGTTAAATAAGAAGATTTGGGAATTCGCAGTCCCCTAAAAGACTTAAGCAAATCCTACCTGTCTAATCGTAAACAAAAGGTTTTGGTGGGATCTTCACTTTCTAGTGGAAGCCCTATTATAAGTGGTGCCATACAAGGCACCTCTTTAGGTCCTCTTTTGTTCCTGCTTTACATAAATGATATCTCTGCGGCAGTTAAATATTCTCAATCATTTATTAATGCCGATGATCTCAAATGTGTATATTCTTTCAAAAAATCTACGAGCCTTCATTGCCTGGAGCACATACATGCTGACTTGCTTGCTCTCTCAGCTTGGAGCCCAAAATGACTAATGGAATTCTCTCCGTCTAAATGTCGCTATATGTGTTTTGGCCCTAATAGACTACCCCAACCAATTGTCTTTCAAGGCACACCCATGACTGAATGTACCACCATCAAGGATTTAGGTTTAAGTTGCACTAATAATCTCGATCTCTCGCCACACGCTGACAGAATTACAGCCAAAGCTGTCCAGAGTTGTGGCTTCATTTCTTACAATTTATATCCTACTGAAATTAAATTAAGACTTTATCATATGTTTTAAATTCCTATTTTCGAACATTGTTCCCCATTATTTGGTCTGATGAACGATGCTCTTCGTTTTAAAATTAAAAATATCTCAAGATGTTTAAAGAGAAAGCTGTTAGGCCGGGAACATCCAAATATCTCCTACTCAGCTAGATGCCAGCTAATTAACTCAAACTTTTTATGGGTGCGAAGACTAGAAGCAGGCTTCTGTCTCCTCTTTCGCATTAATAATAATTCAAATATTCCTCGTATTTCAGCACTTGCCCCTAGTGGTCGTCCATAAGATCTTCGCAATTTTTCCTTGTTTATACATCCGCCAGCTTCCTCCACCTCTAGGCGTTCTCTTTTTTCACTTCCAGATAAGCTTTCCTCTGGAATCATCTTCCTATAAATATAAGATCTTCAGACAATCTACACACTTTTAAGAGAAGGCCACCCCTCCCTGCCAGCACCAGCCCCCCTCCTAGCTCCCCAAAAATGGCGGGATTAGAGGGGGCTGTGAAGGGGCTTGGCGGGTTATGGAATGGGGCTGTGGAGGGACATTCAACGCGTCAGCCTCGCCTGGCCCCACCAGCTAAAAATGCGTAGAGGACGCCAGATTTCCGCCCATTTTTGGCACTCCTTTAAAATATCGAACTGTATGATGAGTCCCCTGAGGCCACGCAGATAATCCCTGCTGGCATAAGTTTCAGAGCCCAGAATAGGCATTTCTCGTTCGATGGATTGATTTGCAACCGCTGTCCATGTTGAAGGAACCTCAGACTCAGGCTCTTCAATGGCCTCATAATACGCCTTCATCTGGCGTTTAATGCGTTCGTATATAATGATTCGATGATAGCCACAGTAATTACGCTTCATAATTGCTTAAGATATTCAGTAAAATACGATAAGCAATTTGGAGAATTTAACTATGAACACCAATGCTAATTAGTAGATACAAAAACATACAAGTCGACTACTTGAACTGGTTGGTAAGTAAATACCAAACTATTGGCATAAGATACATATATTAACTAAGACAGTTATCAAGAGCATGAAAACAGCATTGGTTGACGCACGATATTATCGGCAACCCGTGAGAGTAAACAAATGCTTTCTCTGTTGCCATATCGAAGGCACTCAGGATAGGTCAAATAAAATATTCAAGGGATGAGCCGGGTCGACCGAGACCGTTAAAAATCGTCTTCTAGAATGGGAACGAGCGTAGCATCATACCTGTATGTTTATCAAATGCTCCTTATGAAGTGTACAACGTAGTCCGCGTCCATGGAAAAACTTCATTAACTCTATGTGGTAACTTTTTAATGTCATAGAGGAATATATGATTCCCTTTACGTTTAAAACACGCATCTTTCAGACTGGAACTACTAAACGCTAATGAGATGGCCGATTTATTTCAAAACTATTTTAGGAGCTAGAAAACTTCTTAAAGCCTAAGTATACTCCTTCTTTGAGTATATAATCCGATTCTCAAATAGTTTTGAACTTGACCCGCTATTATAGTTGCGTTCAGCGTTCCCAATCAACAAGTCCTATATAATCCGCGTACGGAAAACCATACACTTTTCTTCGGTATTAAGATAAAATCATATGAAGTTCATAAAATTTAGCAGTGAATTTTAGCCGTATTCTTAACTTTACAAGCCA
Source organism: Spirometra erinaceieuropaei (assembly GCA_902702965.1). Lineage (NCBI taxonomy): Eukaryota > Metazoa > Platyhelminthes > Cestoda > Diphyllobothriidea > Diphyllobothriidae > Spirometra > Spirometra erinaceieuropaei. The sequence goes on along the minus strand of CACRXP010000275.1, from coordinate 300,049 downwards.
TATTGGTAAATGCAGAGACATGACGTGTTATAAACGGCCTTTTCACAGTATTAAACCTGCCAGCACCAGCCCCTCCTAGCCCCGCGTAGCCCCATCAAAAATGGCGGGGCTAGAGGGGGCTATGAAGGGGCAAGGCGGGGCTGTGGAAGGGGCTTTGGCGGGGCATTCAACACGACAGCCTGTCTGGCCCCAACAGCGAAATTAGATTCTTAGGTACGTGGGAAAAGCAAAGAATCAAGTTTATCAGCGCAAAATGGCCATTTGGTGAAGGAACCAACTAGCCTTTGGGCCTGGTCAACCTATGATTAACCCTGCCAGCACCAGCCCCGCGTAACCCCCTTATATATGGCGGGGCTGGAGGGGCTACTAAGGGGTTTGATGGGGCTGTAGAAGGGGCTGTGGCGGGACATTCAACGCGTCAGCCCCGCCCGGCCAAACCAGCTAAAACTGCGCAGGGGACGCCAGATTTCCGCCCACTTTTGGCACTCCTTTAAAATATCGAACTGTATGATGAGTCCCCTGAGGCTCACGCATATAATACCTGCTGGCATAAGTTTCGGAGCTCAGAATAGGCATTCCTCGTTCGATGGATTATTGCCAAATGCTGTCCATGTTGAAGGAACCTCAGACTCAGGCTCTTCAGTGGCCTCATAATATGCCTTCATCTGGTGGTACGGTGAGAGCCACAGTAAGTACGCTTCATAATTTCTTTGGATATTCAGTAAAAAACGATAAGAAATTGTATAGCTGGACTATGAACACCAACGCTAACTAGTACATACATAGACATACAAGACGATTACTTGAATTGGTTTGTGAGTAAATACCCAAACAATTTGCATAAGATACATAAATTAACTAAGACAGTTATTAAGAGCATAAAAACAGCATTGGTTGACACACGATATTATCCGCGACCCGTGGGCGTAGAGGAATGCTTTTTCCATGATTTATAAGCCACTTTTGATAAATTAGCACCTTTGAATGCCAAAGAAAGTACAATGAGTGTTGCTTTTGAAACATGACTTTCGATGCAAATACGCTTCAAAATGTTTCAATCCAGAGGGGGCTCTGGCCCCGACCAGCCCCTTCCCAGCCCGGCCTATGAAGGGGCCATGTGCTGGCAGGGATGGAGTATAATTGAATTATTAAGAGTATTTAAAATCAATGAGAAAACTGCATGCTACTTAAGTAGTCGTTTTTACAGAATGTGCTGTCTGCATAAGGTCAAAAAGCGGTTCGCTCAAAAGCCGGCATCTTTAGGTAACTGAATTATTAAAGAATAATGCTGCGTTAAATGAGTTAACACATTTACTGTACTTTGGATATTTTGGAATTGTTGGATTTCTACATCAAACACATGTCTTCAGTCTGCCACTCAGATATTAAAGTTTTCGAAAAGATAAACTCGTTGTGACGTCCAGACTTTACCTGGTCTACTTAATTGTGTGGGGAATTTGAGGAAACTGCAAATTCAACAATGCAAGTGGATGTGAGGTTGTGGCCCAGTGTGCATCGATGACGCCAATCGATTCGGATTACTTTTGGCAAGAAATCACCGATTCTGTCCCGACTCCAGACATGTCCTCGTCACCCAGACGTTGGTCGTTTATGCAGTCACGCAGAGGTCGATGTACAACCCGGCTTTCAGTTTACTAGACACGCATGAGTGCGTACAGATGTCAGTTAATCGCACCAGAGTATCCAAAACCCCCCGATGAGGGTTAGTAATTTCCAGACAAGGTTAAACTCAATGATGGAACGTCTAATCTGCCCCGACAAACGAATATTGTTTGATGGTAGGGGGCGCTCACAGATCGTTCATACGGAACTCACTCGTTCCGTTGTGCCTTAAGGGCTCTCTCTCGAGCCCAACCAGCAGCCGCACAGCGGCGCATGATATATAGGCAGAATGATATTACCGACAAAAACAAGGAAGACTTGAATGGCCATTTCTGGCTTATTAGCCGTCGTCAGCCAGCCATGCCCAAGCCCGAAGTGTGGAACACCCGAGCCTCGAACTCGCGACCTGTTGGTTTAGAAGTCCAACAGGTTGCGGGTTCGAGGCTCGGGTGTTCCACACTTCGGGCTTGGGCATGGCTGGCTGACGACGGCTAATAAGCCAGAAATGGCCATTCCAGTCTCCCTTGTCTTTTTCGGTAATATCATTCTGCCGAATATTCTTTGATCAGAACATGATCAACATTTTGAGCACAAACGACAACAATTTCGACTGGTAAGAAATTAGCTGTAGCCAGAGGACCTCGAGGATTTGCTATTTTGGTGTTCGTAGTGAAATCAGACTCCGGGCTTGAAGCACTCTGTTAAGTCGGATAGCTTAATGTTACTCCGGAAACTGATCAAGAGGCCCAGCAAATTTCATTTTAATCAGTTACCGTTTATTACATATCTTTCTCATATACCTACGTACTGCAGTTCTAAAATTTGTATGAGGATCCCGTTTTGACCAGCTGAAGTTTTACTCGGACACCAGAAAAGGCCAAAGGCTCTCTTGCTTAAGAAGGCGGTTAAATTTTGGAAAGTGTTATTCTACTGAGGGCTTACAATATGAACAAACAATCTAATAATAGATAACGCTTGGGACTATCAGTGCATGCAGTATTCCTCGATTCTGCGCATGGATTTTATTTAACCATGGAAAACGACTGTCACCTACACGTGTAAAATTCTGCGAGTCTTCAGGCGTGAAAAGAGCTTGCAAATGCTATACTGACTTGCCAACCTGTTGCTGAATGTATATGGTGTGTGGTGGTACGCCTAGGTGCGGGTCCGGCCGTGTCAGCTACCCGCGCCCTCCTTCCTCCGACCCTCTTGACTCTGTCTTAACACCGGATTCGGGTGGGGAGTGGGGAAGAGAGGGAGCGGTAGATGAGGGAGAAGAGAGAGCGGAGTAGATGCTATACAATTCTACCGTTACTTTAAATTAATTTACGCTCAAGTCACCGTGCCTGCTTAACCATGCTGTGGAACTCACAGTGGACATTGTCAGATACGACGGTAGATGCGTCATATGTGGAATAAATTTGCAGTTAGCATTTTAACCCAAACCTTATCGCAAAATACAAGTACGCCCTGCAGGATAACCTATTCTTAAGCCAAAATATCCATGTGCGCGCAGTTCCATTCAACAGCTCCCAAATAATGGAGTTGTTTCATTTGCTATGAATCATTATTGGTAATCTGTTGCCTTCAACGAAAGTTGCAAAATTTGCCTTGTCCTACATATTTCTGTTTTCAATTACAACATTCAGACGCTGTAAAGAAATTCTCAGGGGCATGTGTTATGCATGTCCCTTTTGACTTCTGTTTTGGCTTGCCCAACACCCAACTCCTAGGCCTGACGACCGAATCAACTTTTCTCAGCCATTTATTAAGGCAATTCTCATTCCAATACACCCACATGATTATATAGTAAGTTTCTGCATTTTGGCACGCTTAAAAACTCCATTCGCTTTGCCTTTAACGCACATACCGCTTTTAAAAATGATGGACCTCAATCTCTGGATGATACTATTGTGTAGTATTTTGATAGTACATTTCGGCTCCCTCTAACCATATCGGATAGATGGTGAGTGGTCCTGAAAGAACCGTCGTTTATTTTGTTTTATTATTCCGGCATTTAGAAGAATCAGTTTGTGAACTCGGATGAGTGGATGGTCACGACAAAAGATTGGTTTTGATGTTCGATCTTCTCGGTCATTGCAGGGTAGTTGGATAAACCAGACGGAATATCAAACTGAATTTTGTATGTTGTCGTAAGTGCTTTGCATCCTCCGCTGTTAACTGACAATAACGCCGAACGATACCCCAAAATTCTTGCTCCATTAGCCAAACCTCGTTCTTATCAACTCTGATCTGGAGCTCTACTTTTGGCCTACAACAGTTTTGAATGACTGAATGTGAAAAAGTGGCGTTCAGTGCACAACGGCAGCAGACTGGTGTCGCCGCTGATGCTGATGCCGACGCCTTAGACACCTGGAACTCCCACTGAAGCAGTGTGATCGATGACTTCGAACACATTGAAGTCCACGGGGACACAGGATATGCAAATTTTCGCGGAACCCGTTCACCAAGCCAGTGTGTTCCAGCACCCAGAGGTGTCGTCTTGATTATTATGAAGATGGTCTGAAGCGGACTGGGAACACCTTAGGCGTAAAGCGACCGTCGATTACCTACTGACACAGAACGGCGGCTGTACAACGGCTTTCAGGACGGTGAGGTCAACTTCGGCGTCTGGCCGCTCTGCCGTTAGACGCCGTCTGCGAAAGTATGTGCAACTGGATCGTAACTTTGGAGAGACGAATCCCAGTGTCATCTCCGATCTCCACCTCGCACCGAGAAATATCGCGTAAAACCAGGCTTACCTTACTTCTGGTCCGTTAGTCGTCACGTTGAATTAAAACACCAGCGTGAGCAATGTTAAACAGCCTACTGTTTTGTATACTTGTACTTAATAGGGTTGATATCATGCCTAATCTAGCCGACCTCGATGATTTCACGAACTGTACCTCTCCACGCGTGACGATCCGCGGCAGCAGATCTGGACAGTTCAACCCATTTCCTTCGCCAACGACGCAGACCGAATACCGAGGGCCCAAGAACCACCTCCATGTCTTGACGAATTTTGTCGAGTCAGGTTTTGAACTTACCTCCTCTTCGACGCCTCCAATGGGGCAATGGTGCGGGATCGAAGACAGTAACACTGAGCTCCTGAGGTGGACGAAGAAGAACATGTCCGAACCACCTCAGTCGTCTTTCTTGGATGGTCTGAGTTATCCTTGAGATGTTGTCTCAGCCAGCGCAGACTGTCTCATTTGAGACGAAGTCGGTGAACTTCACTCGAAGGATGGTCCTCAAGCAGTGGTGGTCAAATACCTCCATTTTTCGCTCGTTCTCCACGCGCAAAGCCCAGCATTCACAACCGTAGAGAAGGACAGACCGGATAGATGCACGGTACACGCGAATCTTAATGGCGATGGAGAGGTCACGTCGGTTCCACAGGCATTTCCGAAAGCTTGAAAAAACCCAGCGGGCAGCATCGATTCGGGAGACAATGTCGTCCTTACTTTGTCCATTAGGGCAGCAGTCTCGCCCCAAGCCATTTAAAACTGTCTACTTCTTCAAGTTGACAGTCATCAATCCCGAGCGGTGCCTTCTCCTGGTCAGGGATGCAGCTTGAAAACACCTTGGTCTCCCCAGCGTTTATGGACAAACCGACCGATTTAGCGACCTCGATCACCCGTGACACCATAGACTGCAGATAACCAAAACTTGAAGCAAGTAAGGCGATATCATCGGCATAGTCATGATCAGTCAGTCGGTGTCCGGGTGCAAACTCAACGCCGTCACCCTCGTATAGGGCCCTCCCGAGGATCCAGTCAATAGCATAGTTGAACAGAATGGGTGACAGGATATAACCCTGTTTCGTATAGTATTTGACAGCATTTTCATCCTCTTTAAACCTCGGTCAAGTTGTTGGTTCCACCTGCGAATGCATGAGCAGGGCTACTGAAAATTTTAAGGTGACTTTCGAAATTCCCAATAATCTATAAATTTAGAAGAATAGGAATAAGACGCCTGCGGGATTGCATGTCTCCCTCTCCACAGGAATTTATGTCTGGGACGGGAACCAATTAATGAAGGCGTTACCCGGCGTGGGAATATGCACACCGAATGCCCCCATCTACGTCGGCTTGCCAGTTAATGACGGCTACCGGACTGTGGGTTACTAGACAAGACTTAAGTAGTAAGCGTCAAGTTAACCAGTAGGTGTGGTCAGAACTGCCCACGCATTGTCGCGGAACAGACGCATTGACGAACCATGAATAGTCGTACGGTAGCAACGTTTTCCTCACTCAGGACACTTCTTGATTCCATTAACCAAAACATGGCCTGCAAATTATTAGGCGTGGGGCGACAAGGCAACTGCGTCCAGCAGACCTCTCAGCCTCCACAATTTCTCTGCCTGTGTTTCTACCGACACGATCAAATATAAATCTGAAATGACTAAGCCAAAAGACCCATTTCGTGCTTATTGTCTACACCCCTCGCTCATTTTCAATTGCAGCCTCCTCTTCCTAGCGTGCTGGGAACATAAAAATATTGTAGTTTAAAATATCATGAGCAATTTTCGGTAATTTTTTTAAACATTCCGACAACTGGCCACTACAATGCAATTCGTCAGTCCAGACGTCTTGCATTACACTCTAAAAAGTTTATGCTGTCGAAGAACGACGGCAAAAACTGGCAAAACTCAGACTGTATGCCAAAACTCAGCGGTCGGTACCGCCGTACAGTGCTGTCGATCAGTGAGCCTAGCTGACTCCCATATTTCCATTTGATGGATCACGTTCGCATGTGAATGTTTGGAAATCTCTTCTTAAACATTAAGTTGGGCGTTAGTTGACTGACATAAGCGCTGGTGATGCGACGCTTCTAGCGAATAAATGTTTATTAACTGAAAGTTTGCCCAAGTTGCCTACAGAAAGAAGTGCAGTCAGTAACCGATCTCATGGAATGCTAACCAAAATTAAGAAATGTGTTTTCTATTAAGAAAGATTACTTAGGCGAGGTTTTATTACTGATGGTAATGTTTTGTGATCCTAGGATATTTCTGACTTGCAATCGTGCTGAAATTTGAACGAACTTCTTTTCGACTGCCTATAAGAAACATGCTCTTCAAAAACGGCTCCTTAAGTAATATTCTTTTTTCACACTGACTCTCGTTGCCCCTATAATTTTAAATATGTTTTGTAACAAACTTGCATAGAAATATTTTTTTCTCGTACCTACTTGGCAGTGAATTAATCTTCCTTTAATTTTTTTATTTGAAGAAATAGTCCCTTTCGATTTTAAAGAAGTTTCTAATTTTGAGATTTTTTAGGGCCGTGAAATATCTTACTCATACAAAATCTTAATGCTTCTCATTAGGCCTACAGCGCAGTCCGCATCAATGGCGAGTTTCTATGAAGTGCACATGGTATCTTTTTAAAGGCGTAGAGGGATGCATTATTTTCTTACGCGGAAAGTTTACACCTTATCGACTGAAATCGCTAAATGATAATGCAAAGACTAATCTGGCTCAAAATTACTCCAAAATTCGGAAAAATTTTCCGAACCCAAATAAACATTTTCTTCGAGTGGTACTGTAATGATGAGGCGACTTATTGCAAAATTAGTAAAAGAAGGAATGTTTTACACGCGCTTTCCACAAAACATATTTGAATTTGTAAGGGGGTCCAAGATCAATGTTAGAAATTCGTGCTATTTAATTAATTATATTTACAGAGCGCGGCTTTTACATGAGGTTGAAAAGACGTACATTCAAATGCTAACATCCCGGCAAGTACAACAAATTGTATGATTATGTTGCATAATAATCGATATTAAAACCTCAACTACATAATTCCTCCTATTCTAAAACGCATTTCATAATTTTGGCTAACATTTCATGAAACCAGTCACGGACTGTATTTTAGACGTAACTGCTGGTTATAAGAGGTTATTTCATCCTGAGCTGGCACAAATCGTGAACGCTTTCCTGATCATCACATCGTCATAGAAGATTATAAACTAGTGAAACATTTAGCCCTAATATGCATTAGCAAGTTGAGTCATAATACTCGGCACGTACTTGCTAATCAGTCAGCCAGCATGCATCAGCCCCCATGTGTACGACTGCTCGGGTGTATACACTCAAAAATGTCAATCGGGCTATGGCCGTCTGTAGATGACATTAAGTACTATGTAATGACAGCTGCTTAGGTTTTCTTTGTCTTTGCAGTCAATCTGTAATATCGCGAAGATGTTGAACCGACGGCCTGGTAGGTGACAGTTGGACTATTGCTCCTACCATCGGACAATATGTCGATTTCCCTTAAGAGGTGGACAGTGAAAGTAAATACGCAATCGCGTATTAAATTTGCATAGGTGAAGTGTTGTGGACAAAGTTGTTTGGAGATACGGTCAAAAAGACTGTTTCCGGGAAGAAGTGGAGAAGGAAAAGCGACCACAAGAGTAGGCATTTTACTATTACTTTGTTTCGCAATCTCATCTGATCCATACATCAACAGGGGATACTCCTCAAAATCAGGGGCTCTTGCACTTATCACCACTTATACCGCATGGTATGGTCATGGTTTGATTGCCCGCTTGCTAGCCGTTGAGTGCCACACTTTCACCTCTTGTGTTTGGCATTAGGGTCAACAATTTTTCTCATTTATAGTGGTGGTTATATACCCCCTGCAGGCAAAATCTCAGCACCCAATAAGCAGAGGAGACTTCACTGCGCTCTTTGATGGACTGAGCGCCACCAGATAACCATGGTTCGAACATTTGACGGTTTACGAGGTTGTTGTCGCTTGTGACGATTAACGTTTGATTAGACCTCAAGGTGAGTTCGTGTTCCGTTAAAGGAGACGCTACTCGAGAGCTAACCTCACTCCTCCTCACGTATTTCAATCCTGCAAAAGTTGGCTTTTCAACACCACGGAGCTGAATTTTCGGTTTGTTTCCGGAGTTAAATCAACACCGTTATCGAACGTCTGATTTGCTGAAATTCAAAGACCATTTCCTGACATGAGTTTTGTGATAGAAGGTAGAGAAAACAACCAACTGGTTCTCTTTTATGTCATCATCCGCTGCAAGGACTGTGGTGACAAAAGGCTTATTATTTTTGGCAAACCGATGATCACGAACCACGTAATTATTGGCAAATAGACATAGACTAAAAAACGGCTGCGTGCGGACATTCTGTCGACGTGTTGAGATGTACTGTAATGTATAGGAAGACGAGGCCCCCCATGGCAGTTACTTCGACCGATCCACAAAAGGGAATGACCAGCCGTGCAACGCTTTCAGCCGTTGCATGCGCAAACAGGACGAGAGACCAAACCGCACCGGCCCGGATTTTGTTGAGTGTCCACGTGCATCGGGGACGCCACGGTGCCGTCGTCTATCTTCTCGCGCCGCATACGCAAGTTCGACATTTTCGGAAGGGATGACTCTCTGATGAAGTGTGTATCAAAAAAAATAAGATGCGCCCACATCTCAAGTTAGGAATCAAACTTTGCCTGTGAGTGGTAATCGGTAACGCCTGGAGCGTGCAAGCGAACACCACGTCGAGCGACACTACCGGCGAGCCGAGGTGCGGAGTGAGTTTTGTGCTCCTCGTCAGGGTTGACAAGAAAATATGGGAAAATAAAGACTCGGATAGCAAAGTAGAATATGATTTTTTAAACGGCTGTTGAGGATATATGGAGTGTGTGGTGGTACGCCTAGGTGCGGGTCCGGCCGTACCAGCCACCTGCGCCCTCTCCCACCTCCAGCGTTCTTCACTGTGCCATGACACCGGGCCCATGTGGGGAGGAGGAGAGAGTGAAGTAGACGCTTCACAATTCTGCCCTCACTTTAAGCTAATTTACTTACAAGTCTCCGTATCTGCTTAACCTTGCTGTGGAGCACCCGGTGGACATCATCAGATAGTACGGTAGAAAATTTGGACGTGGAGTAATTTTGCGGAATCAGAATTTCAATCCAAAGTCTATCGTAAAGTGCAAGTATGCCTGGAAGAATAACCGATTTTTAAGGCGAAATATCCACGTGTGTGCAATTCCTTTCAACAGCTACTAAATAACTCACATTTTTTTCATTTTAGTCGGTTGCCGAAGGTTAGACGTTTAAGATATCATTAACGATTATGAGGTGTGTGGCACACATCTGATCGCGGTTTATAGCTGTGTAAGCGTTATTTGGCTGCGCGTCCATGGCAAACGCCATGACCGAAGAAGGGGTTGCACGTCTAGGCCCAGGCCCGTGACGCACCGAACCCTTACGTCTGACTCTTCTCCAGTCTTATCGAATTCCTCTCGATATGCGTGTGAGAACGGCGCTGCTTATGTTCCTAGTCTGACCTTTTTCCAGACAGGCCGGGAACTGTTCTCGTATTCCCTTGCATAGGCGCCGCTTTGTGCGATCAATATAACCTGCTCCACAGGAGCAA
>CACRXP010000275.1:244506-274679 GCA_902702965.1 Spirometra erinaceieuropaei | reverse complement strand
TCGGTTTGAGGTATTGCTGCACTAGTGTCCCGTCAGCCAGGTCTTCTGCGGGAATTCTAGGCCTCCTTCACCTTTGCGACAAATTTGTCATATATCAGATTGCCTTTTTAGCCACGCCTACTTTCCCCACTGGGCGATTTCAGTATCCCACTTCGGCTTTCTTCCCTTTCAAGGCCCACATTGCGCTCGCACTTGGGACCAGGACAGCGTACCCGACCCTTGCCCCAAGTCTGCGTTATGTTTTGAATACAAACGCGTCTGTTTAAAGAGCAGCTCCCTGTTCAATAACAAACCATATACCAGTGACTATTTATTCATATGTCGCAAACACACATATAGTGAAGTTTACTTGGCCGCATTTTCCACGAAAGCCTTGCCTGACGGGAAAGGGGCCATTGAAACGATTAGCAATTGGCAAAAATATAGTGAGAGGGATGCGTAGACCCCTTAGACGCCGCAAATTACCTGTCATACGTGTATGAAGCGGGCGAAGCCAAGGACAATCCAGCGGTGTGGTTTATCCCCCCTCCGTCAGAATTTTCCTATGTGGTCTGTCTTAGACATAACAGTTTAGATTAACGGTGTGGATGCAGTACCAGCCAGTAGGTTGCAAGATTGTTTCCTCGGAGGTTCACTTTGTTGGGAGAACACTGTCCGAAAGGTGAAAACACGCTTTTAAATGCAAATGGTGACTCGGAGATGAGGCTACAGAGCACAGCACAACAGTAAGCATCATTCCTAGCCAATTGATGATTCTTAAGCAAACAGCCTTCAAGCAGCACTTACACATTTCCCTGGGCAGAGGAGGAGGTAAGCGCAACTTATTTAGCGCGCACTACGCATGGTGGCCATTAACTTTCGTTGGGCAGACAAGTGAATTTGCGCCCCGACTTCGGCAGTGAAATTGTAGCCGTTCCGAAAACGAGACATTTGAAGGTGTGCCCACCTTATTTACATGCTTGGTGGCAGCGTATGCCACAAAAACCGTGGACATAGAAAACTGTGTGAATGGTTGTAAACTGCGTGTAAATGGCGGTAATAGGGGTCTTTAGAGAGATGAGACGTTGAGTAATTAGGTCTGTCGAAGGAGTCGAGTTGTTATTGCCCTGAGTGCATGTTTTAATACATAGATAACTAATACAGGAAGATAACGGATGACATGGTTGGGTTTAGCGATAAGTCTGAGGTATTGATGCACCACGTGTCCTGTCAGCCAGGTCTTCTGCGGGAATTCCAGGCTTCCTGCAGTCTTGCGACAAATGCGTCATTCATCAGATTGCCTTTTCCGTTGCAGCCACGGCTACTTTCCCAACTGGACGATTTCAGCATCCTCCTTCGGCTTACTTTACTTTCAATGCTTACATTTTGCTTACCCATAGGACCCGGACAGCGTAACCGACCCTTGCCCAAAATTCCAAGTTACGCTAATGAAATAAGATTGTATGCGTAGTCAGACTTCCCAGCAACAACAGCAGAATAACTTCGTATCAGTGATAGTTACAAGGATTTGACGGGGATTTAACACCGACACACAGTCCGATCAGTGCTGTTCGGCACATTCTACTCGACCCCGATGCAGTCAAGAAGCAGGACAGTTAGCGTTTTGATGTCTTTATGCTAAGCTCCTGGCTTCCTTGCAGAACTCCGGCATGCGACTGTAAGGCGCGCCAAATAACACCACCCGCCTCGTCGCAAGCAGTCGAAGAGGGACAGCTGCCTAAACTATAACCTCAAAAGCACCTCAGCCTTCCTAAAGGCTTCTGGGTATTTACAGAACCCCTTACTACATAGAAACGCATGCTGGTAGCCTACCATCAGACGTCATATTAAAATGCATGAGGCGTATATGACTGGCAGTCAGACTGGGGTCACTTCCATAGACCTTGAAGAACGCTAGGAAAGAAGGCCATTGAGATAAGTAACCATTTAAAAGTAGGCATGCGAAAGAGCGGCACACTTAATGCAGCCTTTCTGTAGAGACGCAGATCCTAGCCATGCCGCCTACTTAAACAAAATAAGTAACGGATTGTGATGCAATAAAATCAACTCGGGATTCGACAAGGTCCATAAATCATTACCGAGTGGGACCCTGTCCGGGTGCGGCGGCTCGGGCCGCGTCAGTCACCGGTGACCTCTCTCACCCCCCCCCCCGCTTCGACATCAGGCCAAGGTAGGAGAGCAAAAAAGTGCGGTAGACGCTGCGCAAGTCTATCGCCACAAACTGATTCACGCGCAAGTCACCACCGCCCCCGTCCTCACCCTGCTGTGGAGCACACGGTGGGCATCGTCGAACCGTCATCAAGAGGGCTCCTCATGGTAGAAGAGTGGGATACAAGTGCTCAAGCGACCTTCTTGCGCAACCGTCATTAACGTTCGGATGTGACGAAAGGTGGCTGAGGAAGTGCTTAAGGAACCTGTTGGTTCCAATAAATTCCCTTTTATATGGTCCTACCCAAAGGAATTCCTCTGCCACCACCCTTGTTTATTGCCTTTTCCAGCCTGTTGGTTGATTCCTCCATCTCCCCGCCTACAACTTTCGCCCTGACAGTCCGGAGGATTCAATAAAATCCATACTTCCGCGCAGCGTCAAAACATTAAGAAGACATTTTTCGGAATGATTGTCTTGAGCAAAATAGCATGGAAGGTGTCTGAGGACGTCCAATAAGAAAATGATGGGGTAAATCTGAAGAAAATAGGCAGAATGGGAGGAGGAACGCTGGAAAAAAATTGTACCCAAAATCATGGTAAAAAAAGTTAGTGACAAAGTGCCTCTTATCGATCAGCAAACACGTAGCTCTCACGTCGGAGAAGCCAGTTTTTGATTGGACAGTCAGGAACACCACCATAGGCACCCGTGCCAGTCAGAGAGGTCGAATTGCTGGCCTTTTTTGCGAACACTGGTACCACTCGATGACAGGGAACCAACAGCATTACTTCATTTCTCCTGAGAGCGCTGCCCACAGCGACTGGAGCAACTCTTCTTGGTGGCCGCCCATCGCAGACGGCATTCTCCATCGCCTGAGCAAGCCGTCCGTAGGAAATTTGCTTGCCTAGCCCACAACACTGTACCAAGGTTGTATACACCAGACGTTGGAAGGGAGAAACTGAAAGGTGTAAAAGAGTTGCCGGATTGAAAAGTAACGCGACAATCTCACACTGGGAGATGGCAAAATTGCTGGGTCCTATGAGGAATCTCGGGTAGGCTTAAGAGCCCCAAATACGGCTTAATTTGCGGTCACATAAAAATCCCGTCAATGGGTAAATGGAATAATAAAAAACGAAATAAAAGGCCGAAGGGCGTGGTGTTTCCTTAGTCTACTTATAATCGTGTAAAAGTAAGTGTTTTGTCAGACGCATCAAGCCCCCAGACGAATACTTCGAAGAATATTTCCTTAAAAAAACACGGACCTTCTGAATCCTCGTGGTCCAAAGAACAGATTGGCGGCCTTAGTACTGCCAGTCTTGCGTCAACATCGAATGCGTCCAGTTTATTGCGTGATAACAAACCTGAAATAAGGGAAAACTCTGATATATTTCATGCCTTAAACATGGAAAGCAAAAGGGGACCTACCTCAGAACTAGAAGGCATTCGAACAGTACTCGGAAGATTAGATGGCTAGCATAAATTTGCTTTCGATAGGTTCTCGTCAGACCCGTGCATTTATATGGGGACGGCATCAAACCAAACATGGCAGTGATTAGGGGAATTTATCAAAGTTTGTCTTAAAGCACAGGCCGGGTGTGGGTGGCAAGAGTCAACGACAGGGGCGGGCTGAAAGCTGAATGGCGGGGAGGGGTGCATGTAATTAGTCGACCTTGCTATGTGCGGAGCCCGGACGAGGTCTCCTGCGCAAATAAAACCAGTTTCGTAACCTGATTGCGGCCGTTTCTGCTGTTGCTAACAGACGCTGGCCCAGTAGCTTAGAGCAGCTTGAGGAGACCTTATAAGTCACATGAAAAACTTCGCTGTGGTCCACAAGATACCCGAATTAGCAACACGTGTAAGAATGGCGCTGTTTGTACTCCAAGCTTCGCGTTTTTACAGCCAAACCAGGAGGTATTCCCTATTTTTTTTAGGATAGGCATCGACTCATACAAGGAATATAACCTGCTCCACAGGAGGATGTGTGGGAATAGATGCACATTGAGGTGGTCTGAGATGGCAACTTATCCTTACCTTCTCTGCGTAAGAAAAAGGTTAGTAGAGAATAATATTCGAATCCTTGTTGCTGGAAAATTTCGTGAGACTGCTTGGCCAGAGCGCCTTTTTAGTTCACTCACAGTGTCTCCTTGAAAAGGGACTTTGAGGCACACAATTTTATTATCAGCAGTCAGTGTGGTGGGGTTTTCCGGTCGCCCGACAATACTCTTCGCAATAAAACTTTCAGGATACCCGTTTTTGTGAATCAAATTCTGGATTTTGCTAAGTTCCTCCTCGATGCTGTCTGTCGAACCGATTTTTCTACACTTCTGCACCAAACACCGGATAAGATTTTTCTTTTGTTGAAGGGGTACGAAACTGCCGAAGTTCGCGTATTGTCAAGACCAGGCTTTCTTCAGATAGAAGCTCCTTCGGACGCTACCGTCAGGTCTCCTGTTTGAAAAGGATACGTACTAGCCGCTTTCGTTCCTCGTGTAAACCTGGTCGATGTATGTGCCCGATTCACAGCATTTAAAAGGGCAGCTACGTCGGTTTCTACAGTAGCAAATGCAAAGATGTCATCGAAGAAGCGAATGCAAGACGTAGGCTTATTGATCTGATCGTTTAATTGAAATTTCTCCAGCTTATCCATGAAGACGTCTGCCAAGAGGGGTCCAAGAGGCGAGCCCAGGGCAACGACGTGTATTTGTCCATGGAGTTGGTTGTCAAAAAGGAACTGCAAATTCTATGTGCATTTTAGGAATAATTCCTTGGGGGTGTCCGTCAAAATCCTATTTCCTGTTGTTTTTATAGGAATTCGCAGATGTCACTAACTGTTTCGGTGACCGGGGCGTTGGGAAAAAGTGATGAGACATCTAATGAGAACATTACCAAACCGTTAAGACCACGACCTTTGATGTGGTCAATGAATTCGAAGGTATTCTGATAGCTGCGTGGTGCTGACCGTCGTTATACGGGCTTGAATCTCTCTGGTAACTACTTCGCTATCGCATGATACCGAGAGTCCAGTATGTCCAGAATCGGAAGAACTGGCAAACCGTCCCTATGAATCTTACGTAAACCATACAGTCGAGAAATGTGTGCCGATTGGTCGGAGGTGATTGAGGTCACGGTCACTTTTGAAGCCCCTTGTATGGAGCCTTCGTAGGCAGTCGACATCTGCTTCATCCGTGCGATATTCTTTAAGTTTAATGTTCTTTTAATGTCCTACTAACTCGATCTCTGCGGGAAAGAAGGAGATGCGATCTATGGGACAAGAGGTATATTCGCCGTTCATTTCAGATTGACACTGGAATCCATTCTCAGAGATATAAACATATAAGTGTTGTGAGCTGTACGGGTGTTACAGTATTTGCAGGACGCAGTTGCTATGCCACCACATGCCTGTAGAAATTGGCAGCTGCGCATTCATCACAGCTGGTCGCACGTGATTCGATTGCCGAAATTTCATCACTTGTGCGGTTTCTTAGACAATTTGGCCGACCAAAACTGGCAACGGAAACAGTGATGGATATAGCAGTAACATGACCCCAAGGTAATTGAAGCTGTCGGCACATATGACATGCGGTAGATACGTAATTGCAGTCATAAAAGTCAACGTTTCCCCCTTCAATCGAAGGACTTTTTTGAGTAATGAGGTAATTACCTAATCAACACATAGGAGCCATTAATGGCTGTGATATTACCAACGTTGTTGGCTAACTTAGTAACTACTAGGCAACCTGGCCCATCAATACTTTTACCGCAAACACTGTTCACTCGCGAGGTCCTGTGCGAGTTGAACTTGTCGGAAGACGTCAACAAACTCGTCACGTTGGTCAGGACTGCACACGAGACAGGGGTAACAATCCGGAATCAATTGCCATACGAAGAAAAGTATGGAGGCGTTTGCTGGACCTCATAGGCTTTCGTGCGAAGCAGATACAAGGGAGATGCAGGGGCACTGATCGGACGACGCAGAGACAGCGAAAAGTGATGACACCAAATCTTGCGTCACTCAGTGCTTACTTCTCCTAGTCCGACGAGCCTGAAATCCTAACGAGGTGGAAATAGTGGTAGGTGCAGGGTCTTTGAATTGTGAACGAGAGTCCAAAAGCAAACGCGACATCGCCTCAACCCTGTACATCAATTTATTTTGTTCAGTCAACTACGCTGCCAGGTAAGATTAGCGAATGTGTATAGTTTCAGTACGGAGTATGGAATGGGAAGATCGTTGCACTTGTTGATGGACTGGGGCCTCCAGTCCATCAACAAGTGCAACGATCTTCCCATTCCATACTCCGTACTGAAACTTCGCCTAGGCGGGGTAACAAGCCATGCGGGGAACGTTGAGGTGAACACTCATCCCAACACCGGGGTCGATGCGTCAGATGGTCGAGAAATCATCACGCCAACATCCAACGCACGTGATGAAATTGCAGCAATTATCGACTCGAATGTCGGCCATCAAGCAATGATCACACCAAGTGCGACAATTCCGGATGAAGGGGGAGCCGTGAACGTTCATAGGTATGCGGTAGCATGGCTACTGCATCCTGTAAATACCGCAGCCCCTTGTGCAACAACCACCCGTTTCTGCTCTTTTGTCTCTGATGATGGATTCGAGTAGGAATCCGAAACGTCAGGCTAATAAAGCTCTTGTCCCGGCGATCGTGTCTCCTTCTTCAATGTGTATAGTCTTGCTGAACATTGGCGTTTCCAATGAAAGGTCGGGAGGCCGAGATGGACGGAAAAGAAGAGCAGTAGCACAACAAAGGAAAATTTAAATCGTGGCGATATCTTCTGTTGATAGCCAAACTAGTTTTGGAATCAGCTACATGAGCTTCCGATGAAGAGAACCAAGAAATGAAAGGAGATCAGCTGGGCAGGCAGCCAACACCGTTGTCTGTGGCCAGTTCCAAATTTGAGGATGCGCTATGGTGCGGGTTTTCGACAACGCACCTGATGGCAAACGGAAACCCAGCCCGATCACTCGGGTTCTTGCAGCAAAGTCAGGCTTTCGATCGGGGAAGTCTCCGGACTCCGTCCTGAAGACAAGCATGGTAATGACCGAGACTCAGTCAAACGATAAGACTTTAGTATACTATACTTGCTCAGTTGCCCTTGGCAGCAAGGATGATAGATCCTGGATGATAGCTGTGGCTTTCAGCGCTGCTGCCGTCCTTAGCAGTCGCCTAGTTACTGCACAGCCTTGACAATGATTTTGTGGATATTCCGGAGGTGGAGCGCATAACACAGCGTAGGCTGAAGGACAAAACTTTGCTTTCGAGGACACGGAACGACGGCAGACCGTTTGCTAATCTAAGATAAGATGTCCGCAGTGTTTCGTTCTATCTCGGCACCGTTGTCAGGAAACCACCAGGTAGTCAGTACGATGTCATTGATAGAAGTTTTAACAGTCAACAACCTAGGCTCGACCTCGCAATCCAAATCAGTGGGACTAAGGAGCCACGCAGAAAGATGTGCTATTATTTGGTGCCACAAAAGAGATGGATCTTTGTACTCAATCCTGGGGATGTCAAAGGCTTCGGCCTGTAATCTGCAAACATAGTTCTTTTGGAGAAGAATATAAGCATGGGTTAACTGCATGCCATTCTACACCTGATCCGTCCGCTCCATTAAAATGCCAACTTTACTACGTGAGTGCAGCACACCGGCAGTCAACTTACTAATAGAAGGACCAAGTAAGAAGAGCGGCCCAGGACAAACCTGAACAGTTGCTAATAAACGGGTCTGTGGTAATTTGTTAGGGAAAACGATGGAAATCACCTAGTACTTTCGTTTGGCAGTCGGCGGACAGAAAATTGACAAGGAATAGAAGCATACTTACTTTCGAAGTAGCATGATAGCCACGCCACTGTTTTCATTAGCACAGTATCAACCGACTTATTTTCTGGTTTCAGAGTAGAAACCAGAGGTCTTCCGTTCGCTGAACGCATTACCTCAATCTCTGATCTAAATCAAATTAGGAGATACAGTTCGACTTACGGTATCACTTTTCGGGAAAGCTGCAGCGCATGAACTCCGAAACCGCATGAGCATAGCTCTAACTCACCAATTGGAGTCGAAAGTCTGAAC
Source organism: Spirometra erinaceieuropaei (assembly GCA_902702965.1). Classification (NCBI taxonomy): domain Eukaryota; kingdom Metazoa; phylum Platyhelminthes; class Cestoda; order Diphyllobothriidea; family Diphyllobothriidae; genus Spirometra; species Spirometra erinaceieuropaei. Next base: position 266,440 of record CACRXP010000275.1, on the reverse strand, counting down.
TTGTTAAGAACTTTTTGACCACCACTTCCCATTTTAACGGTGTGGCGGCCGAAGACGTCGAGGGTAGCACACATGGCTAATCTGAGCTGAAGAGAGTCATCAAACGGGTCACCGACCTCATCCAAACTGACAGTAGGAAAAGTCAAGTGGTGCGCAATATGTATACTATGAGTAACGGGATAGATACACAGGGAAACGTTAAACGATACAAGGGGGGATGCAAATTACGGTAGATATGGTGACCCGTTCGGATGAAGAGACGATAGCGACATGTCAGTTAGACACCCGGTGGGTAGTGCAGCGCTGTCCGCAACTACGGGTGGGGCTCTGAAAAGTGCCGACGTAGGGCGAGAGATTCGGTACAGTGCGACGGTAACTGCGAGAAAGGGGTCGGCGGGGAAGTGAGAACAGAACACCTGTAATGAACCGTAACCCACACCATCAGCCCTGCAGGGGGGACACGCTTAATCGCCACTACTACTTATGGGATTGGTGTGTAAGACCCCAAAAGGCAGGTTTGTTTAAACGGGGGAAAAACGGACCAGCGGGAAAAAAAGAGACGGGAGGCTTTGTGTCGAGATTTGAGTGTGCGTTTTCTTTATGGCGTTTTCAGATGGGGACAGAGAACTAAACCCGGACACCGTCTAGGACCCTGTGGATATGGTGCCGCCAGAACCACCTTCTTGACGCCCAAGCATCTTCTTTTCCCCCTCTACTCCCCGAGACTTACCCGCGCCTCAGACGCTTCTTGTTCCCCCGTTTCTATACCTCCATCCTTCCACAATATATTGTCTGTGTGTTGGACTTTCTTTGTCCACTAGGGGCATACCTCGTGTGCTGAGATCTTGTCTGTTCGCCGGATGCCAAAATCCAAGTCCAACCGTTCAGGAAAGGGGAAAGCAACCCCGTCTCCATCCTGCTCCGTCAAACGCGCCGACATTATCCAGGAAATAGTCCCTCAGCTGGAACCTCAGAGCGGTCTGTCTACTGCAGTGCTTGCAGCGCAACGACCGTACTCACAGCCCCCAAAAATGTCTGGAAACAAGACAAGCACGTCACGCGCCGTCGAGATACCACAATAGGACGGCACAGTATGGCTCTGACGAGCAAAGTTCTACTTGCGGGAGGTCTCAGAGACCGACAGACCATGGGCATTACTTAAGGCGCTGGCGCCTAAACAGTCAGATAAAGCGCTTGACATAGGGCTAGACGCCGATTTACCATTCGATACGCTATGCCAACGCCTGGTTAATTTATTTGGACAGACTTGCTCTTTTGGAGACGCTATAGAACAGTTGCATGATCGACGACTAAAACTAGATGAAACCCCGAATCAGCTGGTGGAGGACTTCGAACGCCTCACGACCGTGGCATTCCCTTCGTTGGGAACCGAAGGACAATACTGTGCTTTATTAGTTCCTTAAAGCACTACTTTCCTCCGAACTGTCACGCTCACTCTTGCTGCAGCCCCTGGACGACATACAAGACGCCGTCGCCAGGGTCGAACTCTATCTCCGATTGTGCCACTCAGCCTCCCGTCCCCCTCATCTCGAAGACACACGCGATCGGAATAGCCACCCTACGGCCGAGGGACGAGACACCTATTACCCTAAACTGCGTCTTACCGGCCCGGACCGCCCGTCCTTCAATCGCCGAGGTAAACCTTTCCGCCAACCAAGTGGACAACCATTTCCCCGCAACCAAGTCTGCTCCTGTCAAAGGAAAACGGATACCGTCTCTATTACTTCTTGCACCAGCTCTACTTTATCAGTTGCCTCCTTTTATGCCAGAGTAACAGTAGCTGATCAGACTGTACGGGCGTTGATTGATGCGGCAGCGACGGTATCCCTACTTAACCCGCGAATCCTACCACCCTGTATCCACCGCCAGCGTAATGTCGCCCCCCAACCAGTGAGACTGACTACGGCAGACGGATCACGTTCAACGCATCACGGGACCATACAGCTCACTGTCACCTTTCTCTATTTCACAGACGAACACGCATTTATCGTAACACCCCACCTCACGTGGGACATCCTCCTCGAGACCGATTTTCTAACTCGTTACGAATGCCACATCGACGTACGAAATAGGAGAGTCGAGTTCCGACAATCCGATGCGGAAGGCCCGGCGAAGCTTCCGATCGTAGGCGAAACGGCTGCCTGTGCAGCAATCCAAGCGGCAGTGCAGATTTCTCCGACGTCCATTGACGACATATTCCCCACAGCAGACCAGGCCGACGTTGAGACGGAAGCACTCAAACGGATGTTACTTGGGTTTCACGATGTCTTTGCGTGGGACGAGTACACACTGGGCCGGACCAGTTTTATACGGCACGCCATTGAAACGGGCACAGAGAAGCCCATTTGGCAACCACCACGGCGCATTCCAGCGCATTTGCAAAAGGAGGTCGATACGTTATTAGATAGCATGTTGGCTACGGGGGCGATAAAACCTCGTTGTCCTTGGGCATCACCAGTAACATTAGTTGCCAAGAAAGACGGCAAAATACGTGTCTGTATTGACTACAGACGCTTGAATGCGGTGACCACACGAGATTCGTTTCCCCTACCACGTATTGAATGTACGCTTAACGCCTTAGCTGGGTCCAGGTGGTTCTCCAATTTTGACCTAAAGTCCGGCTATTGGCAAGTGGAACCGGCAGACCGCCAAAAGACGGCGTTTATCCTGCCACAAGGATTGTACGAATTCGAAACGATGTCCTTGGTTCTCTGTAACGCGGCCGTTGCATTCTAGGGACTAATGCAAGTAGTGTTGTCACACCTTTATCCCCGCCAGTGTCTCATATTCCTTGATGATGCTATTGTCTTCGGGCAAACGATCACCCAGCATATCGACAATCTACGCGCCGTGCTCCTAGCGCTGCGCGAAGCAGACCTTACGCCTAACCCGCAGAAGTGCCAATTCCTTCGAGAGAAGGTTAATTACCTAGGATACGAAGTCAGCCCGTCGGGTATCCAATTCTCCTCCGAAAAGGTAGGAGCCATACTCACTTGGCCGACACTAAACTCTACCACGGACGTCAGAAGCTTTCTTGGGTTGGCATCCTATTATCGGGGGTTCATCCGTGATTCTGCAAGCATTGCGCGTCCGTTACACCGCCTAGCTGAAAAAGGGCGGAATTTCGTTGGACGGACGAATGCCAAACTGTGTTTGATGAACTCAGAGCCGTCTGTCGACAGCACCGGTACTAATGCTCCCAACACCACCCTTCGTCCTTGACACGGACGCCAGTGCTTTCGCCATGAGAGGTGTTCTATCGCAAGTCGACGGTAACGGCCTAGAACGCGTTATCTGATTCCGTAGCAAAACACTCACGAAGCCACAACGAAATTATTGCACATACCGACGAGAACTATTGGCCATAGTCACCTTTGTTAAACAATTTCGGCCCTAATGCTAGGTAAGCCGTTCGCCATCCGTTCTGATCATAAGGCGCTACAATGGTTGCAAAACACGAAGGACGCAGAAGGTCAACTCGCCCGCTGGCGGGAAATGTTACAGGAATACCATTTCACTTGTATATACAGCCCCGGAAAACAGCACGGCAACGCCGACGCCTTGTCCCGGCGGCCAACAACCTCAGAAACACTCGATAAAGACCTTGCTATAGGCGAAATCAACGCTATTTACGCCAGTGAACCAACAAGACATCATTGGGCAATAGCCCAGAGCACGGACCCCGATACCGCAGTAGGCTACGACCACGTGTTACAGCGACGGCACCGTCCTACAGACGATGAATTGTGTGGGTCGTCGGAAGAGGCACACATACCGTACTTACTTGTACTTGATACGGCTGCAATCATGCCTGATCTAGCCGGCCTCGATGATGTCCCGAACTGTACCTCTCCACGCGTGACGATCCGCGGCAGATCTAGACAGCCCAACCGATTCCCTTCGCCCACGACGGAGACCAAATACCGGAGGTCCAAGAACCACCTCCATGTCTTGACGAACTGTGTCGAGCCAGGTTTTGAACTGACCCCCTCTTCGACGCCTCCAATGGGGCAACGGTGCCGGATCGAGGGCAGTAACACTGAGCTCCTGAGGTAGACGACGAAGGACATGCCCGAACCACTTCAGTCGTCTTTCTTGGATGGCCTGAGTTATCCTTGTCGCAGCGAGCGCGGACTGTCTCATTTGAGACGAAGTCGGTGAACTTCACTCGAAGGATGGTCCTCCATCAGTGGTGGTCAAATACCTCCAGTTTTCGCTCGTCCTCCACGCGCAAAGCCCAGCATTCACAACCGTAGAGAAGGACAGACGGGACAGATGGCCGGTACACGCGAATCTTAGTGGGGATGGAAAGGTCAGGTCGGTTCCCCAGGCATTTCCGAAGGCTTGAAAAAAACCAGCGGGCAGCATCGATTCTGGAGACAATGTAGTTCTTACTCTGTCCATTAGGCAGCAGCCTCGCCCCAAGGTATTTAAAACTGTCTACTTCTTCAAGTTGACAGCCATCAATCCCGAGGGGTGCCTTCTCCCGGTCAGGGATGCAGCTTGAGAACACTGGTCTTCCCAACGTTTATGAACAAACCGGCACACATACTGCGGAGTCAATGGTCACGGCTGCATATCGACGAAGATATTCTTCTACTCAAGGACGAGGTTACAAAAACCGACGGGGTAGTAGTACCAGGAAGCCTTGTACCCATTGTTCTCACGGATCTACATAACGAGTTAGGCCACGTCGGACAAACCAAGACAGAAGCCGCCGCCACCCGACAACGATTTTGGTGGCTCCATCTACGCGAACACGTAGCCACCTTCTGCAATACATGCACCAGGTTGGCGAAGTTTAAGGCATCTAGACAACTACCACGAGCACCGTTGCAGCCAACGCACACTAGCTTCCCTTTCCGGCGGCTGGGGCTTGAAATCGGCCCCCTTCCCTTTACAACAACCGGTCATCAGTTCATACTGATGATGGTTGATTATTTCACCAAATGGGTAGAAGCTGTACCGCTATTACGACAAGACGCAGTGTCGCTCACCGATGCGATTTTGAACAACTGGATTTGCCGTTTCGGCGTACCGTTGTCGATACATTCCGACTGCGGGGCTAACTTTGACAGTAAACTGCTGCAATAGATCTGCGACCTCCTTGATATCTACAAGACCCGCACCACCCCAGCACATCCCGAAGGCAACAAATTGGTGGAACGAACCAAGGGTACACTGAACCAACTGTTGAAGGCTTTCGCGGAAGACCATCACCCCCACGACTGGGACAAACGCCTACCGTGTGCCATGATGGCGTACCGTGCTAACACGCACATGTCAACTGGCTACCCACCCTTCTTTATGCTAACAGGGCAGCAATTTCGCCTTACAGCAGATTCGCATTTCCCACAACCCGCGGCAAGCGAATACGCCCCAGACAACTACGTATGGCGGCTACAGAATCTACTACGCTCCACCTACACACTCGCACGTAACCACCTAGGAGCGGCCGCTGAACGACAAAAGCATACTTCGACCGGCAGGTCCACGGCATCCCCTACCAACTAGGCGATCTGGTTTGGCGTTTCCGGTCGGTTCCACTCTTAGGGACGTCGGCAAAGTTCTTTCACCCGTGGGAAGGACCGTTCGTGGTCGTCGACGTCATACACCCCACCACGTATGTATTACGTGATGCTTCACTCCCCGATGGACCCACCTTCACCACTCATTTTGTTATGTTGAAACCGTACCGAGGACGGCTACCTACCGCCACCGCGGACGTGACACCCATCGTCCCCACTCCAGTAGCCGAATAAACCGTGGAAACGACAACCAGACAGCCCTGCGGACAGGGCTCCATCTGAGGGGGGTATGTAAGACCCGAAAAGGCAGGGTTGTTTAAGAGCGGAAAAAGGACCAGGGGGAAAAAAGATACGCGAGGCCTTGTGTCCTGATTTGAGTGTGCGTCTTCTCTTTGGCGTTTTTAGATGGGGACAGAGGACACCGGACACCGTCCAGGACCCGGTGGATATCGTGCACCAGAACCACCGCCTTGACCCCCAAGCATCTTCTTTTCCCCCTCTATTCCCGAGACTTGCTCGCACCTCAGACGCTTCTTGTTCCCCCGTTTCCATACCTCCATCCTCCCACAATATATTGTTTACGCGTTGGACTTTCTTCGTCTACTCGGAGCATATGATCCGAGGTGTGCTGAGACCTTGTCTGTTCGCCTAATGCCAAAATCCAAGTCGACCCGTTCAGGAAAGGGGAAAGCAACCCCGTCTTCATCCTGCTCCGTCAAACAGACCGACAGTTGCCAAGAACTAGTCCCTCAACTTTATTTCTCCTTGGGTTTCGCCCTCAATCGGATCAGAGATGTTATACGCCGGCCATTTTCGCCGACACGCGGTTACACCATCTCCATTCTGGATGCGCGCTCCAAGTGTCACAACATTCAAACAACGCTGTTAGTTCCAGGGACGTTACAAGGGAATGTGTCGCGATCACGAGTTTGTGAAGTCCGAGGCTAACGTAATGTAGTGGCAGCCTTGGGTCAATGTGGAACAGTCGGTTGTTTCAAACGACTTTTCTTTCCTTCCACCCCCTTTTCACAAACTCCGACCACCAAGACCCCTGACTGACGCTCCCCGCGCCGCCATACGTTAAATTCTCATTCAGTCAGTGAATATTGTAGTGGCCGAGGACGTCAAGGGTAGTACACACCAAAGTAGCGAAGCACTGGAAAGAGGTCCTTGCTAACGTTAATCTGAAGAGGGTTGTTAGTAAGTCAATATAGCATTCGTATGTAAAGGAAGGATGAATGTCACGTAGGCGAGAATGTATAATGGACAGATAAGGGAATTGGAAGTGTGTATAATAATAATTAATTGTACAAGCAAAACGAGTTACAACAGTGGAGTAACCTGCCTCGATGAAGAGACGATGCCGACGTGCAAGCTAATTAACTGGTGGGGAATGCAGCGCTGTAGGCAACTGCAGGGGGGCGAGGGAGGTGCCGACATAGAGAGTGGGAGAACAATACGAATGTCACGGTGCGTTGCGGGAAATGGGGTCGGCGGAAGCCAGAGGAAGGGACACGCCCATCATCCCCAGCACGCCGTTACCCCATCTCCATCCTACGCCCGCGCACCGAAAAGTGTTCTTTTTTCACTCAAAAAACCTATCGAGGTCGTGTGGCATTGCATTATATCGCTTACCCTTCGCACCTGCTATTTTGTGGTTTTGTTCATCTCCATTTGTTCTAATTTATTTAGGGACTTCGCGTCTACTCCCACTGAGAGTTTGTCGTTGCGTCATAAATTTTACAAGTCATTGTGTTTTCTGCTTCTGTTCTGAGAGGTATGTTGGCGTTCTGACGTTTTTCATGCATAATTTTGAGAATATTATCACAAATTTCCGTCAGGCCGCATTTGGAATAAGGAATGCCGGCATGGACACTCTGGGTGAAGAAAGATAATTATGCCATAGAGCAGGTGCAACGATGGGCCACAAAACTGATGGATGGTCTCAGGACTCTGTCATATTCCGAAAGACTGATCCGGGACCGACCGTCTGCGTGGTCATCCCTTCAAACTGCAAAGGAAGCGGGCTCATTCGGACGTCCGACGGAACGCCTTCTCTCACAGGGTCATCGGGGCATGGAATGGACTCCCTGATGCCGTCTTTCTTTCCGAAAGTGTCAAATCGTTTAAAAGCAGACTAGATGCTCATTTTTTGAGAACCTACTGTACATATAATAATGATTTTTTTAGCGGCGGCAGATTGCGCCTGGCTCACACTTACCGCTAACTTATAAACTTTTCGCATTTGCTGATGTAATTGATGACTTTATTTCTGCTTATCGATATGAATAGGGAGCTCAAGGGCGAAAGCCTCATTCCCTTAATAAACTGACTTAATGTGACAGCTAAACTTGTTCCCCTATCCTATGGACAAAGGAGGTGTGACCTTTTATGGACATTGCGCACTATCCACGGGCATGAACGTTCGCTCAAATCCGAAGACTTCTTTGACTTCACGACCATAAGTCACCTGCGCGGTCATTCGTACAAGGTCTAGTGGAAGCGTACACGTCTAGATCATAGGAAGTTTTCACTTATTCAGCGTGTTGTTCGACCGTGGAACTCACTCCCAAGTGAAATAGTGACATATGATACAATGGTTGTATTCAAAAAGCATCTGGATCGCTTGATCTTTGATAAACGACGACTCTCACTGCGGGACTATCTGTGGTCAGCCATAAATTTGATTCCCTGATTTCATCCAAATATAACACATCCCTGAACGCTTTATGAAATTTTCCCTCGCTATCTACGCAAATGACTGCCCTTTGGCTGATTGCATATACTTGCACTTAAAATTTCACATATAAATGGAAAAGACCGCCTGCCGCAGTCTTCGCAGTTCCACACTGTAAAAACGCTTTGCGTAAGCAACTATGTTACTGGCAAAAGTTTAGTAAGATGTGCATTTAACATTTATATTATATGTACCGTTTTCAATAGGGTCATCAAGGGCACTGCCTATTACCCTAAATATACTATACAGATAATTACGTCTACAACTATTTGCTGTGCGACTGACTTCGACGTTTCTAGTATGAGCCCCAAGGCACGATAGGATGAGCATGTTCCGTAGCCTGATCGGTGGGCGCCCATCTGTCATAGTTGATATTCCCGATCATAACCGAGAGGATAACGGGCCCGCGGCTCAAACTCTATCATTAAGATCCACGGTTGGAATATTAGGTGAGCAACACTCGGGGTTGAGTGTGATTGGCTGATCGCGGCTGACAAGCCGGATACGGTCATTCTGGTCTCTTTTGTCCTTGTCGTTACTATATCTTAACGTCTGCTACTAATCACTGTGTTTCTGCCTGCGAGGGTTCAAGTATAAGACCCAAGGCCCAGCCGAACGAGCATGTTCCGTAACCTGATCGGTGAGCGCCTTTTTGCATTATATATATATATATATATATATATATATATATTTAAATGAAGGTATACATGCACACTGATGTGGTCTGTGGTCAGTTAATTGAGGGAAATAGGCGTTAGCCTCTGATTACCTTATTTACAACGTAAAAATGGGTGTGGTGTACAGTGAAATCATCTGGTTTGAAATAATTCAAACGAGCCCATAGTGGTATAACAAAATGCGAGTGGGTCTCAGAGGATGAGCTCGATCTCTCATCGCTCTTGGTTATTTAGCAGCATTAATATGTCAAGGTTTTTTTTAAAACATATGCAGGGAAGACTATCCATGGTTTGACCACTCGGACAGAGAAGGGAAACATCCGCACATCTAGCCTTGCCGACTGGGTGCGCAGTTTTAACGGCTGACCTCGGAGGTTGGTCATGGTAGCGAATTCAAAATGTCCTCGAAGGTCGGGCTGCGGTCCAAGCCCTTAACTATTCAGAATGCTTGTAAGAGATCCCCGTAAATTTTTCTATTACTGAAAGGGAGGAGGTTCACATTTATTGGGCGGATAGCATAAGGAAATGATATCTAACCCCCAACCATTTTCGTGGTTCTACTCTAAATTCTTTCGAAGCAATTTTGATATTAAACCGTCCGCGGTCTTCAGGCTTGTGTGCCGTGTTCCGAGTGCGGCCGCACGAATGTTCCAAAAAACCTTAAGAAATCATCTTCATCAAAATCCATAAACGCGAGTTTGATGACGTTCAATACGGAGAATACGCTACTTGCCACTCTTGGACAATGAGCGGATGGTTTATGTGGGATCGTTGACGCCTCCTGGAAGTAAACAAAAACTATGTGGACTGCGCGCCTGTCGTCGAGAGTTTAGATCCAGCTCTGGAGGGATCGCAGCAAGTTTGTTGCGTATGATTTTCCTTTACAGAAGCCATTTTGGAAGTTGGATAGAAGATCGTGAACTCCCAGGAAATGCATCAATTCATTCTTCATGGTTTGCTCCGTTACTTTGCAGACAATGCCTGTTAAGCTTACGGACTTGTAGTTTTTGCTTGATGTCTTGCTACCTCCTTTATAGGACGAGTAATATGCACCAAATCCCAATCGACAGGAAGTGTTTCGGTGTCAAATGACGTTTGAAAGAGCATCGACAAAGGCACAGGAAGCTCATCGGCAAGGTTCTTTGAGAAGATTAGGTGGAATTTCGACTGGTCCTGGCGGCTTCGATTCCCTCAGTGCCGCTAATACTCTGTGAATTAGCTTTACCTTCTTCATGTAAGATTAGCTTAGTGGAGAATCATATTCGAACCTTTGCTGCTAGGTAGGTTCGCGAGACAGCTTAATCAAAGCGTCTCCTTAGAAGTTTACTCGCAGCATTCCCTTGAAAACGGGCTTTGGCAAACAAGGGTTTTTTCAATAGTCAGTGTGGTGTATTTTTCCGGTTGTTCGGCCATATCCACACCAATAAATCTGTCATTATGCATGTTTTTGCGGAGAAATTCCTGAACATTTCAAAGTCTCTCCTCTATGCTGTCTGTCAGAAAAATTTTTCTGGTTCTTTTCGCTAAACACTGGACTAAATTTCTTTTTTGTTGGAGAGATACGAAACGTCAAAGTCCGTATACCGTCCACACCAGGTTTTCTTCCGATAAACGCGCCTTCGGATGACAGAAAATGTTCTAAGGAGTGTTTATCGAAAGCAAGCTTACAATCACCAACTTGTTCTTTAAAGGATTTCAGGGTAAGTCGAAGTTGAAAGGGCTGACATAGAACTAGGGAAGATCTGACTTATAAGCAAGTAGCATAGGCCGTTTTAAATCACGGTGGTGACACATACTAACTCTCTTTATAAGATGTTTAGCGTTTTGAAGTAAACAGTCCACGCTTACTTTCAACTGTTTCGGCATTTTGAAAGATTCGGTCTGCTTTCCTCATTTTGTGTTATACTCTCCTCGCTGATAAGCTTTTACCATCCTTCTCACACGTTTTTTTGCCCCAACGTCTTGTTTCTCTGCAATATTCCCTATCACTACTGATTAATTTCTAGATTTCCCTCAGGCCATTGGACGCTTTCTTAATAACAGCGATAGTAGTTTCGGAGAACATCGCCAGTTCAGATTCCAACCGCCTGTGTTAAACCTAACAGCAGAAACCCAGGTGAACAGCAAACTTCGCTTTCCACATAAATAAAGGTCCTTAACGCCAACCAGCTTTTCAGAAATAAGAAATGTCCTATTGGCTGGGTGTGAATTTCACCTTTTGTTGGTCGCTCTTGTTGGTTAAAACAAACTTCCCGTGCTTTGAATGTACATCAGCGAGAGTGACCAGAAGTCACAATGTTCAGAGGGTTTCGCCCGGAAACTGTTCGCTCAAGCTTCGTTCGGTATTTCTTATACTCGGAGATGTCAGCTGGCTAACAGTAAGTTTTTGTGGTTTAGAAGATTCGAAGCTAGCCTCGGCTGCCTTTTTCACATCAACTCTAGCTCCAATCTTCCGCCCATTGACACTCTCACTCCGAGGGATCGGTCTTATGCCACGCGCAACTCCTCCATAATGAATTCGCCGCATCTTTGCACTACATCTAAGCGCTTTCTCTTTTTTGCTTCCAAATATGCCTTCCTTTGGAATAATTTTCCGCCAGAAATTAGGTCATCGCCTTAGTTACTGGTATTTAAGTCGAAATTACGCAAACACCTTACACCGGAAAGCATAATGGCACTGCTAACGGTCTCATTCCCGATCACGCAGGTTCTTGACTTCGAGAAGAGTTCTCCTGGGATTTAGTGGTAGATCAAGTGGTAACCCTCAATTACCTCATTAGAAACACCTGTTTTGAATTTGTTGTTAAATCCACTGTCATCACTCCTCCCCCATAGCGACAATTTTCGCGGTTCTTGATGTCATCTCCCGCATTCCGACCTCAAGCGCTCTGTCGACGCCCACGGTGGAACCCTCATTATTCGCCGTCTACTAGTAGTTTGGTAGTACCTCCCTTCCCCACTCGTCGGCTGAGCTCGAAGCGTACTGTGGCCGATCGTGTATGATTTCCTCACGTCTGGCCTCTTTTATGGGACCCCGACGGGTCCTTATATTATTATTATTATTATTATTATCCGGCGTATCAATCCCGCCCAGACGATGTCAGTTCGGAATCCCGTATACAATACTACATGCAAGCCATTCCTGTCCGACCCGTATACGTACCTCTCAAGGCTGACATTTATTTCTGCCCTGACAATGTCTGATTATAATGAAGACTGACATTTATTTCTGCCGTGACGATGTCCGATTATGATCCGTTATATACCGCCTCATATACGCCAGTCCTGTCCGCATTTTTTTGTTATTTTTTTTATCGAGGGGTTTTTCTCCCGTAAAATTAATCCATTCATTTTAATTTTTTTGTGTTTTTTTCATCTCTCGCCAGTCATTTTTCTCGACGGACTACTAATTCAGAAAATATTAACTGCAATTTATACAGATTCTGCGTACCTCGTCTAAAATTCAAATGTAAATTTATTTTTATATGCTTTGATGGGAACCCGACGGGTCTTTAATAAAAATTATTATTATTATTCTAATGAAAGAGCCATTTTGGCCTAGGTCTCGTAGTAAGCCTGCTCCTCCTTCGCCTCCTCCTCATGATTCACCTGCTGTTCCTATTTCTACTCCTGCTCCCCCTCCCTCTCCGTCTTCTTCTTCTTCTTCTTCTTCTTCTTCTTCTTCTTCTTCATCATCATCATCATCATCATCATCATCATCATCATCATCTTCTTCTTCTTCTTCTTCTTCTTCTTCTTCTCCTTCGCCTTCTTCGTCTTCCATAAACCCACGACTAGAGACGGGTAAGGCAGATCTGCCAACCCGACGTACGTTCTCAACGGAACATACCGGAACATAGCACTAAAACTAATCAAATTTATAAAAGATAGCACCATTGATAAACACAGAACAAATAATGATATTCTTCTATTTTCCTCCCTTTCTCGTTTTCATCAGCTATATCACCTGACACTAAATATCACTTATAAAGCTAATAAAATATACCCTTCGATAAAACCCTGCATATTAGTAGTGCGTATGTCTATATTAAAGCCATATTAAACATATATAGAACTATATTAGGTCATAGTAAACAGTCGACCACTACTCCTATAATTTCACATTAACAAGAACAATACGATACATGATTCAATAGTATTTTGGCAGTTTTGATTGTGACTTACCATTGAATGCTTCTTACTCCTGATATATATTCATCTTTTCTAGCTCTTAGTCCAGACCACGATGGTAGGCCTCCTGAAAAATACGTAGGAACTGTGCGACCGCCCCCTTACAGCTGGCCAGATAGACTGACAACCAGCAACTAGAGCACACCGAAATTTACCCAACAGGAAAATAATTTCAAGGTCAGGCCGACATCAAAGTTCTTCAATTGCCATGAAGGACAAATTATTCATACCCCCGAAAACTACCAGACTGCAAACTTCAATTTTTATGTTGTACCTATCGTTATTTTTTTAAAATTTTGTTATTATTTTCCCTTAGAACTGAGGTTTTTTTTAACTTAAAACACCCACGGCTTTGTTAGTTGACCTGCTATGCCCTTGCCCGCGGGTGGTTCACGTCGCCAGTTACAAGCTACACCGATACCTACCTACCGCCTACCATGGTTGGCTGCGGCCTAAGACCCTCTCTTCGCACCTCCCTGTTCCCGCTCTAAAGGTCTTCCGTAATCACTTCTTTCCTTTACGTAATCCCCTACCGCTCCCTCACCGTCCAGCCCACGCCTTTCTCACTCCCCCCCCCCAACGGCCTGTCACCTACGCCGTCCCAACATCAATCCCGGCAGTCCCTCTCGCCTTTCGGCAAGCTTACCGCATTCGACAATTCCCTCACCGGCTGTTCCCAATTCCGCCTGTTTCACAGTCTACTGGCTCTCCCACCCAGCTTTTTTAGTTGACCTAATATGCCCTTCCCAGCGGGTGGTTCACGTCGCCAGTTACAAGCTACACCCATACCTACCTACCGCCTACCATGGTTGGCTGCGGCCTAAGACCCTCTCTTCGCACCTCCCTGTCCCCGCTCTAAAGGCCTTCCGTAATCACTCCCTTCCTGCCCCATAAGGGTTTATCGACGAGGCTTAGTGGACGCCGGTAAACATGTTCACCTACCAAGCCTCCACGGTGGACGACCAGTCGCCCTCCTTACGCTGCGATGATGACTCCGTTACCACTGCTAGAGATACCTGCCCATCCCACAGACAACGTCCGTTCAACTCTACCATTAGTCATCCATAGGCAGTTATCAGCTAACGCAGGCCTGCGGTTGAAATTTACTCAACTGCTTATCACAACTTCTCTCATTCCGGAGGCTTAGCAGCATCGTAAGCAGGAACACTGCCATAGCAAAATGCAACATTTACTCCGAATTAGAAAAAGGAACAATATACTAAACATACAGCGTAGTACGGAAAATCGTCCCCGACTGCCTTGGGTAGTCAGTTTGCGACATCAGTAACATTCAACAGTGTAACATTCAACAGGTGTACTAGAAAAGGGTATGCGATTACACGCTTGCAATACAATGCAGTACCCCCTAGCACCTTAAGCAACCATTTTTGGTAGCTGGTATCCTCATCGCCAGCAGACAGTGGCACAATCACTGTAGGTAGGCATGGACAGTAAATGGAGGAAGTACAGAGTCTTCGTTTTACGTCTTCCATCTGCGCCTTCGTTGGTTAGCTTCTCCAATCGCCGTTGGTTGGCTCTCCTCAAACGCCAGCTCCCCCATCGCCAGCAGGTAACGGCCAGATGCGCTGTTGATAGGCATGGAGAGTAAGTGGACGAAGTACAGGGTCTTATCTTCATGCCTTCCGTCTGCGCCTTCGTTGGTTAGCCTCTCCAAACGTCCTTGGTTGGCTCTCCTCAATCGCCAGCTCTCCCATCGCCAGCAGGTAACGGCCACAGGCACTGTAGGTAGGCAAGGAGAGTTAGTGGACGAAGTACAGAGTCATACCTTCCAGTCTTCCGTCTGCGTCTTCGTTAGTTAACTTCTCCAATCGTCGACGGTTGGTTCTCCTCAATCGCCATCTCCCTCTTTGACCGGCCGGTAACAGCAACATTCACTGTCGGTAGGCATAGAGAGCAAATGGAGGAAGTAACGATGCTTACCTTCACGTCTTCCGTCTGCGCCTTCGTTGGTTATCTTGTCCAATCGCCGTTGGTTGGGTCTCCTCGATCGCCACCTCTACCATCGTCAGCAGGTAATGGTCACAATGACTGTAGGTAGGCATGGAGAGCAAATGGAGTAGGTAAAGAAGCTTACCTTCACGATATCCGTCTGCGAATTCGTCGGTTGGTGGGGGATATGTATAAGTTGACACCCGCTGTATTGTAAACTCCCACAATTCTACATCTAGATCCTCACCGACTGCTGGTGGACGTAGGTGCCGTCCTCAGCGGGTTATACCGACGGCCGAGGATGAAATACAAGCTGTCCTTCAGTCAGCAGGCGTCGTTCAGTATAAGCAGCGGTCGACGTTGCTGGTCACCACCTTAGCATGCCGATGTCGGCGTACTGTGCAGATGCAAGTGTTGCCGCAGCATACGGACGGTTATGCATTCCGTTGTGGACACTGCAGACGGAGGCGGAGCATGCGGACGCGGTCATTGTTCGTTGGCAGCAAGCTCAGTCTACAGACACTGCTACGTATATGCTACAAGTTCGTCGAAAGTGTGCGGGCTAAGCGGTGTGCGGCAAGTGTAGGTGTCAGTAGAAATACTGCCATGGAATGGAAGTGCAGATAGACGGGACGTTCAGCAGTCGCCGCAAGTACAACGGGGAACGACCGCGGTGCCAGTTGTGGGTCGCCGGTATGTACGATATACGCGGGCGGAAAGCCCTATTTGAGCCGGTTAACAACCGCAGCTGGGAGGTCCTAAGACCCGTCATAAGGAAGTGGGTGGCTGCCGGTAGTGTTATCGTAACCGAGGAGCGTAAGGGTTACACCCACATACCGTCGGAAGGTTATACATACTACACTGTCAAACCACAGTAGTATCTTCGAGAATCCCACAACGGGTCCGCATACGAACGCCACAGCGGCCTACTGGAGAAGATTAAAGAAGAACCTGTACGAGTCTGGCCTTGTCTGCGGCACAACAGTGTGGGCCCACCGAGATGAGGTGCAGTACCGCCTCTGGTTCGACCTAAGGGGCGACAACATAACAGCCTCCTGGGAAAATTTCCTACGATATTGGGCAGAGGCGTATCCAATTGAATGCGGTCGTTACCTGCGGCCACATGGACTGTAGATAGGCATGAAGACTAAGTGGAGAAGGTACGGAGACTTACCTTCACGACTTCCGTCTGCGCCTTCGTTGGTTAGATTATCCAGTTGGCGTTGGTCGCCTCTCCTTAATCGCCAGCAGATAACGGCCACATTCACTGTAGTTAGGCATGGAGAGTAAATGGACGAAGTCCATAGACTAACTTTCACGTCTTCCGTCTGTGCTTCCGTTGGCCAGCTTATCCAATCGCCGTTCGTTGACTTTCCTCAATCGCCAGCACTTCCATCACCATCCATTAAACGGCCACATTCACCGTATGCAGGCATTGAGACTTAATGGAGGAGGTTCGGAGACTTACCTTCACGTCTGCCGTCTGCGGCTCCGTTGGTTAGCTTATCTAATCGCCGTTGGTTGGCTCTCCTCCATCACCAGATCTCCCATCGTCATCCGTTAAACGGGCACATTCACCGTATGCAAGCATTGTGACTTAATGGAGGAGGTACGGCGACTTACCTTCATGTCTTCCGTCGGCGGCTTCGTTGGTTAGCTTATCCAATCGCCGTTTGTAGGCTCTTCTCAATCGCCAGCTTTCCTATCGCCAGTAGGTAACGGCTGCATTCATTGTAGGTAGGCATGGAGAGTAAATGGAGGAAGTACAGAGACTTGCCTTCACGTCTTCCGTATGCGCCTCCGTTGGTTAGCTTACCCAGTCACCGTTCGTTGGCTCTCTTCAATTGGATACGCTTCTGCCCATTGTCGTAGGAAAGTTTCCCAGGAGGCTGCCATGTTGTCGGCCCCTAGGTCGAACCAGAGACGGTACTGAACCTCATCTAGGTGGGCCCACACTGCTCTGCCACAGACAGGTCCAGACTCCTGCAGCTTCCTCTTTAATCTGCCCCAGTAGGCCTCTATGACGTTCGTATGCCGTCCCGTTGTGGGATTCACGAAGCCCCTACGGTGGTTGAGAGTGTAGTGCGTATAACCTTCCGATGGTAGGCGGGTGCAACCCTTCCACTCATCGGTTACGATAACACTGTCAACAGCCACCCACTTCCTTATGACGGGCCTTAGGGCCTCCCAGCTGCGGTTGTTAACCTGCTCAAATACGGCTTTCAGCCTGTGTGTATCGTACATACCGGCGACCCACAACTGCCGCCGCGATCGTCCCCTGCTATACTTGCGGCGACTTATGAGCGTCTCGTCTATCTGTACTTCCACGCCTGGTCCCCCATTTTGGGTTACGGCGGATAGAAGTGCATGTGAGCAGGCCCCGCGGCAAATGCCGTACCATTCCATGGCAGTATTTCTACTGACATCTACACTTGCCGCACACCGCTTGGCCGGCACACCTCCGACAAACTTGTAGCATATACGCATCAGTGTCTGCAGACTGAGCTTACTACCAACGAAAATTGACCCCGTCCGCAGGCACCGCTTCCGTCTGCAGTGTCCACAACGGAATGCATAACCGTCCGTATGCTGCCGCAACACTTGCATCTGCACAGCACGCCGACATCGGCATGCTAAGGTGGTGGCCAGCAACCTCCACCGCTGCAGGCACTGAACGACACCTGCTGACTGAAGGACAGCTTGTATTTCATCCTCGGCCGTCGGTATAATCCGCTGAGGACCGCGCCTACGTCCGCCTGCATTCGGTGACGATCTAGATATTAAACAGTAGGAGTTTACGATACCGCTGCTTTCAACTTATACATATCCCCTACCCCTCTTTTCCCTTACGTGTGCCTAGATATATCATGGTACACCTAAGAATGAGGTTTAGTTGAATTACCGGTTGCTTATAGATAGTAGACCATCATGCGGTCTCTGCTAACTACTCAGACATACCGTAACTTTCTCCGTATTTTCTCACATAACTTATACCCACCCGGCAATATGCTCTGCGGTTAAATTTAAACTTAAAAGGGTTACGTAGGCCTACAAACTGCTCTTACCATGGATACTTACAAATCCCGTAAAACAGCGACCGCCAAGTTCGGGAGCTTGCCGACTTGCTGTAGGTTGGTGCAGTGGTGTTGGAGTACGTCCAGGTATCCTAAACATTGTTCGCGTTATGCGTATTAAACGGTGCATGCGGTGGAGATCACCGATATAACAAATAGGGAGGGGGTGAGGAGGGGGTTAGTAAGGGGCTGGGAAGTGACGCAAATGTCATAAGCAGTTTATTCAATCACTGTTACCCAACCGCAGTACACCGCTGTCCCCTCGCGTTCCCCTTGCGCATCGTATGTTTCGCGTCCACCTGATGCACACCACTTTCAAGTGTGGCGCCAACGATCCCATTGGTTAGCCGCTTGGCGGTTCAAGTTTACTTGCCCCGGCCGCCAATCACATCACGTCCCCCCCCAGCCCACCTGCGATTGGGCATTGTCTACGGTTTTCCCTATTTGCGCGCCATCCTCCGCTATTTTTGACTTCATTAAAAAAATAATTATTTTTCTGCGATTTCCAACATTTTTCGACATCCAACTGTCAATCCAGTGCCCTCTGCTGTTTACCCCGCCCGCGCTTCCCCTCAAAACCGCCATCCCGTTGTACCCGACCCACCTAGAGAAGTTTTCTCACTGTGGCCGCCTGTTGGGCTTCTGCCTTGCCCTGTATTCCACACTTCTAAATCTTCTGTAGGAGTCGTCTATAAGGAACGCTATCAAGCGTCTTCTTAGAGTCAAAGAAGATGATATCCACCGGAGGATCCTAGTCTATGACTTTTGTTCATTTTTCCTGCGAGTAAAGACTGTTTGTAAGACGTGAGTGATCACGACGAAATCCGTGATGAGCAGCACACAATATACGACGTTAAATGTCCTTTAATAAGTCGTTCCATGACCTTGCACAAAATGCAGGTTAAACTAATAGGACGGTAATTTTCGGGCTCCATCCTGGATCCTTCTCCATAGATTGGAGAAAAAAGGACTGTTTCCCCTTCCTCCGGCAGTTTGCCTTCGTTCAATTACTTCTGAAATATCATGGACACCGGCTCATACAGTACGTCAGCTAATTCTCGATGGGCAAGTGGATGAATTCTATCTGGACCAGGTGATTTCTTATGGTTCAGCCAGCGTAGAGAAGGTTGATGCATTTTTTATTAAAGAGGAGTTTTTATTAAAGACCCTTTGTATCCCATCATAGCGACTAAAGATGAATTTTCATAGGAAATTTAGAACAGGTTGACAGCTCTCCAAAGTATTGAGTTTATGATTTTGTACTATGCAGTTTGGTCAGAAAAATCAGTAGTCAGGAGTGAAAAAAGCTCGCTAATAAAATAAACAAAATGATTGGACTAGCTTTGAAGAATAAAAACTGTCGCTCATTAAAGGATAAGAGTGCGGGCAGAACCGGCCGGCATGTGGCAGTGTATAGCGGATTTCAAGAAGGGGTAAGAATGTGAAGCAGACAGTACTGGCCTGCATGTGACAGTGTATAAGGGCAGATCTCATACACCGGATGAGACTATTCGCATCCAAATGGTGAGATGAGAGGAACACAGATACGATCGGTCACACTCCTCTTCGAGCCCAGCCGAGGAGGATCAGGGGAAATACGACCACGAGATCCCTTTGCAGACCGATACAACTACTAACGGACGACAAATATAGAGGACTTCGCCATCAGCGTCGACAGACCGCTGGAGGTCGAGATGAGGAGATGGCATCAAGATGCGCGAAAACCGTCGCTGTGGGGATGAGTAATAACAGTGGATTTAGTAGCCAATTAAAAACAGGGGGTTGCAAAGTATAAGTGAGGGTTCCCATTTGATCAACCATTTAATCCCAAGGGATTCTTTTCGGAAATCAAACAGCTAATGGTGACTTTATACTTTATAACGTAAGGTTCTTAAGCAATTTCGATTTGAACACCGATAACTTAGGCAAAAGTGCAAAAAGACGGAGCGTTTAGATGTAGTGCATAGCGGCGACAGGATCAGCATGGATGAGTTGCGCGTGGAATAGGACAAATTTCTCGGAGTGAGAGTGTCAATGAGCGTAAGATTGCAGAAAGAGTTAGTGCTAAAAAGGAAACAAGTGCCAGCTTCGAGTCTTCTACTATATAAAAACTTAATGTTCGCTCTCTGAGCATAAGAAATATCAGATGCAGCTTGAGGGATGAGTTTCCGGATGAAAACCCCCTGAACATTTTTGATTTTATTGCGGTCACAGGCGTTCATTAAACCAAAGAATGGACAGCAGTACTCGAGGACAGGAAGAACAAACATTTGATAAATTTTTAACTTCATTTCCGGATGGAAGAAATGATGTGACATGGGCCCACATATCTGTGCAGCTTTGACAGAGATTGTATTTGCTTGAGGTGATAAAGCAAGTTTATCTGTACAACATAAACCTAGGTCCTTTATGGCGAAGCATTCTGAAAGTAGGTTATTCTTCAAAATCTTGAGGCCAGGGAGATTGGTAAGATCAAAAGGCATGAAATTACACTTGGACGATGAGAAATCTATCTGCCATGTTGCACTCCATCAACTTAAGCGTAGTAAATCGGCATTAATATTCCCAACACAAACATTCGCGGTGTCCCTAGAATATAAGTAAACACACTTGAAGTCATCGGCATGAAAAAAATTTTGCGAATTGCTGACATCGGTGGAAATATCATTGATGTAAAGGGAGAATAGTAGCGGACACAGAGCCGTGCCTTGAAGTACGCCACCCGTGATCGAATGAGGTGAGGAGCTGTTACTAACCATGACTCTTTGATAGCAATTGGACAGGTAGGACCCGAGGAAGTGAAGTAGAGGCGGCCAGATGCCGAGAGCTTAAAATGTCACCAACAGACGTCCGTGGGGCGTCTTGTCGATGGCTTTGCTCAGATTAAGTGGACAACAACCACTGGCCGGATATATGCTCCAAATAGTCGACTGAAAAGTTCTTCGTCAAAGTTAAGGAATGATCTTTTGATTGTCTCCAGGATGACTATAGCTTTCTTTGCTAGTTTGGCGCAGGGAGATTGGGTTGGAAAGTGGACGTCATTACGTGCATGACAAAACTGGATAAGAAAGTCGTTTTATCATAGTTACCGGTTAATTTATTTCCTAGATGAATTTTTAGACAAGGAATGGAGTCCGGATTGCGTTTTATTCTACTCACATAAGCCACGAACTTCTTCAGATTTCTCGGTATTTTTAGACTATTTTTGACTTAAATACTGGCCGTTCTCCTTTTGGTAGATGCCGACACTTATTCAGCTATTTTCCTAATTTGGAAAAATTTCCGAACTGTTGACATGTGACATATTACTTTAAAAGTCTTCTTTTCTTTTTGAGCTTTCTTTTTATTTCCGATGTCACCCACTCGGGTTGAGTGACTCGCGATCTACTTTTAAGAGGGCAACAATTTTCTTACATGTTTTTTTACTAAGCTCTTAAAAAACCCAGGCCCCTTGGATCAGATAAATGGGCAAAGTTCCAATCTTTCTCAATCAGCAGTTCTTTCAATTCAGAACATTCCCCTTTCCACCCATGTATCTCCCTTACTGTTCAAACTTCGGGTACAGAAAGATGAATGTTCCGAAAACAAGAACCTAAAGATTGCTACGGTCCAGTGCGTTTAAAATTCAATCCAAGTGTACAGCCTTCATCACTAATTATGATGAGATCCAGGTAGCTCGACTGGTGGCCATGATAACGTGTTTAGTACGGAATCTCTGCCAAATCCGCGCACATTTGTGGATTCATATCACATACA